>CM042138.1:113801968-113869468 GCA_023376005.1 Doryteuthis pealeii
TCACTACTATCGAAGTCTGATCATTATATTAATTTAGGGGTGATACTATTATAAAAGTAGATATTATAATATATATACAATATATACACACATCTATCGAGGTCTATTCAATTATGTGATTTATTGGTCTCTATAATCTACTACCTATCCGAAGTCTATTCATATCATATTATTTATTGGTCTCTTATAAGTATCTACTACTATAGAAGTTATAATTTATAGTATTTGTCTCTAATTATCTACTACCTATCCGAAGTCTTTCATATCTATATTTATTGGTCTCTATATAAGATTACTACCTATCGAAGTTCTATTATATCTAATATTTTTTCGGTCTCTCTTATATCTATACTATCAAGTCCTTATTCATATTTATATATTTATGGTTCCTAGATAGTTCTACATCTATCAATTCTATTCATATATTCTTGGTCTCGTATATATCTGACTATCTTCGACAGAGTCGTTATTTCATATATTTATTGTCTCTATATATCACTATCTAACAATTCTATTATCATATTATTGGTCTCTAATAATATCACTATCTATGAATTCTATTCATATTATTTATGGTCTCTATATATACTACTACTAATCGAATTTATTCATATATTATTGGCGTTAATATATCCTATATCTATCGAATTCTATTCATATTATTTATTGGTCTTCTAATATATTACTATGTTATCGAATTCTATTCAATATTTTAATTGGTCTCTACTATATCTTACTATCTATCGATTCGTATTCATAATTTATTGTCTCTTAATTTAAATAATTTTCTACTTATTATCGAGGTCTATTCATATTTATATATTTATTGGTCTCTATATTATCTACTTCTATCGAGGTCTATTCATATTATATATTATTGTCTCTATATAATCTACTTATCTAATTCGAAGGTCATCATTTATATATATTTATGGTCTATAATCTACTATCTATCAGGTCTATTCATATTATTAATATATTTATTGTCTGCGACTAGATCTACTATCTATCGCAGGTCTATTCATTATTTAATATTATGGTTTCCCCCATTCCGTAAATATTTTCTTTGAACCCTTAAATTTCCCTTTTATTTTTTTTTTTTTTTTTTTTTCAGGGGGTTTCCATTTATTTTTTTTTTTTTTTTCTTCTAATTGTTAATATATCTTATTGCTCTCTATATATCGAGTTTTATTACATATTTATTATTCATTGGATCTATACTATATCTACTATCTTTCGACGTCTATTCTATTTATATAATTATTTGGTCTATAGTATATTCTACTATCTATCCATGCTCTATTCATATTTTATTCATTGGTCAGTATATACTCCTATTATCTTATCGAGGTCTATTCATTATTTTATATATTCATTGGTTCCCCTCATAATATACTATTTCTATCGAGGTCTACATATTTATAATATTTCATGTCTCATATATACTCTACTTCTATCGAGGTCTATTCATATATTCATTGGTCGAATATAGTCTAACTATTCTATCGAAGTCTATTCAATTTATAGGTCTCTACTATATCTTCTATTCTATCGACGTCTATCATAGTTATATATTATTGGTCTCTATATATTCTTACTATCTACGAAGTCCTATTCATATTTTATATACTTATTGTCTCTATATATCGACTAATCTATCGAAGTCTATTATATTTATACTTATACCAGTCCCTAATCTATCCGTGGCCAATCTATTTGCTATTCTATTCATCCATCGAGTTGCCACAGTCTATTCACAATCTATTCATTCTACCTGCCAGTCTATTCACAATCTATCTACAATCCGTGCCAGGCTCTATTCACTATCTATCCATCCACACCGTCTATTCACGACTCTATTATCCGTGCTAGTCCGATACACTATCTATCTATCCGTCGCTAGTCTATATACTATCTATTCATCCGCCATCCCATCTGTCTGGAACAAATAGCCAATATGTAAATTATCTTATGACAAGCTTGATGAATAAGGACACCATAAATATAGTAATTTTAGTTTGCTATATTCATATTGAAACAAATATAATGAACAAAAATAAAATATACGACAACAAAGAAACATAAAACCAATTAAATTAGACATAACAGTACATAAAAATTAAACAAAATCACAAATATGAAATATAGTCACATAAATAACAAGCAGATATAAACATTAGAGCCACCGCTTCCCCAGAATAAACTAAAACTGGATGCACTCTTCCCATCATGCCTACACAACTGAATAAGTGGATTACATATGAATGCTTGTTCTTATGATTACATGGTGGGAAACTAAGAGTCATAAAGCAACCAGTGACTGTGTCTAGATTAGTTAATATATATATATATATATATATATATATATATATATAGTAAATGTGTTTAATATCATTGATTAGAATATGTATATAATATGTTAGAGGTATTCAAAGACGAGTCAACGGCGTTTCAAAAACTATGCTATAGCTTGAAAATCGGATAGGCGAGAAAAACCTGACTGTTACTAAGCGCCGTTATTCATGTCCTCGCTACTCTAACAACACATTATCTCTGCTTCTTTAGGCAAGAGCGTGGTGTAATGGTTAAAGTCATGGTAAATGGAACTCGTCGCCCGAGTTCAAATTCCTGGACCGTAGCTATTGCATTTCCCTTAGCGCTTCTATTCTCTGCAAAGCTATGAGATCCTACTCTCCCTCACCTATGATAAAAGAGGGCAGCTGGGCTCTTTAACTTGCGGTAGGCAACCAGGTCTAGGAGAAGGAAAACTCTGAATTCAAACTGTTTTGTACTCCGTTAGAAATTGACCTTGTGTTACATCCTGCTCGTGCCGGAGGGAGTTGGTTAGGTAGATATAATATATATATATATATATATATTATGTGTGTGTGTGTGTGTGTGTGTTGTCGTGTGTCTGTGGTCTCTCTGTGTGTATGTGTGTCTTCCTATTATCGGTAGTCCTAACAACTTAATTATATTTGATCAATAAAGAAAATCTCATTTGAAACTAACTTGTACGACTATTCTTTTTTCCGTTCCAATTTATTAGATCATCTTCCGGAAGGGACAGACAGAAAGGCAAACAATTAAGTTCGGTTTATTTTTAACGAGACAATTAGCAGCCATTTTTCATAAATCTGTCCACACGGAAAATAATTCTCTGGCCGGTTCGTCGCACATGGCGGATTAAAAATTGTTTCCCGCCGGATAGATGGCTGTCGTACTTTAAAATAACAGTGGATCGGAAAACGCCATTAAGGCGACTCTGACAACAATCATATATGGAAACCGGATTCAAAATTGCCCGTAACTTGTGAGACCTCATCGATTTTCTGGTGAGCATTTATTCGAAAGATATCGCGGAATTCATAAGCCTAGTAGGTTAACGAAAAGTTCTTTTGCAACCTTTCTTGGCTCGTGCTGTTTTTTTCCTTTTTCTTTTTTTCTTTTTTATATTGATTGTTTCAGTGATACAGTTCTAATATATTTATGGCCTATCTTCTATTTCACGCAGTGTTAACCAAATCATTTGTTAGAGAAAATCCGGCTTTTGGAAAAGAGTTATTTTCCCTTAGTATCAGTATTAGTTCACGTCCACACACCATTATTGTTTTATATTGCAGAAGATCAAACTCTTTGGGTAAAAAAATAAATATTTCATATTATATAAGACATCAAGATTTATATCTGGATTTTATCTGACGTTACAAACTCCGCCTTGTCGATATATATATATATACTATATCTATATATATATTATAATATATTGTATGTGTGTGTGTAGTGTGTGTGTGTGTTTGTGTGTGTAAGCGCGGCGCCTGTTGCGCGATTTGAAAGCGAACTTCCTATTTTAAAAACTTCTTTAATTTTTTTATACCAGTTACATTTTTCTTCAATTCTTTAATGAAAGTTCCTTTGATATATGATAATTTTAATCAGGGATTAAATTAATCCTGTTGTTGGCTCCTCTATATTTTGGTTATTTTTGTCGTAAATGCGATCATCGTTTCCTATGAGATGGAAGGGAGACGTGGTCCGCACAGGAGCATACCAAGAATAGCACTTGATTTAACCCGTGTATATACTAATATAAATATATTCTTTGTTCGGGTTACCAAGTTTCTGATTACAAAGGTGATTCTAGGCTGTTGAGTCTTAATAAAATAAAACGTGTCTGGACGAAGCTCGGTGTAAAGGCCCCAAAGATATCACGGTGGAAAATGGTCCATTAATTCCCGAATAATCCATGTAATTTAAGGCCCTTTTTATTACATATACTATATATAAAGGATTTTTTTACGATTCTAAGGGTTTCGCGTATGATTCATGTATTTGTAAATGACGTTTTTTTAATCATGAGAATACCCTTTTACATCCTTTTTAGGGGTTTTTCACTATTCTTTCTATTCTTAAAAGAAATTTAAAAAGATGAAAAAAAACATCTTTACACATAAAATTGTTCTTCAATCTTGTGTATTTCTTTCTTTTTACTGTCGAGAGTAGACATGCTTTTTAGACATAATTTCTTCTTCATCACAATAATTATCTATCTTAATCTGTTCACATATTTCTCATAGTATGTGGTGTGGAGGAGATATGTCCATTATCTGTTTTAGTCTCCATTAATCTGTGGAGTAAACTTTTCTTAACTAGTAACTAAGATTTTAATAGAGACATTGTTAATATAAATAAATACTAATTAAGACTTAAATAATGACTATTTCATATTGATGAGAATATAACTAAAATCTAAGGAATCGTTACATCAGTGGTGAGCGTGATTTCGTTATAGACAGACAGTAACATAAATCTTCATTATTAATAAGATATGAATTTGAGTAAACTTATAAATAAAATTACGCATGGATCTGATGGAGAGAACTATTGACAAAATAAGCCATAACAGCAACTGGTATAGTAAAAATTATTTACGCCTACCCGTTAGGATTGATACAAGGTTCAAAGATATAAGTGCACCGGCGAGGATGAGCTCCACTAACAGTAGTAACAACTTTCGAGAATGTTGGAAGCACCCCTCCTACAACAAACTTAACTGACATGGAACCAACACCCCAATAAAACCATTTCAAAATCCTTGCAAAATTAATAAACTGCACCCAACAAACAAACCACTACAACCAATTGATTATGGGTTGTTGTTGAGCAGTAAGACGACCAGCTAACAGTTGGTTTTGCAAAGCGCTTGGACAAAAGATGTTGCGACACTTTCTATACGATGATGATCCCGATACCACTAACAACAGAAGATACTTGAACGATCTACACTATGAATATCAAAAAAGAAATATTACGTGGTCTTTAACAAAAACCTGATTATAATCAGGGTGATTGTAAATAAGCCTTCTATTAAGAATCTCAATCTATTTTGGAATCTTATTCTTCCATAAATTTGCATGGAAAAACACCACATAAATATGAGTTTTATTGTTGGATTTAGTATTTTTAAACAAATAACCAATAAAGCAAAATGGGGAGGAAGCATATTTGCATAAAAAAAATTTTCAAATTCTTCTTAATTATTTCTTCTTCAAAAGTTATTTGCGGCAATTCCACTTGTGAAATGGCTAAAAAATACCCTTTCAGTATTTCATAGCTTATTTGCGAAAGAAATTGAAAAAGAACCATAATTTATTCCCTAAATTCTGAGTCATTTTTCACCAACCATAACCGTTATTTCTTGAGGTCTTTTTGAGGATTTATAATGAGTTTTCCCTTTTCAATTTCATTATAATATTTATAATAATTAATATAATATTTTAATTATATAGTATATTGCCCGTGTGTGTTGTTGTTAAAACAATGTATTTTTTTTATGTGTAAGTAAGTATATTTGTTTTTCCATTCTAAGAGACAAAGTTAATGATGAACAAACAATGTACACAACTTTTGCTGCTGGCAATTGAATTTTTAGGACAAAGAGAATTATTTTGTTTCAAGGTTGACTGTAAAAATACTAGGCTATGCTTAATTCAAATTTAAAGAAAAGAATGGTCCAAACTATTTATCCCTTAGGGGGAATTTAACTTGCTCTCCGGACCAAACGGACTTTAGAATAAATGGACCGTATTTAAGGGAATTTACAGTTGAAGTGGAATTTCCAAAGTTCAAAAGATCCAAAAAAGTTTACGCTTACTTCCTTTTTTTATTTTCGGTTATACGAAAATTTTCAAGCTTGTAAATTTCTTAGGGATTTTAAAATTTCTCATATGCTTTTTGTATTGTTACAAACCCAAACACACGCAAACACCTGGTTATATTACAAGGAATACCCTTGGTTTCTGATATAAAACTTAGTTGTCTTTTTTTTTTTTTTTTTTCGGCATTATTTCCCCCTTCCCTTCAGGTCTGATTTTTTTCTGAACTTTGAAGGGCTTTACAAAAAACTTTGGTTCGTATTGGTATGACTTCTTTTCAGTTTCACTGTTTTTGTTTTTGAAATTTTCCCATTTCACGTTAATCCCCACCACACTACTTTATTTATTAATTTATTATTATTACAAAACCACGAAAGGTTAAAATAATTTAAAGAAATTCTTTTGTAAAAGGTTTTTTTTTTTTCAGAATTATTTTCCAATTAAATGTTAAACTCCGGAATTGTTTTTTGGGAATTGGGCTATAGCAAAAAAATGGTTTAGGAAATATCACAAAAAATTTGTTTTGAGGGGGACTATTCCAAAAACTGATTGGCGACAAATCAAAACCGCTTGCTTTTTTTTTTCAGGATTTGACAAAAAAGTTTCTATTCAAAAAAAACTTTTAAATGGCTGAGACAGTACCAAACAAACCATGTTTTGGAAAAAAAATTTTTTTTTTCTTAAACCCAGGAAGGAAAAATTTTTTATGGTTGATTAATTGTTAAGGAAAAAGATGCTTTAGTTAAAAAATGTTTAAAATAGCAAAATTTCGTTACGACGAGTCGAGTCGACAAACTAACAATAGCAGAGGGAAACACTAATTTCAGAGAAAAAAAATCCGAGAGCCAGCGATCAATAAAGGATCTTTGGGACATAGAAAAGACACATTTCTACTAATGACTCCTTTATATATTAATAGATGTGTGAGTTGTTTGATACTGTGTGTGTGTCATACAGCAAACTATAATTATCTAATTTAAAATTGTCAATATCATGAATAGAGCATATTTAATATGTAGGTAAGCCAAGACCAAATTAATGACCACTTCGGACGATTCAAAAGAATTAATCATTGATAAAATTATGTATCTTTTTAAACCCGCTTCAAAAACATGATATCAATTATTGTATCCAAACGACTTACAAAAAATCCTAAATACTAAACATCTAAGTAGAATGAGAGAGAGAGAGAGAGAGTGTGAGAAAAACCTTTAGTTAATAGCCATCCTCAACACACCCACACCTCCCCTAATATCATACTTGTGTTCCTTAATTTACGACCGATTATCATCTTTACAAAAACCACCCCACTTCTTGGGTTTAAAAAAAAAAATCAAATCGGGGTCAAGATTGAAATGAAAAAAAAAAAATTGTGAAATTCCTTTGATTTTATTCTGGGTTGTTGCTTTAAAGTTTTTTTTTTTTTCCAACGAAATTTTCTGTCTTATGAGGGTGGGTTTGTTTTTCACCTCATCTAGGTTAATTGGACCATCGGTTTCTTAAGAAAGAAAGGAAAAGGGAAAAGGAAAAAAGGGTGGGGCAAACAATTTTTGCTTACACAGGAAAAAAATAAAAAAAAAAAAAGAAGTAGAGGAAAAATATTAAAATAGAGGAGGGGTTGAAAAAAAAGCGGCGTGATTAAGAGATTTTAATGCTTAAGTCTTTAAAAACCACATTTTTGCAAAAAAAGAGGTTTGCAGTTTCCAGGGGCCAAACTGTTCCCCCTTGTCGGGGGGAAACCCAGGGCGGGATTAACATGTTGGGTAAATTTTTTTTTGCTGTCTTTACTATTGGGAAAAATTTGTCATCAATGTGGTTTTCCACCCCTGAAAGTAATTTAACAACTATAAAATTATTTTTGGGGCTTCTTTGGTTCAAATTTTTTTAAAAAACCTTGGCGTTTCCCTTTGAATTTAGGCGATTTGGCAAAAAAAAAGCGTTTTGCTTATTGGTCATGGGTGGAAATATTGACTTGGTCCAACTTATTTTTTAACTAATTTCATTATTTAATTTAGGGGGGAACAAATTCATTTTACTTAAGGAAAAAATAAGGAGGTAAATTTTTTTACTTTATCCAATTAATTTTTAATCTTTGAAAGCAAAATTTACTCTATTTTTTACCATTAAACGAATTTATTGAATTGGTTTTTCGTATATGAAAGGGGGGGGGGGAAACGTGTTTCAAAGGCTGGAAGCAAATAAAAAATTTTCAAGAAGTTTTGGCGTTTAATATTATATATTTTTAACCTCCAAACCCCCCCTTCGGCAAGAAGCAGGATACGAAGATTAAAGTGTCAATTTCTTAAAGCGGGAAAGGTTTAACAGTTTTGGAATTTTCAGATTTTTTTTTTCCCTTCTTTTTCTAGAACTGGTTTTAAACCTTAAGGCCAAGATTAAAAGGGAAAAAACCCCAATTCTGTTCCTAACTTATTTTTTTACTATATAGGCAAAAAAGAATTTTGGCGCTTATTAAAATAGTTTAAAAAAAAAAATCTTAAAATCAATTAACATAGATGAGCAAAGTTTTTTTTAAACCCTGGGGGCTTTCGGGACCCTTTGTGGGTTTTCCAAATCGGGTTTTCGGCTCCTGTTTTGCCGGTTTTTTTTAAAGGGAAATATAATATACATCAGCGTGAAAAATCCCCCAAGTTGGGGCCATCGTTCCTAGGGGCATCCACCCTTTTTACCTTCTGGATTTAATTTCCCCAAAGTGGGTTTTCCGAGGTTTTTTTGTCCTCAAAAAAAAAGTATTTTTCGCGGAAGGATACATTTTTTGGGCAATTTTTAGCAATGGGTCAACCCCCACTTTGTGTGGCCGCATCTTGATGTTTTTGTTATTGGTTTTTTACGGAATTATTTTTTTTTTTCAAAACCCCTTCAGTGGGTTATTTAAATTGGCCGATAAAGTTTTTGAAAAAATAAAAAAATCAAAATTACCAATGGATTAATTTACCAATTTTTTTTTATATATTTAATTTTTTCTTATTTAAAACCCATAAAGATGTTGAACCCCCCTAAAAAACAGGTTTAAAACTTTTTTACCCACTTTTTTCCGAGGGGCCAGAAGGTGGACCAGGGGGAGCAAAATTGGTGATTGGAAAGGGGGTGCTCAACATTTTTCCCCAAAAAAAAATAACCTTCCAAAAAAACTAGGAAAAAACTCCTCACCATTCCAAGATAGAGTTAACTCATTATTCCCCAGGGACATGTAAGGAACCCCCCCGCCAAAAGCCCCCCACCCCCGCCTCTTAAAGCCACAAAAGGGGGAAGGTCAAGGGGCTTTTGCCATTAAGGGGGGCCAAATAGGGTTTGGGGGCAAATCCATATTAGGGCAGGGGCTTAACCATGGAAAAACAAAAGCCGATTGAAATTTTCGGATGGGGCCTTTCCCGGGGAACCGCCCCCGTTCTAGGCCCAAGGAATTAGGGCCCAAAAAAAAGGTTGGGTGGAAGCTATTTGGCAAGTTTTCATGCGGATGGCTCATTCCAACCTGGTTTTTTCTTATCCCATTAAGGGCCCTGCCCCAACGGGGTCGCCAACCCCCACGGCAAACAGGGTGGCCCCAATTTGGGAGTTTTCTTTACCCCCTCTTGCAAAAAAGTGGGCAGGTCGGTGGGCAATTTTCTTTAAAAAAAAAAAAACGCCCCAGGGACCGGGGGACAAAGGGGGGCGGGTTTGTGCAAATTCATTGACATTTGGGGTTGGGGATTGCTGGAAAATTAAACTATTTAGGATTAAGAAAAAAGGCTTGTCTTGGCCCCAGGATTTTTCCATTACTTTACAAAATTAATCCGAGTTTTTCGAAGGCCCCCTGCGTTTGGGGATTTTTTCACCCCATATCTGCGGGGGGCGCCTTTTGGGTGTCACATTTTCCTACACCAGTGGCGAAAAAAAACGGAATTGGAGAAAAAATTTTACCCTACCTTTTAGGGATAATTTGCCATTCGATAGGTTGTAGAATGTGGTTTTTAAAGGCAAAAACTTAGTTCCTTTGGGAATTTTTTCCCATTTAAAACCGGAAATAGGGAGTTTTTTTCAAAAATTTCTTTCGCGGGGGGATTTTTGCGACCCAATAAATATTGGCGAACTGTTGTCAAAAACTCCTACCCAGTTTCGGCGAAAAACGGGGGTTGGGCTAAAAATTACCTACCTTAAAAAATGTCATCGTAAGTGGTTTTAATTGGTTTAAGCAAAAAAAAAAGCTTTTAAAGGTTCTCGGGCAAAAGACCATTAACTACTGTTTTTTGAATTAGGCAAATTGGATTCTTACTTTCGGAAAAAAACAATTCATTAACACTACTATAAACATAAAAGGGGAATGGCTTTTTTTTTTTGCCACCGTTTAAATTTTTTTTGGTTTGCCATGGTAACATTTATTATATTTCAAAAAAATAATCGGTTGGGGGGACAGTTCCCAAAAAATCTTGGAGTTTTTTGGAAAAAACATCCCTTTTTTAGCTATTTTTAAAAGTTATTCCCGCGTTTTAAAATTTAATTAATCACAATGAAAAAAGTTGGATCGTTTGCCAACTCCTTCTTCCTGGGCGGGTTTTTATTTTTTTCAAACTGAATCTTTTACTTTCCAAATTCAATACATATTTAAATTGGAACCAGTTTAAATTGTAAACCTAACCTTGGCACTTGAGATTTATTTTCACTAAACTTTAGATTTTTTAAAATTTATTTAGAATAAAGGAAAAATTTCGGAATGGCAAAAATCAAAAAAAACTTAAAACTAGAAGCCAAAAAACTTTAATTGTGTTTTAATTTTTCTTCTTTTTCTTTTTATAAAAAAAAAAAAACTTTCCGCGGGTTGTTTAAACGTTTTACGGGACTTTTTTAAATCCTTAGGTCGTGTCAAAAAAATTTCAAGGTCCAACCCAATTTTTCTGGGAAAAAACCAATAAAATCAAGATGGGCCGTTTCGGATTTTTTCCATGTCAAAGAAATGGACAAAAATCAGATCCTGTGAAGGGAATTTCAAGGTCCGGTTTTTTTTCTGGAATTTCCAAAAAAAAAAAAAAGTGATTGCGAAAATTTTGCATAAAAATTTTTTTTCACCACGAAAAAAAGACAAAAAATTGCATATTAAAAAGAATGTAATATTGGAATTTTTCACCGAGGTTTTCCAATCAACATAAAAAACGGGCATGGCATGCATACACGTGAAACCCAAAAAACCCACAAAACCCAATTAAACTATTTTCACAATTTTGGTTTTACACTTTCAAAAAACCACCAACCCCACAGATTGGCACCCCCTCAAATTGCATTTTTTTTTTTTTTACACATTTAAAAAAAAACAACCCAACACGGGGGGCATATATATTTCTAAATACACAAGGGGGGAGCCCTATTTGAAATATTTACCCACAAACATATTGGTAAAAATTAGGTTTTTTCTTTGTTTGTTTTAAGTTAGGCAATTCAATTTTAGATTTACATTGGATTCTGGGGAAAAAAATTTTTGATTTTTTACCAAGATTGGTTTTTCAAAATATCCCTAATTTTCTTATTACTATTAAAAAAATATCATTTAAAACCCAAGGGCGATATCGTTTTTCCGAAAAAAAGTCCCTAAAAAGCAACCGGGCCAATCCCAGTGCTTTTGCCCACAAAAGCATGTTGATATTAAAAGTATTATTAGCTGGTCAGTCAAAAAAAATATTTAAAATAGATATAAATAATATAGAAATATAAAAGAGAGAAATAGTAAATATAAATTAGGATCATGTTATTCCCCCTCAAAAATTCATTCAGCCAGGGTCTCCAAATAAATTCATATATGGTTATCGTCATTAATTTATTAATTTTATTGGGATAGACGTGGTTGTATGTAGAATAAGGAGATATAAAAAAAAATGGAAGCCAGGAACACAGAATGTTTTGTGAGAGGGGGACATTTTCTTTGCCTTTCTAGAGAATTTCATTTTTTCAAAGGGAACAAATACATAGAATATCTTATTGTTTGATAGGTTTTTCTTCACTCTATACTAGCTATTATTTTTTCAAACAAAGACTTTATCAGTTTTAAAAGGGTCTTCACCACAGTTTGGAATATTGGCAAAGAAGAAGAACAATTTTACAAATTTAGATTTATGGCCGGGGGCCCCCGTTTGGTTGTAATGGGCGCTAACGTTTTTTAAAGAAAGGGTTTAAATGGAAAACAATAGGGTGGATTTACAGTTTCAAAAAAATTTTCCTGGGAAAAAAAAAGAGGGCTGTTTTGTTATTTTTTTTTCCCATAGGGGATAATTTTTTAGCCTGGGAAAGGGTTGATAACATCCAGCTATTCTTCCCTTTCCAAGGCTATGGGAATCTAAAATAGGATTGTATTTGGGGCCAGCTGCGGCTTTAAAAACCTTGGTGTAATTGGTTTAACAACCCCGCGTTTCTAAGCGGAGAAAGAGGAAACTGTGTAATTAAAAAACTTGTTAAATTTTTCTGCTTTAAGCAAAATTGGGACCCTTGTTTCCTCGCACCCCCCCATGCTTGTTTTTTTACGTGTAATGTGTTTTGTGTGTTTTGGGGGGGGGAAAATATATTTGGATTATTTAGTTTAAATTTACTTAGAAATTTTAAAGGCTTTAAGCTTGGGTTATATAATTTAAAATAATACTACTTATTTATATATATAACTATAATATGTTTTTAGTATTATTTTATATATATTTTTTTTACTAGGGAAAAAAAAAACGTTTGGGACCAGTTATTTGGCGTCAACCCTATTGAGCGCTTTAGGGGGGTAAAAGGATAATTGGGGAAGGAATCAGGACCGGAAAGGTTTGTCGTTTGCAAAAAAAAAAAACGGAATTAAAATTTTTTAAAAAAAAATAAATAAACGGGACCCGGGAGAATTTAAAATTTAAAAAAAAAAACATGTAAAAAAAACAATCCATATTTGCAAAAAAAAAAATTTGCAATTAAAGTCAAAAAAAATAAAAAAAAAACCCCGGGAACACCGGGGTCTTGGAAATAAGATTCCATCATTTACCGTTTTCAACCCACTTCTTTCCAACTTTTCTTTCTTCATCTTTTACCAAAAAATTCAAACCAGGGAGAAAAAAAAACTAAAACATATATTAAGGAGAGGTTTTGTCTACCAAAGAAAAATGTTAATATATTTTTTTAGAGGAAGAAAAAAAGTTTGACAGGGGCAGGGAAATGTCGGGGAGTAAGAAGACAGGTGAGTTTTGGGACTTGATTGCAAAAAAAATTTTTTACGGAATTTTTAATTAGGAAAAAAACCTAAAAAAAATTGGGAAAATTTTTTTTTCAGACAAATTAAAACTTCATCTCAAAATTAAAAAGAATTTATTTTTTTCAGGTGTAATTTTTTTGTTATTGTTTCATTAAAATAAAAAAAGTTTGAAAAAAAAAGCTTTTTTAAAGGCCCAAAAAAAAAACAAAATTCATTGATTTCACTTTTCAAGCTTTTTTGGTATAAAATAATTTAAGATATATTTGCAAGGCAAGGAACGGAGGAACACATAAACTCAAAATTATATTAACCATCATTGGCAAATTCCCACATTTTTGCGGTTCTTTTATTGTTAATTTTCAAAAATTTGCGTGTATTAAAAAAAATAATATTGTTTGGATTTTAGGGGTGGGCGGTTTCCTCGGAATAAAAAAAAGGGTTGAAGTGGAGAAAAGAATTTAAAAAGGACGAGGATTAGGCCATTTTGAGAAAATGTTGTCTTTTACTTTTCAGAAAACGTGAAAAAGACAGGATTACCATGGTTTACAAAAAAAAAAAACAAATTGCCCCCACTTTTCAACTTTAATTTTTTTTATTCTGGATTTGTTTTTAAAAAAAATGTTTCGTAATAATTTAGGAAAAATCGGTTGTCTCATTTAAAATTTAGGCAGGATGTGGAAGAAAAAAAAAAAAAAAAAAAAACACTTTCTTGTTAGTCGAATTCAAGAAAAGGAAAAAAAAAAAAAATTTTTTGTTCATTCCTTTTATGGAAATTGTTGGTTTTTTTTGGGGCCCACCCCGGGGCCCAAAATGTTATTTTAAAAAAGAATTTTTTTTATTTTACCCCCACAAACAATATTATATATACAGTAAAAAAGTTTTACCCAAGGGGCATTACTCGTATTTATTAAAAAACATTAATAAGAATTTTGGTTTGGTTTTTTGTTTTGGTTTTACGGCATAATCAAAACCCTTCCAGTGGGTCATTTTAATGGCCGATAAAAAAAGTTTGACAATAAATCAATCTATAATGCGATATAACATTTTTTATTAAATAATTTCTATTTAACCCATAGATGTGACCCTAACGAGGTACTACCACTCCGGGCCCAGAGTGGACCAGGAGCGATGGGTGGATGAAGCGGTGCTCCACATTCCCAAACTCAAAACTGGAAAAACCTCACCAATCAGATAGAGTTTAACAGTCATATCCCAGGACATGTAGACCCGCAGCTACCGCCTTCTAGCACCCATATATAAAGTTAATAAAGATCTCTAAAACACACACACACACACAAACACCACACCAATATGATATACTTATATTATTATTAATTATTATATTTTATTATTTAAAACTTTCTTTATAATATAAATCAAATCTTTCATTTTTTGCTCAAAAAGCAAAGATCTGGTAATATGAATGTGTTTCCTCTGTCGTTAATGGTTTATTCTTGTAGTCTTCATCAGAACATACATAACACCAACCGCCCTTTCATAATGCCTCTACATAGCTTTCGTTCCCTCATCTCCCTATTATTATCATATTATTATTAAGCTGCTGCTTCTCGGTGGGCACTGACAAAGTTTTGTATTCACTCCAGCAGCCAGTTGCCTTAAGCTGTCTCCTTGAAATATGTCGAATTATTTCTTACTTGCTACTCGCAGTAGCAGTTGCTATATATCGTTGTTGGCGAGTGAGGCACAGTTGTATCTTACATCATTTACTGGTTGTCCTTTTGTTTCTACGTAGATAGGGTGTAATTTTCTGTGGGGAATATCAATGATCGGAGGATACCTTGATCAAAGAAGTAATGCTCACTTTCTAGCACTGGTTTATCCACTTTTTTCCCTTATTTATTAAGATGTAGTCCACAGTCTGCTTTGCGTCTATTTCGGTAGAGTGTACGGTCCATAAGTTGATCCATTTCCGTTTTTGGATTTGGTGCTGTTTAAGCATTACAAGTCTGTCTCTCGCGGTGGAACTTTGCAGTTAGTTCACCATCCTGTTGGAAATATTGTGTAAGCAGAATTATTGTTTCATTTTTGCCTAATCTGCGCATTCTTTTCTCCCGTATGATCAGGAACGTGTTTTTAGGTATGTGTCTGCCATAGTTCACTGGAGAATATAAGCAGAAAAAATAAAAAAAAAGCATTCAACATTAATAGAGAACAACCCAACCAAATAACAACACATACTACCTTAAAGAAGCCCACGAATAGAATTAAAAAAAAATTTAAAGTAGAATACATCCAAGGAGCAAGATAAATAAATCAGATATTCACTAGGAAGACAGCAGTGGCGATTATCATGGCCAAATATAAAAATAGAAAATTCAGTGGTAGGAAAAAGTGCCCCTAGGGCAAAAATAAAGCAACCAGACAAAAGGATATGACTTCAGAAGTGGACAAATCTCTTTCAGAAACTGTTGTAAACCCCCCCCCCCCCCAACCATAGAAATGACACCAAAACAAATTAATATCAAGCATAGTGATACTTACGATAGAAGAACTCAGTGAAGTCCTAAAGAAAAACTTAAAGGTAGAAAAGTTAAAGCTATACAAGCAGTATATAAACAAATTGAATAGATAAAATGACGAAAGGGTGCATCAATTCCATTCCCCAAAAAGGCCGATCCTAAGAAGAAAGACTTCGGAGAAACATTCAAACATTGATCCATGTACTAACTGCCTTCACGTGGAGGAACTATGTGACATGTGATCATTTATTAGTTTTACTTTTCTTGTTTCTTTAGCAGAAAGGTGTAAATTTTCCAATTGCTATATGTCTAGAGAATGAAAATTCCTTTTTTTCTCTTTCAGACGTGCTTTTAATGTGATCTGGGTAATGGGTTACTTTGCAGCATTTTTTCCATTTTCTAAACATTTTCAGATAGAATTCATATAATTTTTCTAGAACTTACTAACATCTCTGTTCGTTTGTCATTGACTCCCAGCTATAATAACTGTACACTTTGATTCGAATGTCAAATCCTTATGATAATCGACATGTTGCAAATTTGACTGTTTTTGGCAAAAAATGGTTAATTTCCTAAATGGCATATCCTGGCAACCAAAACCAATGTATTGCAGAGAATATTGGAACATTTTCCACTCATACTATTGCACATAAGCAATTAATACAATAACATGCTCACCAGAACCATTTTTTGTACATAATTATAATATACTAGCCCGCGACTCGTAATATCGGGGAAACATGGACTTCTTCAGTTCCCAGGAGTGCGCCACTGAAACATACTTGAGAATCTGGAGCCATATGGATTCCTCCAATAGCAACTTTGCCTAGTTTTTATGCAGATCATTTGTTTGTGTGGAACTTCAATAGATATTAAATCATTACCAGTCTTTCTTCCATTCAGCTTCTTCTTCAGACGTGAATAAGCTGGAGAAGTTGAGCCTCAAAGAGTAAGAGGTTATTCAACCAATTAATAAGATTAGAAAGGGATCGTAAACAGTAGTAATCGCCTCCCCCCCCTACTCTCTGTGCTTCAAAACGAACTTCTGCCTGTTCCCCATCCACTATAAAAGAACCAAAAAATTATTAAATCCAATGAGCCAGCCGGATCCAGAAATTGCGAATTTAATAAAGTTAAGATACTCGGATTGCCTGGTTAACCAATAGTTAGCAAACTGAGCTTGCAGACCATTATTAGGAGAGTTCATATCTCTTTCCTCCCTTTTTGGGTTTAACCTTTAACTTTTTTCTCCTGTTTGAATTTTATTTTTTTTGTTTCCTTTTCCTTTTTATCTTTATTTTTTTGTTTTGCATCCTTCTTTTAATCTTTATTCTTCTTCTGCGTCTTCTATTTCGTTTCTCTTACTTAATTATCTCATTCTTCTTTTTTGTTTATTCTTTTTCTTTATATTATTCCATAGTTTATTTTTACTCCTTTATTTTCTTTAAATAATCTTTTTCTTTTTTTGCTAACCTGTAAATAACAATATGTATCATTATAAACATGATACTGACTTTTATTCTTTTCAAAAATATATACGTACTCATTCCAAAAAGCAAACGATCCATTGCCTAAAAGGGAAGACGCGTTATGGATTTATTGCTAGGCACTGCTTGAAGGGTATAAAACGACGCACCACGATTTTGTTTTTGCTGACGGCCATAACAAGAGTTTCGATTTACTGCGTTTGACTTCCACTATAAAATAACTTCATGCTTATTCTGGATTGACGGAAGTCGGAAAAAGTATATTTGTAGAAGCAGTTACTCATACTTGCAGTGAGATTCCACTTTACAGACAAAGACAACAAGCAAGGCTGTAACCCAATATACGCTTCCTGCATTGCCTATAAGCATAGTGCCAGAAATAGTGGATTATTATCTAGCACCAAATCACACTGAAACCAGCAGCTAATCAGGACTCGAACGAATGGGATCACACACGGGCAAGCAATGGAACTATTCCTGAGTTGCTTTAAATACCAACTGCTCATTCAAATTCATTTATGCTCTGTAGTTGTTCTATTCAACAGTGCACAAACTCCAAAAAATATATTTGTTGTTTTTTTTCAATTGACGTTTGAATATATAGTAAGAATGAAGATATATCCCCAACAGTTGTAATTTTTTTTTTTTTTTTTTTTTTGATATTTCAAGAGAATGTATTTTTTATATGGATAGAAGCGTCACTCCGCGTCTTCGACTGCGTAGAGGGGGAAGTTAGTCACACAGAATCCCTTATACTGAATCCACTATGGATCCTCGCAGGATCACCATTAAAATCCCATATGTAAAAGACCTTGACCGTGACTCCGGCCTTCTGAGGCGTCAGAAAAAAGGCACAAGACTTGAAGAACAACTTAATGGATCTTGCTATCAAATATTAAAAGCAAAAAAGAATTCCATGCTAGTTATTAGTTTGAATTATTTTTTAAACATCTTCAAAATATGAAATCAATCATTATTAGCTCAAAAAGGCAAGATCTGTGATAGTGAATATATTTACGTTGCCTGCTTAATGTTGTTTATTTTCGTAGTTTCATCCGACATCATAACATAACACCAAACTTCCCTTTATATTATAGTCTAATATGCCACGTTATATTAACCACCAAGTGCGGTTAAACAAAAACGTAGCAATTTAATAGGCAGATGTTCAAGCTTCACCCGAAAATAATTTTTCACAACATCTATTTGCGACCCATAAGAAGTTGACCTAAAAATATTATCCACTCTGACTCAAGTGGACTGAGGTAATGGAAAATAAATGAGTGCTCACGCGTTACAGTCTCCAGAACTGGGGCTCGCATTAAAATGAAGTTAGTATCATACCCAAGAAAGAGCATTGGAGTGGGGTCTTACCCCCCTCTTCAGGGAACAGCAGTATTCTAATCTTTGCGACAGGGTGAGTAGTCGAGAAAAGAAGAACACCTTTACTACACTGTTATTGCGTCACAAAAGAGTGTCGAATATATCTGTTCTAAGCAGAAGTACTTGATCCAGGACGTAACTCAATCCCTTCATTAGAACGGGCCACTATTGCGGGTTTCGAAAATAAGCCACCTGGTTAATGGTCAACAGCGAAACGATCTCCAATATTGGTACCAGCAAGACACCAATAATAGTTTTAATGAACCGTCTACCTAACCTGGTTGTCAGAATTGAAAACCAAGTATAGTCAGTGTTCCAAAGATTGCGCCTACAGACCATTTAATACCGTTTGTCAAGCTCTCTTCATTGGGAGGAGGCCCCAAAATTGACAATGACTGTCTTTCGCAGGCGAAGTAATATGTCTATTAACCGAACTAGACAATGCAGCTGACTTAAGGTGGCTTGAAAGCTAGAATGCAGACCTATTCGCTGAAGTACTGAGTCATCCTAGTTGGATTTTTCGCATATAAGTATTTGTTTATTTTACGCGGAGACGATTGCTTTATTCATATTGTGGGGTATCCAGTTATTTTTTAACTATTTTTAAAACTTCGAATAACATGAGATTGAGGCTGTTAGCCTTTCACTTCGTGCTAATGCCAGTTCACTCTACGATGGTAAATAAAATTAAAGCAGACTGGTTCTTTAGCATAGGTAAGGCAACAAGGTAGGTTGGTTTGATTTTACGGTATGTCAACCGTTCAGTTATTTTATGCTGAAGAGTTTTTATTTTATTTATTCTTGTTGAGTGTTCAATTGTTTAAACACATTTTAAACTCATTTTTAATCTATTTAACCTATAGATAGGACCCTAACAGGTACTACCTCTCTGGGTCAGAGTGGACACGGAAGTAATGACAGCGACAGAGTATCCTCCACTCCCCATATAACGTCATGCCCAGGGCACTAAGACCCTCAGGTACCGCCTTCTAGCGCATATGATAAAAATGGTTAGGGATTTGCCATAAGAACAATATGGTCAGATCAATCATATAGGTACTAGGCTCTGACGGTATCAACCGATTGATCAGATGGGGCCTCTCCAACCGCCCGTCTAGTTCAAATAAGGGCCAAAGAGGAATGTTGCATGTCAGGAACTGTTCAGACACCAGCGATTCCCGTCCTTAGCATCAACAGATCGCCACTTAGCCAACAGGTGGCCCATTGGGGCGAGGGGTATAACCATCGGTGTTGCAGTTGCTTTGGATCATTTGTAAAAAAAATCAACAAGAAGACTTAAAGTAATGGAGTGGCTAGTCTGTCTTTAGAGAATCCGTAGAGGAGGGCTGAGTCTTTTGAGTTCCGAATGAAAACTCAAACTTATGGATTTCGAGAGGATCTGCAATACAACTGGCACACCTACCGGGATCCTGTAAAATTGGTAACTAACTACAGGAAACGCTGGTTGCTGTGATTGCAATTAAGGTTTCTTCAAGTACTTTAGGGTTATATTTTTGCTAATAGGGTCAATACTACTACTTTTTTTTTTCATAAAAGAAAAATAAAATAGAATTGGTTCCAAAATATGAATATGTGATTTTTTCATATTAATTTTTTTTTATATTTCTAATCTCTCACTTTCAGAAGACGGATTCTACCCTGAAAATTATACACATTTCTAATTTTTTAAGGTGGAAACTCAGAAAATCATGCAGGGGTGAATACTTATTTTCCCATCACACTAATAATAAAATATATACTTAATATAATGTATATTATATTATTATAAATATAATATATATTATATATACACAAATACATAATACATACATGCGCACATGTTCTATAATTTTTTGCTTTACAGGGTTCATTACTTGTAGAGTTATGGTACATAAAATAAGATCTATATGTAACTAGTGTGTACTTTATTTGTTACAAGCGTGTTATCATTTTGCAGCAACCTCTGGGATTTAAAAAAGTGAGACCAGGTCCAAATCATCTGATGAATGCAACACGAAGTCCTGAATTATCTGGATTGTTGTTATAATCGCCCGAATTCTTATTTGTATGAGTGGTTATCACTCGAGTAAAAAGACCGGATCTAGAAAATTAACTTTTTACATTTAAAAAGATATTGGTGGTTTGGGATTTTTAATATAGGAGATTAACTATATATCAAATTAGATTATTTCATTAAATATTTTGTCTGCTTATCTTATTTTTTTCTGGGCATTGTCGGTGCGCCTGTTAGTCTTGTAAGATTATTTTAGCTGTACATATTCTGTTACTATCAAAGTACAACAGATGTCCGCTTTCAAATGACTCGGTATCTTCCTGAAGAGCGTTTAATGAATTCAATAAGGTTTATATCATGTAACTAAGTTTTGGATTTCTACTTCCCCAATAACTTTTGGCCGGGGAATTTAATTCGCTCTCCTAAATGTTTGGCTATTTCAAAATATGATCCTACGCTTTAGCTTCGGTCTAGCTTGAAAAGCTATTAACTGGTTACCAGGAGGATTGAACTCACTACACTATTGCATGGTATGATTAAGAGTAATTGCTAAAAAATTGAGAGACGGTAACCATCTTGATATATAAATCTAACTGAACCCATAGACTTTACAGTTTTTAATTATATATATTATATATATATATATAGATGGGGTAGCAGAGACAAGTCATGGTGTTATAGGTGCTGTCCAGATTTCCCCGGCTATGCGATTTTCAAACGTCAGCTGATAATAAAATGGTTTATCGTGAACAATCTGCGACTTAGCGTTCGAATCCCGAACGGAGGCTTCTTTATGCATTTTTCTTATGGATGCTAAATACCTTTTGGGAAGGTATGAATCCAGATTTTTCTTTCCAGCAATGATTAATATTAGGAAGACTGGGTGCTTTACGATAAGTTAGGCAACCAGTTTTAGGAGAAAGGAAAACTGAAATTCAAGCTTGTATGTAACGGAATGCATTAAGAAAAAATAATACATAGAAAATAGATTGAAAATTCACTACTTAAAAATGTCAGCATATTTAGTAAATCTAAAAATAAACAAATTCCAATATACCAGAGGTTTTTTGTTTCTCTACTCTACACAGTAGACGCTGGAATAGCGCTTCTATTTAGCTATAAAAAGTAAACAAGTAACTCTTTACTGTATTAACTGATAATATTTTATTGTTTTTACTTGGCAAATGAAGTGTAATTTGTGTTCTGGTCATTTTTTGCTGTAAGGAAATAAAGCATTTATGAAAGTTTACAAGTGCTTTTGTATTGGACTCATATCTTCAATTTTTGAGAATAACCCCAATCTAACCACCAGGGCACCAATCCAATCTTTTTTTCCATCTTACAAATTAAATTTTGGAGAAAACATATATATATATATATTATTATATATATTATATATATATATATATATGAAATCTGACGCAACGCTTCAGGAAGGCTAGATGGAAGACACATATGATGTTGCGTGCGCGTCAAATCTTTACATAGTATCCCTACAAAAATAAACAGTGTACGACACTTACTTCATCACATAACTCTGAATAAACAGAACGAACTTATAAGTGATTTTTCCTTAGCAGAACATAAACAGATACAACAGTGTCGACGATCAGCAAAATTTTATATAAAATAGGTCGGATATGGTGAGATACTTGACTGGCCGTGGCGGTAAAACATGCTAGATAGGAACGATGACCGATTGGAAGGTGTTGGCGAGGTTTATGTTTTAATTCCGCTTAAGAAATTGACATTGTGTCGCATCCTGCTGGTGCGTAGGGGTTGATTATATATATATATATATAATATATATATATTATATATATATATATTTAATAAGAGTAAGGAAATGAATCCGACGGTAGATGTATAGATAAAATGGTATGAAAAACACATGTTGTAAAATTTAATTCAATTTAACAATATATGTTTTTCATACCATTATATATATCTATATATATATGTATATATAATTTATTTATTATAGATGGTTTAATTTGTGCTAATTATTTACAGTTGAATTTTATATTTAAGATACGTTAAATTTAGATATAAATGAAATGATACCACTGGGCATAGAGGCTACAACAGTTTAACCAGTAAAGAGGGGAAATACATTTTTGAATACTACTTAGTGAATAGTCCAGAAATAAACGGAATCGAAAGGTTTGAAGACTTTTTTTTCTTTTTTAGCATCCTATTTATATTTGACCAAGAGATGACACTACCATGCAATGTTTGTATATAATTGTCACAGACTTCCATGTCTCCGTCTCGCTATAAATTGCCAAAAGTAACAGATTCTGGCATTCGATTTCCTATATTGACCTCTGTGGCATTGGAAGACAGATTTCGCCCTTTCGAACATTTATCAGGTAAAAAAGAAATATTTTTTATACCTCATAATAAAGTGTGTATATCCCTCATTTTGGACAGAAATAGCATATTTTGCCTTCTGATGACTTCCATTGTCATGGGGTGCCTCAGAGGTCAATCTCACGAAGTGTATGTTGGAGACAGAGGTCAAGTCAATATTTATACTAAAAAAAAGAAGAAAGAAAAAAAGCAGGACACTGATTGGTTGGATCTTACGGCATGTCAACTCCTGGGTTATTTTATGCCGAAGACATCTTTGTTTTATTCATTCTTGTTGGGTTTTAAAAAATTTTTAACTCATTTTGGTACAAATGCAAAATAGCGCGTAAGAGATAATATCATTAAAATCGCATTTTACTTATAAATACCATTAGATTACGAAAACTCCCGAAGTAGCCAAAGCTAAAACTAACCCTAAAACTAACACTAACGCCTCAAAGGTTTCGGGTATTTCCGTAAAATGTAACGATTTTTAAAACGTAATCTAACAATATCTCTTGCGTGCTATTCTGTATCAAAACTCATTTTTTTTATCTTTTTAACCCATAGAATTGAATGAATATTTAATTTTTTGGTCAGAGAACAAAATATGGAAATTTCTTCATCTCAATTTTACCGATATCATTATTTATTTAATTACATAATATCATACAATATTTTGCCGCGAGTCTAACGCAATATGTAAAAAAAATCTGTTAAAGCTTTTTTTTTTTTTTGGCTACAACTCGACATGAAAAAATAGTTTACATGCCAAAATTTTAAAAACCTGTTTTACTCCGAATAAAACCAAGTTTCCTTCCGTAAAATTAATACAAATATTTAAGGTTTATCTACTCCCGGACCCCAAAGTTACTAGTAAAAACTGGTTATATATTTATATCAAAAGAAAAAAGAAATTTACGTATTATATATATTAGTATCTAGAATGACGAAAAGTTGTCTCCCTTGCATGTGTTAAAATCTGGGAGATTTGTCTTAAAAAAAATAACGTCCTAATAGGTACGAACATTCTGGGACACAGAATTAGAACTTCACCATCAGATAGAGTTTAACGTAGGGGCTGACAAAAAAACCCAGCTTCTATGAGTTTTAATTAAAAATAATTAAATCTATCATTTAAGGTCAAACTTTGTCTAAATCGATAAGTAGTAACATAATGATCATCATTAAAAAAAGAAAAATATCATTACATATGCAGTTTATTTTTGATAGATTTAAAACTATTTGTTTTTGTCAATTTCGACGCGATCCGCCATTCAGCCTCTTTTTCAATGGTTTTAGGCGCTTGTTTACAATTTTAAGATAATATTTGGGATGGAAAACAAATTACCAAAAATAAGGTAATTATTCGATTTTAATGACATTTTTAGTATTGATTTATAATTAATGAATTTTTATAATGCATCCAGTTATTTTATTTCAAAACTTTAATTTAGTATTTTTGCTATGAAAAATTAATATATAATTCATTTAAAATAAAATATTCGGATTTTAAGTTTAAAATGTTTATATTTTAGATTCTAAAAATAAGTATCTGTCGGCGTATTCTCTGCGGCTGACTGAGCGCCCATTTATTTGTCGCAGTTTCCAAGTGCTGTTTAAAAGCTTCTAATCTATCTCAATATCAATACTCCTGTTCCTTAATTGTAACAGCCGTTTATCATTTACACACTATAATTAAAAAAGAGTCCGCCAAATCGTCCAAAATGAAATGCAAACATGTAAATCCTGATTATCTGGTGTTGCTTATCCGCAGAATTCTTTTATTTTCTTCATGAGTTTGTCCGTCACTCAAACGAAATAGTGGGGGAACTCCGTCTTTATTATAAAGAACGAAAGGAAGGAAAAGGGACATTGCTAAACAGAAAAATGAGAAGAAGAAGAGATTGGGAAAGATAGAGAGAGGGGGTGAGCATGCAGAATGCGTTAAATGCTAATCTTATTCAATCGAAATATAAAAGATGAAGATGAAAAGATGAAAAATGATGACATGAAAATGAAAAGCAAAAAAAAAAGTGAGGGAGAGTTTAATCAAGATTTATTATAGCAGTTTTTACATATAGAAGGGGCGGGTTAGCTCAGTCGGTAGAGCGTTGGCTAGAAACACAAGGTTTCCTAGTTCGATACCGGCCCTCGCAACTCAGCGTATGAGTAGCACATGGATGTGTGCGGTAAAGCAAGGAGCTGATGGTAAGTGTGGCGCTCCACTCAGATGCCCAAATAATCTCACTTGTCTAGCGCTAGTGAAAGGGGAGACTCCCTCGCTGTATGGCTGATACGGGACTTTAGGCCATTCCGACGACTCTTAACTTACAATTATAGAAGTATTTAGCAATAGCTCTTAACATATCAAGCCCATTGTAATAATTAAATTATTAATCATACTGTGGGTATATCCACAGTCCTGCTATTCTTTATATTATTCTTATAAATTTCTTTTCCGTTGTATTGTTGACATTATTTGGAACAATCAGTTTTTGAGTAGTTAGTGTAAAATTTTGGCAACAGTTTAAAGCACTTGAAACTCGAAAAGTTGTGTGATTACATGTGGTGTGGGGGGGGGAAGTGGTCTGCATTGTTTGCTCAGGGTTGTCTGATGAGTACTAGATTATATAATCACCACTTGAGAATAGGAGGGGAGCTAAAAGTAATTTAATCAACAACACCACACTGCACGGTGTTGATACGTGACACAGGGTCAGTTTTTAAAAGTGGGAAGAGTAGAAGGTGCTAAGACCAGTTCCGCTTCGGGTGAAATTTTGTGTTAATACTCTTTTCACTTTCGACGCATTGTTGAATTTAAGAAATTAGAACGTGCGCGATAAGAAAAAATAGTTCTTTTGTATGGTCCTCTATTCTTTTAAGGTGTGGGCGGCTATCATCAAAACAAGGAAATCATTAGGAATATTGAGAGTTAAGAAAGTTGTTTTTAAAAATATTGGAAAGTAAGAAAAAAGTGATGAAAAAAGAAAATATTCCTTAAGGTCAATGTTTAAAAAAAGAGAAAAAAATAAAGTCAGAAAAAGCCAAATAAGGAAACAACAAACAAAATTGAATATCATAATTGCAGAAATATTAACACACACCTTATCAGATATTTTGGTTGGTTGGTTTTGGTTTCTTACGAACATAACAAACCTTGTTGGGTTTATTTTTGCTAAAGACGTTTTTGTTTTACTATTTTTGATGCTACTCAAATTCTTTTTTAAACTCAATTTTTTTAAACACTTTTTTTCCATTTAGACAATAATGGGACACTAATAGCTTTATTACATTTCCGGGTCAGGTCGACCTGGATAAGTAATGGTCCTAAGAAGGGAGTTCCACTAGAGCTTTCCAGAATTAGAAATAGTGTCTAGGTATGATCGTTTAAACTCAAGAGACTATCAGCCACCGCTTCTTGTATATAAAATGATAAAAAAGGGTTGGGGTTTGCTATAAGGGCAATAGGGTTCGGATCATCATGTAGGTGCTAGGGCTTGACGTGATAGCTTGATTGATCGGTAACGGAAATCGTCGACTGCCGTCTAGCTTAAGGGCCAAAATGGAGTGTTGCCATTCATTGACTGCTTAACACCCAGATTTTTGGTCCAAGTGCCCGGTTTTAGTTAATCAGTTGAACAACCCGCCTCGTGGAACACACATGAGTACCACTCTTGATTTGTTACTGGTAAGTGGGGAACTGATTGGTAGACGTGACACTCCACCAGACAGCAAAAACAACGCTAGTAAAAAAAGGGGGAGAGATTCCAATCGCATAACAATTCCTTAAAGATATTTTGGGTCTAAGGGTCGGTTTGCTCAAGTTGGTAGAGTATCCGCTCTGAACCACAAGGTTCCGGGTTTCGCTTATCGGTGCATGAGTAAGACACATCTTGGATCAGTTGCGGTAAAATGAGATGCTGATGCTAGGTGTGGCACGAGTATTAATATGTAGAAAGAAAAAGATAGACGAGATTTACAGTGTAATAAATGTGCTAAAGTTTACACCCAAGTCTGGGCAGAAAGTCCGTAGGAATCATGGTCAAATAGAAATACGGTTGCCATTCTTCTTCGACGGGAACAGTGTCTCC
Organism: Doryteuthis pealeii; assembly: GCA_023376005.1. Classification (NCBI taxonomy): domain Eukaryota; kingdom Metazoa; phylum Mollusca; class Cephalopoda; order Myopsida; family Loliginidae; genus Doryteuthis; species Doryteuthis pealeii. The sequence goes on from CM042138.1 coordinate 113,829,135, forward strand.
TTATCTCGAAAATCAGCAAATTGAAATCCGAGTCTCACTTATCTCAAACACATTGGCCGTGGTTTCAGAGGGAATACGCAACTATCTCTACAACAAATGGATGAATTATGAAATATGAACATCATAAAGACTCACATAGATAATGATAGTTAGATACAATAGTCATGCATACATAGATACGAATACGATATTAGACTGATAGATAGAAAAGAATACCATTTAGATAGGATTACAGAATATAGAACTGATGATAGAAAAGAAATACTACATAGATTGGATACAGATATAGATAGATAATAGAAACGAATACAATAAGATTATGGATACAGATAGATAGTATGATAACAGAGAGAATATGTAATATGAATATAAATAGATATATAAATTGTGAATGCAGGTTGATAGATATGAATACAGATAAATGGTGTTAATACACAGGGATAGATAGATGTGATTGAACGAGATACGAACACACAGGTAAATATTAGATAGATCGATAAGAAATAAAGATAGTATAATGTAAACAGAAAGTTAGATAGGAACAACAAAGATAAATAGATAGATGTGGACAGATAGAAATCGACAAAAAGAAATGCTGCTAGTGGATGATGATGATGAATAGATATTCAACCTGTTTTACATAGTTCTTTTTCCCTCTGGGAGATACTTATTTTTCAGATTCAGTTTTGTATTTGTGCTTTCTCTACTTTTTCGATTTGCAAACAACAGTTGTTTTTAAATTTCAAAGAGGGAATCGAATAATTAGCAAGCATACAAATTATTTCATTGTTTTTTATCAAACAATCTAACGTTTTGATTATTTCTAAGATTTATTAATGTCGCCTTTGGGCGGTCATTAAGCTCGATTTAGTAGAAAATTCATTTGTGATATTTGGTTTATAATTGCTTGCAAAACAAATTGAAATGTACTTCAATAGTTAAACAATTTCATACATTATCTTCCTGTAAAAGTATAATAATATCGCAATGAAGGCGAAAAAGAAAACCCACATTTTGAGTTTTCAAGACTGATATTGGAAATTGTTTTTGTTCTCCTTAAAGAAAGCATGTTAAACTAAGTAGACTCTAGAGCGGCATGGATTACAATGTTTGTCATGGTCCACACATGATTCTAAATTTAAATCTTCACATTAAACAGAAAAGCGATTGATTTGGCTATCATTTATTTTTATAGTAACTAAAAACAGATTAATACATATTTTAAAAAAAACATTTTTTTGGTTTAAAAAGAAAGGAAAACCTTTATTTTTGAAACTGGGGTACTGTAAAAAGTGCTGGCATGGAGAGGCAGTTGCGTTATGAGCCGCATCGGTGTTGCTGAGGGTCGCATGTTTGTACTGCTGCTCTAAGCTTTTAACCTTCTTTTTTTCTTTTTTTTTGACGTGTCATTTTTATCTAAATGAAATATGAGCCTTCTATGGATACTTTTTGTACGTAAATGGTTTCCGTGAAAAACTATAAATTGTTAAGTGCAAAGCTCGCACCATACTCATTGCTCTCATGCGATTTTATTTTATTCTTTTTGGTGAACTGAATATATCATCACAAGGTTTAATGAATTTACGACGTGGAGGACATTAAAGAAATACAACGTGCTTCACACCATATAAAAAGGGATTTCCCAGAGGTGCTTTTACTAATGAAAACTCCAGGATAAGTGGGAATAGAATGATAAGAATTTGAAAAAAATTAACATTTCATTCAATGTGTTTATTTTTTGTGTCTTAGGTAGAAAAAAACAGCTTCAGTAATTGATAGTCTTGACACACATTGGATTTGTAACGTTCCTCCTGTTCACCGAAAACATCTTTTTTTTTAATTAATTAATGTTCACGTGAAATATACACCAGACTTCGTTTTTCGGGGGATTCGAGTGTGTGGTGTCTTATGTTTGGGGATTTTGAAAAATGGTTATTTTTAGTCTACCACGTTCTCACTAGGGTTTATTTTAGGGGTGAGACTTTTATATTACACATCTTGGGGGAAATCCGAACGCTGGGTCTTATTTTAAGTAGGTCCTTATTTTCAGGAAAACTGTGTAACTAGCTGGTTTTTAGCTACAACTGAATAAACACGTTTTTTTCTTGCCTTTTATTAATGCAAATTCTTTTAATATAATATATTATATATTTACAACCCTTCGCACGAAGCAGATGGTTAAACACAAGGTAATTTTAAGCGGAGTTCAACAGTTTGAATTCAGTTTTCCTTCTCTAGACCGGTTAATTTAACAAAGGTTAAAGAAGCCAGTACTGGCCTATTTGTATTCATAGTCTGAGGGAGAGTAGGTTCATACCTTTCCCAAGGGTAATTGCGGCTAAGTGAAAGCGATACACCGTCCCAGGATTTGAACTCTGGGACGAAGTCCCAAGTACCCTGATTTAACATTAACCAACGTTAGGGCGCTTCCATATATATATATTATATTAATATATAGTATATAATTATATTTTTCATCTTTTCGACTCCAGTATTTTGGGGTTGGTTCAATTGTAGACTCATGAAATAATTAGTCGATTGACTGACCACACGGTGTTGTGTGGTGTGTGTGTCAGTCAATCGATGGACTAATATTATGAGCTAATCGATGGAACCAACACAAATACTGGACGTCGAAAGAGAGAAAGAAACATCATCTGCGCAATTTGAATATCTACACAAATATTTTTTGACGGCATTATCTTTTTGTGGTGAACAGGTCAGAACTTTGTGATTGGATTCATTCTATCTTAAGTTTATTCTTGAGAGGGAAGGAGTGGACTTTAAGATTGCAGGGTCCTTTGTCAGCAATACAACGCTAACAACCCACGTTTTGGTTTTTTAGCCGAATTTCATTGAAAAATGTAACACCTCGAAGTCGGTAGATAAAAATAGTTCAAAAAGATGCGCGGGTGGAAACAAATTCCTAACATGATCTGTGGGAAAAAAAATGGAATTTAGAATTTGATGGTAGGAATAATGCAAATAGATAATTTACTGAGATCACTCAATCATGTGTGTAAGGCGTGTAGTTATTTACGTGTATTGGTGTGTTCGTTTTATGTGTTTTTGAAGTGGTGTTTGTTACGGTATGTGTGTTATGGTATGTATGTGTTCGTGTGTAGGTAGTGGTTTACATGTGTGGTGTGAGCATATACGTGTGTGTGTGTGTGTGGAGTGTTTACATGAAGTATGTGTGAGCGTGTTTACCGTGTAATGTAAGAGTGTGTAAATGTATATGTGTAGTATTTACATGTGTGGTTGGTACTGTATATGGTGTAGTGTGCCAAGGTGTGCGTTTACGTGTGTAGGTGAGCCTGTTACGTGTGGTGAACAGAAAGAATAGGACCACAATAAAGGTTGGTATGTTTTTTTTTTTATTTATTAATCTGAACGAATTTTCGACCATTCAAGATCATTAAGATATTTATTTCGATTTGTTATAATTTAAGACTAAAAGGGCTTTATAAATTGCCAAGGGATTGGCTTTGCGTGTACTGAAACTTTATATTATGATTTACCATCTATTTGAATGATTTCAAAATGTGGAAGTCAAATTTTCCCTGAAGTATAATATCAATTCTTTTGAAAAGAATGGATTTTTAAATAATGGGAAATTATATATATATATTATATATATATTATAGAGTGTACAGAATACTATCGCGTTTACCATAAGGATCTCCAGGGTTAAATCCACTGAATTAATAAGATAGTTGATCAAGCTTCTGCTTACGTATTGGAATACATTTATATTTGGTTATAACTCTGATTATCGAAATAAATGGTACCAACACAATAATTGAGACACAACCAATATTTTTACTGCTTAGTCCTTCCTTTTACACAACACAAACCATATTATAAATATATATATATAAACACACACAAAGACAGATTGAGTTGGGTAGTGGGAATGACTTCAGGAGCACTTATTACAATAACATACGTGCGTGTGTGGGTGAAATTTTCTCTTTCACATGTCTTATATCAGAAACATTACTTTATCGTAAGTCGGTGGAAGGTTCAATGCATGGAATTTTTTACATTTATATTAAAATTGTCTTTATATAATTATAAAAATTGTTTTTTCATCATTGAACTCTCCATATCTGTAATTTAAAATCGGAAAACTTAAAATCAGTTCTATTGAAATATTTATTTCAACTTGTTTAAAAAAAGGTCAGAGCAATCTTAGTTACTATCTTCTTGTTTAAATTTATCAAGAGAGAGAGAGAGGATTTTCCATATTAATCGCTAAAGCGAGAATTTCTTAAAGCTGTAGCCATGGTTCATATGCAATGGTAATGCCAGCACCACTGACTCTACGAAAACGCTTAGAAGAAGACTCGATGGAGCATACACAGGGTTGCTGAGTGTGACTTGACAAATCTTGGAAGCAGCACCCTACAAGGATAAGCTATAAACGACCATATTCCGATATCACACAAATAAATCAAATATATTGCTGGAACTGATGGAGAGCAAGGAAGAACTCCATAAATGAGTTTCTCCCTTTTAGGCACGATACATGAGCGTGGTCGGGCAAAAACTACTCGATCATCTTTGTGCGGATATTGAATAGGAGTGCAAATTACATGAGGGCGAATGACGAATGTGGACGGTTTGACAGGAGAGTCATGGGTATCCGTGCTGTCATGCGATATTTATATATATATATATTTAATATATTATATTATATATTATAGAGTAAGATGAGAAAATCAATAACCGACAGTCATGTGGAGAAATATAGACAAACACGGGATGTTTCCAAGGATGAATATCTCGTTCTTTCCTTCCTCCCCATCCGGCCAGGGATCTCATCTGGACAAAAAGAGAATAGGAGACTTCAACACAAAGACTCATCTCCCGTCCCCCAATGAGGTCATAAAGACTGAAAATGTTATAGATGACATTACAGCAATAAATAAATATACCATCCTTTGAGAACATTCCGTGATTTGGGTTCTATTATCTCATGTCCTCTCTCTATCATATTATTATATATATTTTTTTTTTTTTTTTTTTTTTTTTTGGAGCAACGTGATTATCAAAAATATGCAGAAATTGGATTAAAACTGTTGTGGAAACTCGCATTAATGTAAATGATAATATTTTAAAAAAATATGAGTTAAAAAGAATAATGCGAAATATTGCTGTTAATTTTGATTGTCGATTGATTTACAAGAATTGTCCTGAATTAAAAAAAAAAAGATATGAAGAGATAGAACAATTTGACATATATATCTTTCTGTCAACACTCTCTTCAACGAAGTCTTCATAAAAAATAATAGAAGACAAATCAACATGTCGGACTAAACAATACTGCAGCAGTGACAAAATATCAGCAAGCCACCTTCTTCATAATCCTTTATTTACTACTAGATATTCATAGTAGGAGTAGTATTTTTTTATTTATTTCCTTACGTTTGGATGGGATTTGTTTTATAATTCTCAGATGTGAAAGACATTTTGACGTTGACTGGTCGATTACAGTTTTTCTCCACTCTTTCATTCACTGTCATTACAAAATCTATCGAAGATACACATTTTTTATTGACATCAGAAGCCAAAAATCGTTCTTTAAATAATCAACTTCGTGTTTAGGGCAAACAAAAGACTATAATATATATATATAATAAGCATATTATGTGTTACATGTATGTAATATACCGCAATAGTTATATAATTTATATGGTGCATGTATTATATTAATAATGGTGTATGATTATATATATTATATTAATGTGATATATATGGTGTATGTATATAATATATATGTTATATGTGTGCGTGTTGTGTGTGTAAGCATCACCATAACATTTTTTTAATAAGTTTTTTGTATAAACTCAAGAGTAGTATTATCAAATTCTATACAAAAAAAAAATTGAATAAGTAAAAGTCCACAAATAGACAACAAGAATTATATATATTTTATATATATATATATATTTTCTCAAACATAACATCGTTTTTCAGAAAATATCAGTAACAAGCGCGTTGCACGGCTACCCAAATTTATATAACATGTCTATCCCTAGTATACGCGGCCAATATTTATATATACGACGCGCACACACACACAACACACGCAATATATATTATTTATATAAATTCTATTTTATGTTTACAGTAGTGTTTTTTTATTTAATTGTAACACAGAGAATATGACGCACGAGGTTGCTGGAAGCTGAAAGCCCCCTACCCTTATAAGAGAGGAACGCAAATTGTGGCGTATGTTATCTATGTCAAGGAGAAGGTAACAAGAGGGTTTTGACTTTGCCGCTTTTTCTTTTAAGTAATGCACGATGGTTTGCACTAGTGTGGCTATAGGCAGACAATGGGTAATCTTATTTTCATGACCATGGCCCAAATAGGAGAAACAGGAAAGTTTGGATATGAGTCTACGTTTTTTTCTGAAGAATTTAATAACTTTTATTACCAATATTTAATGACTTACTTTTACTATGTCAAGGTCTATTCTCTCAACGCGAATTGATCTAGTCCCCATTATACACTTTAAGATTAAACGAGTAGGGTTGTTTTTGTTTGCTCAAGTGCGTTTGGAGAATGCAGTCGGGATCTAAACATGTTCGGCATTTACGACCAGTTTATTGGCCGATTTGGCTTGTATCAATCTGCTGAGACCGCCAAGATCCTCTTTAAGCTCACGGTGATCAAGCGGCCCATTTCTTAACAGTGGTCGTATTCTACAACGCAACTCTTGAGAAATTTGTCTGAAATGTTGAGATGAAGCTTGAAATAATTAAGATTACCATAGATTTTTTCGGATTATTGTTATTACAGACGCTTTTAGAGTTCGGATGAAGGTTCTAATTTCTACAAGACATTCTGGAATGCAAGAGGGTAATCCACCAATATTTTTTATACAATAATAAGATGAGAAAATAGTCCGACAAATTAAATTATAAAGAAAGAAAAAATGCTTTGAATTTTTGTTTTCTTATTATATACATTGGCTATAAACAGTCTTGACTATTACTGCTATTAATGTTAATCTCATCCGATTTTGAAAAAAAATTAACTGCATAATCGACAATAAAAATTTTACAATGCCTAACAGTAGAGCAACGAATCTTTTCTCCAGATTCCCACAATTTAACAATTGTAATGAAAAACTTTTATAATAAGGGAAAAAGAGGTCCCGGTGTTTTTTTTACTTTAGTATTTGGTTTAAAAGCTTGTTTGGTCATTATTATTGATTAGAAGATTGAGAAAAGCTCCGCTGTATTACTCTTTAGTTATATTTAAATCTAATTTGTATTGTGAATAAAATTTTTATTGTTTCTATTTTTCACCAGTTGAGTCTTTATTTGGCTCACCACAAAAAAACAGAATATCCCTTCATTTCACAAGCTTATTGGCCCAACTATTAATCTAATCTCTGCATCATATGCTATAGTAAATTGTAACTAATACTATGTTCAATGGTCGATTGTGACGATAAACGGCACTATCAGGCATAGACTTGGCTTGTCTGGTGGCGTAGGTGTGTTGGACACCGCTCATAAAATCAAGGAGGTGTAAGGGGGATGAACTCCAGGGAGCAAGGCCATCCAGAATAGTGGTAGGAATGAGTATATACAGTCTGATGAATGCATACTTCCTGGTGTTGGAGTGGCAAGCGCTGGGCTTCCATGACTGAATATACTGGAGACAGCACGCTGTATCACTCGGCAGTCCATCTTTCCCTGCCATGAATAATTGCCGGACTGCCACAGAGAAACCGGAGTGTGGACCCTTTGCAACTCAAGATTTAAAGACACACGTTTTCCTCTGGCATGAGGTCATCGTATATGGCGAGACGGACTTTCTATGAATCAACTTTGATTTTATAGGAAGCCTGAAAACATTTTCCCCATATTTTGGATCAATATAATTTTATTAATTTACTCACTTAGCATTCTTTAGGGTATGTTGTAATTTTAAAATGCTAATCTTTCTCTAAAAGGGCTTTGAATTCCATTTTACATTTGTACTGTGTGTTCATGGGATTATCTTTTTCAGAATTAATATACTGAAATTTAAATCTGCCACTGATGAGTGAACTAGTAAAACTTTTTTTGGGGGTCATGTTCTTGGGAAAACAAATTTGATTCTGTTGTAATAATGGAATTCTAGAAAAGGAACTCCAACAATTACATTTTGGAGAGGTTCAAAAATGAGTATCACAAATAATATTTCAAAAATTAAATTTCATAGTAAAGTTTCTAAGTCAAACAAAAATATTTTTTTTGTAAAAACAATAGTGTGAAATAGAAATCTAAAAGTAATAACACTCAAAAAATTAAAATTTACCAAAATTTTTCGACAATCAATCAACATAATTTGCATCAAGCCGTTTTTACAGTTTTCAATTAATTCGTGCAGGATTTTTATTCGTTGCTATAAAACTATTTCAAATCTAAAGTTATGTGAATGTGCGTTCTATAGAGAAGCCAGTAGAAATTTCTTAGTTCATCACTTTTCTCGTCCACTGAGACTTGCTTTTTTGGCGGGAGTTCTGGGCGGGGATTTTGACGGATGGGAAAAATTTAACCATGGATTGTTCCGGGGGTGTGTTCAACATTGGGCGTTATACAATATAGCCATTATTTAAGCAAACCAAGTATAAAAACAAACAAATAAACAGACAAAAAGTCTGATTGAAGACGTTTTTGTTTCTTTCTAAGGTTTCAAAATATCTTATTTTTTTCCTCGCACATTTTGTCTTTTATTAATTTAAAAAAAAAATGTATTAGGTTCGTAGTAGCAAACCAGATGGGGAATACAGACGTGAAATAGAGTGGTCTGATAAGGAGGTTAAACCGTCACGTTTATGGTGTAATTGGTAGGGAGGGAAAGAAAATAACTCCGACAATTGTCTATTTTTAAAGACAAATTCTGCTTCCATAACGCTAACAGAAGAAATAATGCCTTCTGTATACTCTCCTGGACCGCAAAGAACAAACTAAAGAAGTCAGCGGACCATCGCTAGACATCAAAAAAGAAAAAGAAAAAGGAAAACTATTCTCAGGCGTATTTGGAAAACTCGATGCGTAATCAGTAAAGAATGTTGATATAGTCTACAAATGAGTAGTTTTATATTTGCTTCCAACTACTTATATTCATGGCGGTTAATCGTATCTAATACATTCTAAAAACAATCTATATATTAAATCGTGTTCCTTATTGTGGACCGTTTCTTGCAACACGTCTTTTTAAAAAGAGAGACTGTAAATCGTCAGTTGAAATACAAAAAAAGTAAATATGATTATGTTGTTGGTTATCGCCGAATTCTTATTTTTTTAAGTGTCATCACTCAGCTATAAGATCATTGTTTTAACAAGAAAGAAAGAGAAGAAAAATGGTAAAATACAGCAAGCAATATAAGAAAAGAAAAGAAGAGTAGGGGAAAGAAGTGGGAGCGAGCGCACAGAGCGATAACGCTAATCGGTTTCAATCGAAATTATTAAAATAATTGTTATGATTTTAATTGTATAATAAAATTAGTATCATAACTGTGGTTATTCAGGTCATAGGATTATATTAAATGATGTACATATCGATATATTATAAGAATTTTCATCTGAGAATTTTTAAAAATAACGAACTGCAAGGTTAAAGGTAAAACAGTTTTTAATTAAATGGTTCTGTAATTCAGGGTCCGTAAGGATCGAAGTAAGAAGGAAGGGGCTGTCAAACTTTTTTACGTGCAACAGGGTTTTTAGATTGGTTGGTTGTTTGTTTACTTTTAAAGCTGTCAGCCTTTGTTGGGTTAATTAGGTTTTGTTTGATTCTTAATGGGTTTAATTGTTTTTAAACTATTTTACAATTTTTATTTTTTTTTTAACCTATAGATGAGAACTAAAGTTTTATCTAAACTCTGGGTAGATGAACTGTGAGTAATAGCGATGAATGGGTCTCACATTCCAAGTCAAGAATTGGAAACTTCATCATCAATAGTTTACGTCATATACTCAGAACATTAAGCTCAGCCAACCTTCTAAGCCTATATGAAGAATGTATGGGGCTTTGCATAAGGTTAATTAGGGCTGTGCATCACTTGGTGTAGAGATTGAGGTGACAGCTGTATTGATTTTAGGCCGCCCGTCTAGCCTAAGTGGGCAAAATGGGTGTGATTGTCTGGACTGCTAGGACAGTGGTGACCATTGGAAGTGTCTTACCTCTGCGATGTGGCAGTTGGTGTATTCTAAAAGCCATACGAAAGGGCTCAGATATTTTCAGCACGATAAAAGATGGAATTCGACAAAATTCTGAATTCTGATCAAACAAGTATAAGAGGTGATTTTTTGTCTCGATATTAACGTTCATTTTTTTTTAATGTTCGGTATTCAAAAGTACGAAGACTAAAAACAACAACACAAATATGAACATCAATAGAATGCGATTCTGAATATCAAAAAGCAATAAATAAACCTAGATGGGTTTTAATGACGTTAAAGCCATCCATCATTTTAATCTTTCTTGTATTATGTTAGATCTACATAGAGTCGGTTTTAGCTCAAGTCGGTAGAGCACCCGCCATGAATCCAAAGGTTCTGAGTCGATACGGTTCCGCCAACTAGCGTGAGTAGCACAGATTTGGGTATTGATCTGTGGGTAAAGTGGGAGAGCTGCCGGTGTTTGTGCATCACCGCAGCAAAAAATTCCTGGTCAAAGTGGAAAAAGGGGATATACTACCTCGCTGTCCGTTTTATGGCTACTTCAATAAAATCTCCTCGTGCCTTGTGGCCAAAACGGACACAAATAGGAAATAACAGTTATTGGAAAGGTCATAATGAAGAAGTGGCTATAAGAAAATTGCTAAAATCCCTTTTATGTTGTTTGAGGCATAATAAAATGAAACAGTTGTTCAACTAAAGAAAGCGTCCTACTACCCAATTGGGGCAATTTTTATCGTCTCGTAAAATATGTTGGGAGACAATGCAAACTGTTCAAGATGTTTGCATCTATTATCTATAATATATATAAGGGATTTGTGTGTCCCGAGGTAAATATATATAAACAACTTAAAGACGATATATGCCACACACCACACACACACAGACACATTATATATATATATATATATATATATTATATATATATATATACAATGTGTGTGTGTGGTTTGTGTGTGTGCATTATCGTTTGTTGTTTGTTTTATATTCAAATGTTTTCTCGGGACACACAATGCTTTTATTATGTTATAAGATAAGATAATGGCCAAATCTTGAACAGTTTTGCATTTGTCTCACACATGTTTACGGAAGACGATAAAATGTTGGGCAAATTGGGGTAGTAGGCGCTTTCTTTAGTTTACGAACAATGGTTTTCATTTTTATTATGCTCAAGCAAAATAAAAGATTTTAGAATTTTCTTTATAAGCACTATTTTCTTATGATTCATAACTGTTATTTTTCCTATTTTGTGTCCGTTTTGGCTACAGGCACGGAGAGATTTTTTGTGAAGTATGCTAAATAAAGACAGGGAGGGAGTATATCCTTTTCACTTGACGGGAGCATTGTTTTTGCTGCGTGGAGCAAATTAGATGCTCTCCACTTTACCGCACAGATCAGATTACAAATCTTGTACTGTAGCTGAGTGCGGACCGGTATCGAATCAAGCTTGCCGATTCATGGCGGGTGCTCTACGACTGAGCTAAACCGACTCTACGTAGTAAGATTCTAAAATTATACAAAGTAAGATTAAATGATGATTGGACTTTAACGTCATGTAAACTCTAGGGTTATTTCTTGCTTTGATATTCAGGAATGCGCATTCATTGTATGTCATATTTGTGTTGTTTGTTTTTTAGTCTTGGTAATTTTGAATACGAAGATTAAAAAAAATGAAACGTTAATATCGAGACAAAAAAAATCAGGTCTTCTATACTTTTGTTTGGTCAGAATTCGAGAAGATTTTGTCGGTGTAATCCATTTTTATGCTGGGGAAAAATATTGGAGCCCTGTCGTAATGGGGCTTTAGAATAAACCAACTGACATTGCAGAGGGTAGACACTTCAATGGTCACACTTGGTGTTTAGCAGTCCATGAATGCAACACTCCATTTTGGCCCTTACTTTAGGCTAGAGGGCGGCCGAAATCAATAGAGGCGGTACGTCAATCTCTAGCACCAATGTGATTGTCCAGCCCTATTACTTATGGAAGCCCATACATTCTATATCATATATGTGCTAGAAGGCGGTGGGCTGAGGGTATTAATGTTCTGAGTATGAGTTTAAACTATTTGATGAATGAAGTTCAATTTTGAGTCTGGGAGTGGAGTTTACCATCATCTCTATTACTCAGGTTCTCTGACCAGAGTGGTAGAACTGTTAGGGTTCATTTAGGTTATAATAAAAAATAAATGTGTTTAAAACTAGTTTAAAAACTAATACCCATTAAGAATAAAAACCTTAAATTAACCCAACAAGGGGTGACAGCTGTAAAATTTCAAACAACCACCAACTAAAAACTTGCAGCGGTAAAAGTTTGGACAGGCGCTTCCTTCTACTTCGGTCTACGACCCTGATATATCAGACCCACCACCACCACACAAACACATTTTAAATAAATTTTTGTCTGTTCTTTTTAACCCTTGCTAGTTCGTTATTTTTTAAAAATTTCAGATGAAATTCTTCAAATATGATCGTATTTACATCATTTTAATTTTAATCCTAGTGGGTTGTGAATATACACAGTATAGATACTAATTTTATTATTACAATTATTCATAATACAATATTACAATATATTTATATTCGATTGAAACCGTTAGCGTTATCGTATCTGTGCGCTCGCTCCACTTTCTTATCTACTCTTTTTTTCTTTCTATATTTTTTTCTGTGCTGTTATACACATTTTTTCTTCTCTTTTTTCTTTGTTAAAAAACGGATGACATTTATTTAGCTGAGAGTGATGAAACTTTAAAAAAATAAGCAATTCGGCGGATAACAACACCAAGATAATAAATTTCTTTTTTTGTATTTCAACTTGGACATTTGGGACGTCTCTTTTTAAAAGGCGTGTTGCAAGATTAATGGTGACAATTTAAGGAACGAGTATTATAATATAGATGTTTTTAGAAAGTAATTAGAACGTTAACGCCATGGGAATTATAAGTAGAGTTGGATCAATATAATATCGATTTATGTAGATAGTATCAACATCTTTACTGGTGAGCAACGAGTTTTTTCAAATGAAGCGAGATAGTTTGTTCCTTTTTCTTTCTTTTTTGTATGTGTCTAGCGATGGTCGCTGATTCTTTAGTGTTTTCTTTGGCGGGCCAGTGTAGAGCTATATTCAGAAGCATTATTTCTCGTTAGCGTTATTGGAAGGCAGGAGATTTGTCTTAGAAAAGTAGACAATTGTCGGATTTATTCTTCCCTCCCTACCAATTACGACATGAAACGTGACGGGTTTTACCTGCCTTTATCAGACACTCTATTCACGTCTGTTATTCCCGCATCGGTTTTGCTTACTACGAACTAGATTACTTTTTTTTTAAATAATAAAGACGAAAATGGCGAGGAAAAAAAGAAGATATTGAAACCTTTAGAAAGAAACAAAACGTCTTCAATTCAGACTGTTTGTCTGTTTATTTGTTTTTGTTTTTTTATCTTGGTTTTGCTTGAAATAATGGCATTATTTGTAAAATCGCCAATGTTGAACACACCCGACAATGCCATTGGTTAAATTTTTTCCCTACCGTCAAAATCCCCGCCAGAACTCCGCCAAAAGAGGTCAAGTCTCAGTGGGACGAGAAAGTGATGAACTAAGAAATTGTCTACTGATTTCTCTGATAAACGCACAGTCACATGAACTTTTATGATTTTGAAATTTAGTTTTAAGCAACGAATTAAATTTCCTTGCTACGATTAAATTGAAAACTAGAAACGGCTTGATGCAAATTAATGTTGATATTGTCGAAAAATTTTGGTAAATTTTAATTTTTTTGAGTGTTATGTACTTTTAGATTTTCTTATTTTCACATATTGTTTTACAAAAATATTTTTGGTTTGACTTAGAAGACTTTTACTTGAATTTATTTTTTTGAAATAATATTTGTGATACTTATTTTGAACCTCTCCAAAATTAATTTTTGTGGAATTTTTCTTAGAATTCCATTATTTACATACAGAATCAAATTTTGTTTCCAGAACATGACCCCAAAAAAGAGTTGTTACAGTTCACTCAGTCAGATGGCAGATTAAAGGTTCAGTATATAATTCTGAAAAAGTAATCCATGAACACACAGGACAAGAAGTGTAAAATGGAATTCAAATGCCCTTTTAGAGAAAGATTGAACATTTTAAAATACAACAGACCCTAAAGAATGCTAGTGAGTAAATTAATAAAAATATATTGATCAAAATATGGGAAATTTTTCAGGCTTCCTGATAAAATGCAAAGGTGATTATAGAAGTCCGTCGCATATGAGATGACCTCATGCATGGAGCGAAACGTGTGTGTTAGATATCTTAGTGGGCAAGAGGGTGCCCACACTCCGTTTTCTGTGTGGGCAGTCCGGCAATTATTCAGTGGCAGGGGAAAGACTGGACTGCCGAGTTGCTACAGGGTGCTGTCTCTGGTAGTATTCAGTCATGGAAGCCCCAGCGTTGCACCCTAACACCAGGAAGTATTGCGGATTCATGCAGACTGTAAGTACTCGATTCCTACCACTATTGGTGTGGATGGCCGTTGGCTCCTGGAGTTTCATCCGCCCTTTGACACCTTTGATTTTAGTGAGGCTTAATGTCCACACACCTACGCCACCAGACAAGCCAAGTCATGCCTGATAGGGGTGCGGTTTTAGTCGTCGACAATCCGACCATGGACAGGTAGTATAGTTTTACAAGGTACTAATAGCATAAATGCAGAGATTAGAAATAGTTGGCCTAATTAAGCTTGTGAAATGGGAAGGGATAATTCTGATTTTTTTTGGTGAGCAAATAAATTAGGACTTCAACTTGGGTGAAAAATAGAAAAGATAAGAAATTTTATTTCACAATACAAATAGATTTAAATATAACATAAGAGTTAATACCATCGGAGGCCTTTCTCAATCGTCTAATCAATAATAGACAGCAGAGCTTTTAAACCAAAGACTAAAGTAAAAAGCAATCACCAGACCTCTTTTTTCCCTCCTTTATTATAAAGTTTTTCATTTGACATATTGTTACATTGTTGGGAATTCTGGAGAAAAGATTCGTTGCTCTACTGTTAGGCTATTTGTAAAGTTTTATTGTCGATTATTCAGTTGAGATTTTTTTTCAAACGATTGAAGGATGTAACATTAATAGCAAAAATAGTTCAAGCCTGTAATAGCTCCAAGTGATGACAATAAGAAAAAAAATATCAAACATTTCTTCTTTATATTATTTAGATTTGTCGGACTATGTCCTCATCTTGATTATTGTATAAAAAATATTCGGTGGATGTACCCTCTGGCATTCTTCAGATGTTTCTTGTAGAAATTGGGAACCTTCCATCCGAACTCTGAAAGCGTTGTGTATATAACAATAGTCCGAAAATCTAGGTAATTTAAATTATCAAGCTTCATCTCAAACATTCAGACAAATTTCTCAAGAGTTGCGTAGTAGAATACGACGACTGTAAGAATGGGGCCGCTTGTCACCCGTGAGCTTAAGGACGGATCTTGGCGGCTCAGCAGATTGATACAAACCAAATCCGGTCAATAAACTGGTCGCGTAAAGCCCGAGTACAGATGTTTAGTCCCGACTGCATTCTCCAAACTGCACTTGAGGCAAACAAAACATATCTTTTAATCTTATAAGTGCTAGAAGGTGGTGACTGAGGATCAATCGCGTTAGAGAATAGGACCATGACTATAGTTAAATAGTAAGTCATTAATATTGGGTAATAAAGTTGGAAATTCTCAGGAAAAAAACGTAGGACTCGTATCCTTACTTGTCACGGTTTCTCTATTTGGGGCTATGTGTCATGAAAAGTAATTACCTATTGTGTCTGCCACTAGGTGCAACCAGCGGCATTATAAAGAGAAGCGGCAAAGTCAAAACCCTCTTTTACCTTCTGCCTTGACATAGGAGTAACAACGCACAAGTTGCGTTCCTCTCTATGGAGGGGTAGGGGCTTTCTGCTTCCAGCAACCTCGTGGCGCATTAATTCTCTGTAGTTACAATTAAATAAAAACACTACTGTAAACAAAAAGAGAATTTATATATATATATATATATATATATATGCGTGTGTGTGTGTGGTGCGCGCGCGCTATATTTATAAATAGTGCGTAATATCGAGGATAGAGCATGTTATTAAATTTGGGTAGCGTGCACACGCGCTTGGTTACTGATATTTTGAAAACGAGTGTTAGTGGTTTGAGAAATATATATATATATATATATATATATATATATTGTGTGTGCTTATTTGTGGACTTTTACTATTCAATTTTTTTTTGTAGAATTTGAAATACTGGCCTCTTTAGTTATACAATAACTTATTAAAGAAATGTTAGGTGATGCTGCACATACACACGCACACATATATACATATATATTTATATACATACACCTATATATCTACATTAGATATAAATATATATATATATATACATACTTATATATATACATGCACCATATATATATATATATATTGGTGTATATATACATACATACACATATTATGTATATATATATATATATATCTTTTGTGCCCTAAACACGAAGTTGATATTAAGAACGATTTTGAGCTTCTGATGTCAATAAAAGATGTGTATCTTTCGATAGATTTTGTAATGACAGTTGAATGAAGAGGGAGAAAAACTTGGATAATCGACCAGTCAACTCAAAATTGTCTTCACCATCTGATGAATTATAAACAAATCCATCAAACGAATGGAAATAAAAAAAATACTACTACTACTACTATAATACTAGTAGTAAATAAAGGATTATGAGAAGGTGGGCTTGGCTGGTATTATTTTTGTCACTGCTGCAGTACTTGTTTAGTCTCGACGATGTTGATTTGTTCGTATTTCTATTATTTTTATGAAGACTTTGTGAAGAGACGTGTTGACAGAAAGGATGATAATGTCAATTGTTCTATTTCTTCATTTATCTTCTTTTTTTTTTAATCAGGAAATTCTTGGTAGATCAAGTGACAACAAATACAGAATATTCGCATTATTTTTTTAAACTCAGTATTTATCTTAATATTATCATTTTACATAATGCGAGTTTTCCACATTAGTTTTAACAATTTCTTGCGTATTTTGAGTAATCACTTGCTCAAAAAATGTGTATATATATATATATATATATATATATAGGGAGAGAGAGACAGAGATAATAAAAACACGGAATGTTTCAAAGGAGGTATTATTGCTGGTAATGTCGATGCTATAAACATTTCGGTCTTTTATGACCTTCATCGGGACGGGAGATGAGGTTTGTGTTGAAGGCCCTATTCTTTTTTTTTTTTTTGTCAGTGATGAGTATCCTTGGTCGCGATTGGGAGGAAGGAAGAAGAAGATATTCATCCTTTGAAACATCCCGTGTTTGTCTATATTTCTCCACATACTTTCGGATTGATTTTCCTCATCTTACTCTATAAATATATATATATAATATATATTATTATATATATATATGTCGCACAGACAGCACGGATACACATGACTCTCTCTCGTCAACCGTTCCCTATCGGTCATCGCCCCATGTAATTTGCACTCCATTCAATATCCGCACAGAGATTATCGAGGTAGTTTTTTGCCGACCGACGCTCACTTGTATCGGTGTCTAAAGGAGAACGTCATTTATGAGTTCGTTCTTGCTTCTCCATCAGTGTCCAGCATATATTTGATTACTTGTGTGATATCGGGCAAGTGGTCGTATAGCTGTATCCTTATAGGGTGCTGCTTCCAAGATTTGTTCAAGTCAGCACGCAGCAACCTTGTGTAGCTCCCATCGAGCTTCTTTTCTAAGCGTTTCGTTAGAATCCAGGTGGTGCTGACATACATTAGCACTGATACGGCTACAGCATGGAAGAATTCTCGCTTTAGCGATAATATGGAAATCTTATCTCTCTGATAAGATAAAGTAAGAAGGTATATACTGAAGATGCTCGACCTTTTTTAAACAAGTTGAAATAAATATTCAATATGACTGGATTTTAAGTTTTCCGATTTTAAATTACAGATATGGAGAGTTCAATGCATGACAATTTTTATAATTATATAAAGAGCAATTTTTATATAAATGTAAAAATTGTCATGCATTGAACCTTCCACCGGACTACGAAAGAATGTTTCTAATATATATACATGAAAGAAAAATGTTCACGCACGCACGCACGCACGTATGTATGTATAAGGTCTGAAGTCATTCCACTACCAATCATCTGGTCTTGTGTGTGTATATATATATATATATATATATATATATATATATATATATATGTGTGTAAAAGGAATGACTTAGCAGTAAAAATATTGGGTTGGTCTCAATATTTGGTTGGTACAAGTGTTACTCGGATAAGTCAGAGTTATAACAAATATAAAGTATTCAATACGTAAGCAGAGCTGATCAATATCTTGATTAATTCAGTGGATTTAACCCTGGAGATCCTTATGGTTAAACTCGAGTAGGTTATTTCTGTACACTCTATATAATATATATATATATATATATATATATATATATTTCCCATTATTTAAAAATCCATTTCTTTTCAAAGAATGATATTTATACTTCAGGGGAAAATTTGACTTCCACATTTGAAATCATTTCAAAGTTAGATGGTAAAATCTTTAATATAAAGTTCAAGTTACACGCGAAGCCAATCCCTTGGCATTTATAAGCCTTTTAGTCTTGAAATGTAAACAGTCATGAAATAAATATTCTTTAATGATGCTTGAAGGTCGAAACTGGTCAGGATTAATAAATAAAAAAAAAAACATTACCAACCTTTTATGTGTCTATTCTTTCGTTCACACACGTATACAGGCTCACCTACACACGTAAGCACACTTGCACATACACCTATATACATACACACACATGTAAATACATACATATATACATACATACACTACATACACATACGTAACACACACACAACACACACACACACACTGTAAACATACCTACACATGTAAACATACATACAAACACACATACGTAAACACACACACTCAAACACATAAACGCACACACCAATACACGTAAATACAGCCTACACACAGTGATTGAGTGAGTCATAAATCTATTTGCATTATCCTACCATCAAATTTCTAAATTCCATTTTTTTTCCCACAGACATGTTAGAATTTGTTTCCACCCGCGCATTCTTTTTTGACTTATTTTTATCTACCGACTTCGAGGTGTTACATTTTGTCAAGGACATTCGGCTAAAAACCAAACGTGGGTTGTTAGGCGTGTGTTATTGCTGACAAGAGACCCGCAATCTGAAAGGTCCACTCCTTCCCTTCTTCAAGATAACTTAAGATAGAAGAATCCAACACAAAGTTCGACCTTTCACCACAAAAAGATAAGCCGTCAAAAATATTGTGTAGATAATTCAAATTGCGCAAATGATGTTTCTTTCTCTCTTTCGACTCCAGTATTTGGGGTTGGTTCTATTCGATTAGCTCAGGGAATATTAGTCGATCGATTTACACACAAACATATACACACATGCACACACACACGTATGTATATATATGTATGTGTGTGTGTGTGTCAATCGATCGACTAATATTCATGAGCTAATCGAATGGAACCAACCCCAAATACTGGAGTCGAAAGAGAGAAATATATATATATATGGAAGCACGTGGTGTAATTCTTAGTCAGGGGAAATGGACTCGTCTCCCAGAGTTCAAATCCTGGACGTGGTAATCGCATTTCACTTAGCGCTAATACCCTTGGGAAAGGTATGAATCCTACCCTCCCTCCAGCTATGGATAAATTATAGGGCAGACTGGGCTCTTTAACCTTTGTTAGGCAACCAGTCTAGGAGAAGGAAAACTCTGAATTCAAACCTGTTGAACTCCGCCTAAGAAATTTACCTTGTGTTACATCATGCTCGTGTGGAGGTTGGTATATATATATATATATATATATATATATAGAATTTGCATTAACAAGAAGCAAGAAAAAAAACGTGTTTATTATGTGTTAGCTAAAACCAGTAGATACACCGTGTTTCCTCGAAAATAAGACCTACTTGAAAAATAAGACCCAGCGTGATTTTTCAAGATGATTGTAATATAAGCCCTCCCCTTAAAATGAACCCTAGTTGAAAGCGGTGGTAAGACGAAAAAATAACCATTTTTCAAAATCCCAACATAAGACGCACACACTCGACATCCCCCGAAAATAAGCCCTAGTGTTATATTTCGAAGTGAACATTAATATAATTAATAAAAAAGATGTTTTCGGTGAAACATGGTAGAACTGATACAAATCCAATGTGTGTTCAAAGACTATCAATACTGAAGCTGTTTTTTCTAAAAAGACACAAAAATAAACAATGAATGAAACGTTAATTTCTTCTAAATTCTCATCATTCTATCCACTTATTCCTGTGAGTTTTTCATTAGTAGAAGCACCTCTGAAATTCCTCTTTTGATATGGTGTGAAGCTGTACAGTTGTATTTCTTTTAATGTCCTCCACGTCCTTAAATCTTATCATTGTGATGAATATTCAGTTCACAAAAAATAAAGATAAAAAGTCGCATGTAGTAGGTCTAACGAGTATGGCGCGTGCTGCACTTACACAATATAGTTTTTCAAGGAAAACATTTCGTACAAAAAGTATCAAGAATGGCTGCATATTTCATTTTAGATTAAAACTGACATGTCAAAAAAAAAAAAAAAGAAGGTTAAAATGCTTTAGAGCAGGCATAGCAAACATGCGACCCTCAGCAAGCACCGATGCGGCTCATACGCAGACTGCCTCTCATGCAGCACTTTTACAGTACCCCAGTTTTAAAAAAAAAGGTTTTCCTTTCTTTTTAACAAAAATGTTTTTTTTTAAAGATATGGATTAATTGGTTTTTAGTTGATAATAAAGAAATAAATGATAGCAATCATCGCTTTGTTCTGTTAATGTAGAAGTATTTAAAGATTTAGAAGTCATGTGTGGACCTCATGACAGACATGTGTAATCCATGCCGCTCTAGAGGTCTACTTAGTTTGACATGCTTTCTTTAGAGAACAAAACAATTTCCAATCTAGTTTGAAACTCAAAATTGTGGGGTTCTGTTTTCGCCGTCATTGCGATTATTTATACTTTTTCAGGGAAGATAATTATGAAATGTTAAATATTGAGTACATTTCATTATTTGTATTATGAAACAAATATCACAAATGAATTTCGACTAAATCGAGCTTAATGACCGCCAAAGGCGGACATTAATGAATCTTAGTAAATATCAAACGTTAGATTGTTGATAAAAACAATGAAAAATTTGTATGCTTGCTAATTTTATTCGATTTTTCCTCTTTGAAATTTAAAACAACTGTTGTTTGGCAAATCTAGAAAAGTAGAAAAACAAATACAAAACTGAATCTGAAAAATAAGTATCTCCCAAAGGGGAAAAAGAACTATGTAAACAGGTTTGAATTATCATCATCATCATCACTAGCAGCATTTCTTTTTGTCGATTTCTATCTGTCCACATCTATCTATTTATCTTTGTGTTCCTATCTAACTTTCTGTTTACATTTATATATCTTTGCTCGTATCTATCTATATATTTACCTGTGTTCGTATCTCGGTCAATTCACATATATCTATCCCTGTGTATTAACACCTATTTATCTGTATTCATATCTATCAACCGGCATTCACATTTATATATCTATTTGTATTCATATCTTACATATCTCTCTGTATTCATTACTATCTATCTGTATCCATATCTATGTGTATTCGTTTCTATCTATCAGTCTATATCTGTATCATATCTATGTGTATTCGTTTCTATCTATCAGTCTATATCATGTATCCATATTATATTGTATTCGTTTCTAATCTATCAGTATTATCTGTATTCGTATCTATGTATGCATGTATCTATGTATCTATCTATTCATATCTATGTGAGTCTTTATATATGTCCTATTTCCGATAATTCATCCATTTGTTGTAGAGATAGTTGCGTATTCCCTATGAGAACCAGCGGCCAGTGTTTGAGATAAGGTGAGACTCGGGATTTCAATTGCTGATTTTCGAGATAAGGAGACACTGTTCCCACGTCGAAGAATGGCAAACCGTATTTTTATTTGACCATGATTCCTACGTGACTTTCTGCCAGACTTGGGTAAACTTTGTGCACATTTATGTACACTGTAATCTCGTCTATCTTTTCTTCTACATATTAATGCTCGTGCCACACCTAGCATCAGCATCTCATTTTACCGCACTGATCCAATGTGTACTTATGCACCGATATCGAACCCGGAACCTTGTGGTCAGAGGCGGATACTCTACCAACTGAGCTAAACCGACCCTTAGACCAAAATATTGATAAGGAATGTGTAATGCGACGAGTCTCTCCCCCTTTTTTTACTAGCGTTGTTTTTTGTGTCTGGGGTGGAGTGGTAACATCAGTTCCCCACTTTACAACATTCAAGATGTGGTACTCATGTGCTGGTTCACGAGGGTCGTATCAAAACTAATGGTTCAAGAGGCGGGTTCAACTTGGAACAAAACATCTGGGGTTAAGCAAATAATGGTGGCAAGCAGTCAATTTTGGCCCTTATAAGACGGGCAGTCGACGAGTCCGTTCCGATCAATCAGCTGATCACGTCAAGCCCTAGCAATATGATGATCCGAACCATATTGCCCTTATAACAAACCCCAACCCTTTTTATCATTTATATGCTAGAAGGCGGTGGCTGATAGTCTTAGTGTACCTAGCTATGACGTTAAACTCTATCGTATAAAATTTCTATTCTGGAGCTCTAGTGGAGTACCCCTTCATGACCATTACTACCAGGTCGACTCTGACCTGGAATGGTAATAGCTATTAGTGTCCCATCTATGGGACAAATGGAAAAATTTGTTTGAAAAAATTGAGTATCATCAAAAATGAGTAAAACAAAAACGTCTTTAGCAGAAAATAACCCAACAAGGTTTGTTATGTCGTAAAAACCAACCAACCAACCAAAATATCTGATAAGGTGTGTGTAATATTTCTGCAAGTATGATATCAATTTTGTTTGGTTGTTTTCCTTATTTGGCTTTTTCTGACTTATTTTTTTCTCTTTTTTTTAAACATTGACCTTAAGGAATATTTTCTTTTTTCACACTTTTTTCTACTTTCCAATATTTTAAAACAACTTTCTTTACTCTCAATATTCTCTAATGATTCCTTGTTTTGATGATAGCCGCCACACCTTAAGAGAATAGAGACCATACAAAAGGAACTATTTTTTCTTATCGCGCACGGTTCTAATTTCTAAATCAAGCAATGCGGTCGAAAGTGGAAAAGGTATTAACACAAATTTCACCCGAAGCGGAACTGGTCTTAGCACCTTCTACTCTTCCCACTTTAAACTGACCCTGTGTCACGTATCAACACCGTGGCAGTGGTGGGTGTGTTGATTAAATACTTTAGCTCCTCCTATTCTCAAGTGGTGATATATAGATCTAGTACTCATCAGACAACCCTGAGCAAACAATGCAGACCCCTCCCACCCCCACACACGATGTAATCACACAACTTTCGAGTTCAAGTGCTTGTAACTGTTGCCAAAATGTTACACTAATACTCAAAAACTGATTGTTCAATAATAAGTCAACAATACAACGGGAAAGGAAATATTGTTGCAGGAATTAATATAAAGAACTAGCAGGACCTGTGGATATACCACAGTATGATAATAATTTGATTATTACAATGTTTGATATGTTAAGAGCTATTGCTAAATACTTCTATATGTAAGTAAAGTCGTTGGAGTGGCCTAAAGTCGGTATCAGCCATATAGTGAGGGAGTCTATCCCCTTTTCACTAGCGCTAGACCAAGGAGATTATTTGGGCATCTGAGGTGGAGCGCCACACCTACCATCGGCTCCTTGCTTTACCGCACACATCCACGTGCTACTCATACGCTGAGTTGGCGAGGGCCGGTATCGAACTAGGAACCTTGTGGTTTCTAGCCGAACGCTCTACCGACTGAGCTAACCCGGCCCCTTCTAATGTAAAAAGTATAATAATCTTGATTAAACTCTCCCTCACTTTTTTTTTTCTTTCATTTTCATCTTTTCATTATGTTCGATTGAAATAAGATTAGCATTAACGCATCTGCGTGCTCAACCCCTCTCTCTATCATTCCCAATCTCTTCTTTCTTCCTCATATATTTCTGTGTAGCATGTACTTTTTCTTTCCCTTCGTTCTTTAAAATAAAGACGGAGTGGTCCACTATTTAGCTGGGGTGACGACACTCATAAGAAATAAGAATTCTGCGGATAAGCAACACCAGATAATCAGGATTTACATGTTTGCATTTCATTTTGGACGATTTGGACGGACTCATTTTTAATTATAGTGTGTAAATGATAACGGTTGTACAATTAAGGAACAAAGTATTGATATTGAGATAGATTAGAAGCTTTTAAACAGCACTTGGAAACTGCGACAGATAAATGGGCGCTCAGTCAGCCGGAGCAGTAGAATACGCCGACAGATATTTATTTTTAGAATCTAAAAATATAACATTTTAAACTTAAAATCCGAATATTTTTATTTTAAATGAATTTTATATATTAATTTTTCATAGCAAAAATACTAAATTAAAGTTTTGAAATAAAATAACTGATGCATTATAAAATTCATTAATTGATAAATCAATACTGAAAATGTCATTAAAATCGGATAATTACCTGATTTTTGGTAATTTTTTTTTCCACCCCAAATGTTATTTTAAAATTGTAAACAAGCGCCTAAAACCATTGAAAAAGAGGCTGAATGGCGGATTGCGTCGAAATTGACCAAAACAAATAGTTTTAAATCTATCAAAAATAAACTGCATATGTAATGATATTTTTCTTTTTTTAATGATGATCATTAAAGTTTTACCTTAAATAATAGATTTAATTATTTTTAATTCGCTTTTAAAACTCGTAGAAGCTGGGTTTTTTGCCAGCCCCTACGTTAAACTCTATCTGATGGTGAAGTTCTAATTCTGTGTCCCAGAATGTTCGTACCTGTTAGGACGTTATTTTTTTAAGACAAATCTCCCGGATTTTAACACATGCAAGGGAGACAACTTTTCGTCATTCTAAATACTAATATATAATACGTAAATTTCTTTTTTCTTTTGATATAAATATATAACCAGTTTTTACTAGTAACTTTGGGGTCCGGAAGTAGATAAACCTTAAATATTTGTATTAATTTTACGGAAGGAAACTTGGTTTTATTCGGAGTAAAACAGGTTTTAAAAATTTTGGCATGTAAACTATTTTTTCATGTCGAGTTGTAGCCAAAAAAAAAAAAAAGCTTTAACAGATTTTTTTACATATTGCGTTAGACTCGCGGCAAAATATTGTATGATATTATGTAAATTAAATAAATAATGATATCGGTAAAATTGAGATGAAGAAATTTCCATATTTTGTTCTCTGACCAAAAATTAAATATTCATTCAATTCTATGGGTTAAAAAGATAAAAAAAATGAGAGTTTTGATACAGAATAGCACGCAAGAGATATTGTTAGATTACGTTTTAAAAATCGTTACATTTTACGGAAATACCCGAAACCTTTGAGGCGTTAGTGTTAGTTTTAGGGTTAGTTTTAGCTTTGGCTACTTCGGGAGTTTTCGTAATTAATGGTATTTATAAGTAAAATGCGATTTTAATATTATCTCTTACGCGCTATTTTGCATTTGTACCAAAATGAGTTTAAAAATTTTTTAAAACCCAACAAGAATGAATAAAACAAAAATGTCTTCGGCATAAAATAACCCAGGGGTTGACATGCCGTAAGATCCAACCAATCAGTGTCTTGCTTTTTTTCTTTCTTCTTTTTTTTAGTATGAATATTGACTTGACCTCTGGCTCCAACATACACTTCGTGAGATTGACCTCTGAGGCACCCCATGACAATGGAAGTCATCAGAAGGCAAAATATGCTATTTCTGTCCAAAATGAGGGATATACACACTTTATTATGAGGTATAAAAAATATTTCTTTTTTACCTGATAAATGTTCGAAAGGGCGAAATCTGTCTTCCAATGCCACAGAGGTCAATATATGAAATCGAATGCCAGAATCTGTTACTTTTGGCAATTTATAGCGAGACGGAGACATGGAAGTCTGTGACAATTATATACAACATTGCATGGTAGTGTCATCTCTTGGTCAAATATAAATAGGATGCTAAAAAAAGAAAAAAGTCTTCAACTCTTTCGATTCCGTTTATTTCTGGACTATTCACTAAGTAGCATTCAAAAATGTATTTCCCCTCTTTACTGGTTAAACTGTTGTAGCCTCTATGCCCAGTGGTATCATTTCATTTATATCTAAATTTAACGTATCTTAAATATAAATTCAACTGTAAATAATTAGCACAAATTAAACCATCTATAATAAATAAATTATATATACATATATATATGTATATATATATAATGGTATGAAAAACATATATTGTTAAATTGAATTAAATTTTACAACATGTGTTTTTCATACCATTTTATCTATACATCTACCGTCGGATTCATTTCCTTACTCTTATTAAATATATATATATATATATATATATATATATATATATATATATATATATAATCAACCCCTACGCACCAGCAGGATGCGACACAATGTCAATTTCTTAAGCGGAGTTTAACATAACTCGCCAACGTTCCAATCGGTCATCGCTCCTGGCATGTTTACCGCCACGGCGTCAAGTATCCTCACATATCCGATCCATTTATATAAAATTTTGCTGATCGGTCGACACTGTTGTATCTGTTTATGTTTCTGCTAGAGAAAATCACTTATAAGTTCGTTCTTGTTTATCCAGATGGTTAGTGTGATGTAAGGTAAGTGGTCGTACAGCTGTTTATTTTTGTAGGATACTATGTAAAGGATTTGACCGCACGCAACATCTATGTGTCGTTCCTATCTAGCCTTTCCTGTAAGCGTTTCGTCAGAGTCATATATATATATATATATATATATATATATATATATATATATATATAATGGTTCTCCAAAATTAATTTTGTAAGATGGAACAAGATTGGATTGGTGCATGCGGTGGTAGATTGGGGTTATTCTCAAAATTGAAGATATGAGGTCCAATAAAATCACTTGTAAACTTTCATAAATGCTTTATTTCCTGCACAGCAAAAATGACCAGAACAAAATACACTTCATGCAAAGTAACAATAAAATATTATCAGTTAATACAGTAAAGAGTTACTTGTTTACTTTTTATAGCTAAATAGAAGCGGCTATCCAGCGTCTACTGGGTAGAGGTAGAGGAAAAAAAACCTCTGGTATATTGATTTGTTTATTTTTGAGATTTACAAATGCTGGACATTTTTAAGTAGAATTTCAATGCTATTTCTATGTATATTTTTTCTATGCCATCCGTTACATAACAAGCTTGAATTCAGTTTTCCTTCTCCTAAACTGGTTGCCTAACTATCGTTAAAGCACCCAGTCTGTCCTAATATATACTCATTGCTGGAAAGAAAATAGTTGGATTCATACCTTCCCAAAGGTATTAGCACTATAGAAAATGCAAAGAGCCTCGTTCGGGATTCGAACGCTAAGTCCAGATTGTTCGACGATAACCATTATATCACGTGACTTTGAAAATCGCATAGGCGGGAAACTGACAGCTCCTAAGCACCATTGACTTTGTCTCTGCTACCCCATCTTATATATATATATATATAATTAAACTGGAAAGTCTATGGGTTCAGTTAGTATATATCAAGATGGTTTACCGTCTCGCAATTTTTAGCAAGTACTCTTAACATACCATTAATAGTGTAGTGAGTTCAATCCTCCTGGGTAAACCAGTTATAGCTTTTCAGCTAGACGAAGCTAAGCGTAGGACATATTGAGAATAGCAAACATTAGGAGAGGGAATAAATCCCCGTGGCAGAAGTTGATGTGGGAAGTAGAAAGTCCAACTTAGTTACATGAATAAACTAGTGATTAAACGTGTCAGGAGATACGTCAGTTGAGAAGACACTGGTGTATTTGAAGAACAGACATCATAAGCAAAAACGTTACAAACTAGCAGGGCTACCCGACAATGCCCAGAAAAAAGATAAGAGACAAAATATTTTAATGAAATAATCTAGATTTGATATATAGTATCTCCTATAAAAACAAACCAGCCAATATCTTTTTAAATGTAAAAAGTTAATTTTCTAGATCCGGTTTTTTACTCGAGGTGATAACACTCATAAGAAATAAGAATTCGGCGGATAAACAACACCAGATAATCAGGACTTCTGTTTTTGCATTTCATCAGGGATGATTTGGACGGTCTCACTTTTAACCAGAGGGTGCTGCAAAATGATAACGCTTGTACAAATAAGGAACACTAGTATTGATATATAGATTATTTATTACCAAACTCTACAGTAATGGAACCCTGTAAGCAAAAATAAGAACATGTGCGCATGTATGTATGTATGTATGTGTGTGTATATATATATATATATATATATATATATATATATATATATATTATATATATATATTTATTTATTAGTGGTGGAAAATAAGTATTTCACCCCTGCTGATTTTCTGAGTTTGCCACCTTAAAAAATAGAAATGGTGTATAATTTTCAGGGTAGATCCGTCTTGAAAGTGAGAGATAGAATATAAAAAAAATAGAAAATCACATATCAATTTTTGAACATTTATTTGTATTTTATTGAAAAAAAAAGGTAGTATTTGACCCTATAGCAAAATATAACCCAGTACTTGAAGAAACCCTTATTGGCAATCACAGCAACCAGGCGTTTCCTGTAGTTAGTTACCAATTTTTACAGATCCCGGAGGGGGGTGGTGGCCCAGTTGTATTTGCAGATCCTCTCGAAATCCATAAGGTTTGTAGGTTGTCATTCGGAAACTCAAAGACTCAGCCCCCCTCTACGGATTCTCTAAAGACAGACTAGGCCACTCCATTACTTTAAGTCTTCTGTTGATTTTTTTTACAAATGGGACTCAAGCACTGCAACACCGATGGTTATACCCTCGCCCAATGGGCCACCTGTTGGATAAGTGGCGATCTGTGATGCTTAAGGACGGAATCCTGGTGTCTGAACAGTTCCTGACATGCAACATTCCTCTTTGGCCCTTATTTGAGCTAGACGGGCGGTTGGAGAGGCCCCATCTGATCAATCGGTTGATACCGTCAGACCCTAGTACCTATATGATTGACCTGACCATATTGTTCTTATGGCAAATCCCTAACCATTTTTATCATATGCGCTAGAAGGCGGTACCTGAGGATCTTAGTGCCCTGGGCATGACGTTATATGGGGAGTGGAGGATACTCTGTCGCTGTCATTACTTCCGTATCCACTCTGACCTAGAGAGGTAGTACCTGTTAGGGTCCATCTCTAGGTTAAATAGATTAAAAATGAGTTTAAAATGTGTTTAAACAATTGAACACTCAACAAGAATAAATAAAATAAAAACCTCTTCAGCATAAAATAACTGAACGGTTGACATACCGTAAAATCAAACCAACCTACCTTGTTGCCTTACCTATGCTAAAGAACCCAGTCTGCCTTATTATTTACCAATCGTAGGGAACTGGGCATTAGCACGAAGTGAAAGGCTAACAGCCTCAACCAGTGTTTAATTTCGAAGTTTAAAAATGAGTTAAAAAAATAAACTGGATACCCCCACAAGAATAAATAAAGCAAAATCGTCTCCAGCGTAAAATAAACAAATACTTGATATGCCGAAAAATCCAACTAGGATCGAACTCAGTACTTCAGCGAATAGGTCTGCCATTCTAGCTTTCAAGCCACCCCTCTACGTCAGCTGCATTGTCTAGGTTCGGTTATAAGACAATTACTTCGGCTGGCGGGAAGACAGTCATTGTCATTTTGGCGCTCCTCCAATGAAAGACGCTTACAAACTGGGTATTAAATGGTCTGGTTGAGCCAGATCTTTGGAACACTGACTACTGTTTCCATCTGGACAACCAGTTAAGTAGACGGTTCATTAAACTATTATTGTGTGTCTTGCTGGTACCAATCATTGGAGATCGTTCGCTGTGACCATTAACAAGGTGGCTTATTTCGAAACCCGCATAGTGCCCGTCATAATGAAGGGATTAGTTACGTCTGGATCAGTACTTCTGCTTAGAACCAGAATACTTCGATCAACCTTCTTTGTGACGCAATAACAGTGTAGTATATGTTCTTCTTTCTCGACTATCCACCATGTCGGCAGAGATTAGAATACGCTGCCTGTATCCCCTGAAGAGGGGGTAAGACCCCCTCATTCCAGTGACTTTCTTGGGTATGATACTAAACTTCATTTAATGCTGAGGCCCCAGTTCTGGAGAGCTGTAACGCGTGGAGCACTCATTTATTTCCATTACTCTCAGGTATACTCTGAGTCAGAGTGATAATATATTTTAGAGTCACTTCTATGGGTCAAATAGATATGTTTGAAAATTATTTTTCGGGTGAAGCATTTGAACATCTGCTGTTAATATGCCACGTTTTGTTTAACCACCTTGGTGGTTAAATAAAACGTGGCATATTAACTATATATAAAGGAAAGTTTGTGTATATGTATGCATGTCCGGATGAAACTACGAAAATAAAACCATTAACAGCAACGTAAATATATTCACTATCACCAGATCTTGCTTTTTGAGCTAAAATAATGATTTGATTTATATTTTTGAAGATTTTAAAAATAGAATTCAAATAATAACAGCATGGAATTTTTTTGCTTTTAATATTTTGAATAGCAGACATTAATTTTTCTTTTCAGAGTCTGTGCACTTTTTCTGACGCCCATCAGGCCGGATCAACGCAAGGTCTTTTTACATAGGGATTTTAATGGGGCATCCTGCGAGGATCCAACTCGTGATTCAGTAATAAGGGATCTGTGTGACTAACTTCCCCCTCTACGCAGGCGACGCGGAGTAGACGCTTCTAGTCCTATATGAAAATACATTCTCTGAATATCAAAAAAAAAAAAAAAAAAAATTACATACTGTTGGATATATTTCCATTCTTATCTAATTTCACGTCAATTGAAAAAAAAACAACAAATATATTTTTGAGTTTGTGCACTGTTGAATAGAACAACTAACAGAGCATAAATGAATTTGTAAATGAAGCAGTTGGTATTTAAAGCACTCAGGAATATTCCATGCTTGCACGTGTGTGATCCCATTCTTTGAGTCCTGATTAGCTGCTGGTTTCAGTGTGATTATGGTGCTAGATAAATAATCCACTATTCTGCACTATGCTTAAGGCAATGCAGGAACCGTATTGAGTTACAGCTTGCTTGTTGTCTTGTCTGTTCGAAAGTGGAATCTCACTGCAATGATGAGTACTGCTTCTACAAATTATATTTTTCGACTTACCGTCAATCCAGAATAAGCATGAAGTTATTTTATAGTGGGAAGTCACGCATAAATCGAAATTCTTGTATGGCCGTCACAAAAAAAAATGCGTGGTGCGTCGGTTTTACCCTTCAAAAGTGCCTAGGCAATAAATCCAACCGTCTTCCCTTTTAGGCAAATGGGTCGTTGCTTTTGGAATGAAGTACGTATATATTTTTGAAAAGAATTAAAAGTCAGTATCATTGTTTATAAGATACAATAGTAGTTATTTACAAAGGTTAGCACAAAAAAAAGAAAAAAATTATTTAAAGAAAATAAAGAGTAAAAATAAATTATGGAAATAATATAAAGAAAAGAATAAACAAAAAAGAAAGAATGAGAAATTAAGTAAGAAGAAACGAAATAAAGACCAGAAAAGGAATAATAAAAAGGATGCAAAACAACAAAAAATAAAGATAAAAAAGGAAAAGGAAACAAAAAAATAAGAATTAAAAGGAGTAAAAAGAAAGATTAAACAAAAAGGGAGGAAAAGAGAATTGAACTCTCTAATAATTGTCTGCAAGCCTAGTTTGCTAACTATTGTACCAGGCAAAGTCGAATCTACTTTATAAATCGCAATTTCTGGACAGGGCTGGCTCATTGGATTTAATAATTTTTGGTTCTTTATAGTGGAGAAAGGCAGAAGTCGTTTGAGAGAGAGAGGGGGGGAGGCGATACTACTGTTAGTCCCTTTTCTATTCTTATATAAATTGGTTGAATAACCTCTATACTCTTTGAGCTCAAACTTCTCCAGCTTATTCACTCTGAAGGAAGAAAGCTGAATGGAAGAAAGACTTATGACTTAAATATCTATTGATAGTTCCACACAAACAAATTGATCTGCCATAAACACAACTAGCAAAGGTTGCTATTGAAAATCCAATATGAGCTCCCAGATTCTCAAGTATTTTCAGGCGCACTCTGGGAACTGAAGAACCCATTTTCCCCGAGTATTACCGAGTACTGCGGCTAGTATAAAATTATGTAACAAAAAATTGGTTCCTGGTGAGCATGTTATTTATTAATTGCTTATGTTGTCAAAGTATAGAAAATGTCCAATATTCTCTTCAAACATGGCTTTTGTGCCATGGATATGGACATTTAGAAATTAACCATTTTTATGCAAAAACGAGCAAATTTGCACATTCAGATCTACATAAGATTTGAACATTCGAATCAAAATGTACATGTATTAATACTGAAGTCATACAAAAACGAACAGAGATGTTTAGTAAGTTCTAGAAAATTATACTGAATCTATCTGAAATGTTTTAGAAAATGGAAAAATCTGAAAGTACCATTACCCAGATCACAAAAGCAACGTCTGAAGAGAGAAAAAAAAGGATTTTCAATCTACTTTAGACATAAGCAATTGGAAAATTACACTTTCTGCTAAGAAACAAGAAAAAGTAAAACTAAAACTGATCACGTGTCACATAGTTTCCCCCCCCCCACGTGAAGGCAGTTCAGTACAGGATCCAACTGTTGAATGTTTCTCCGAAGTCTTTCTTCTTAGGTCGCCTTTTTTGGGGAATGGGATGATGCAGCCTTTCGTCCATTTATCTATTCTATTTTGTTTATATACTGCATTGTATAGCCTTTTAACTTTTCTACCTTTAAGTTTTCTTAGGACTTCACTGAGTTCTTCTATCGTAAAGTATCCTAGCTTGATATCTAATTTTGTTTTGGGTGTCATTTTCTATGGTTGGGGGGGGGGGTTACCAACAGTTTCTGAAAGAGATCTTTCCACTTCTGAAGTCTATCCTTTTGTCTGGTTGCTTTTAATTTTGCCCTAGGGGCACTTTTCCTACCACTAATTTCATTTATAGTTTGCCATGATAATCGCCACTGCCTGTCTTCTAGTGAATATCTGATTTTATTTATTTGCTCCTGGATGTATTCTATTTGTAATTTTTTTTAAATTCTACGTGGGCTTTCTTAAGGTAGTATGTGTTGTTATTTGTTGGGTTTGTTTTATTATGTCTGATGCTTTTTTTATATTTTTTCTGCTTATATCTCCCAGGGAACTATGCAGACACATACCTAAAAACAACGTCCTGATCATCGGGGGAGACATGAATGCGCAGATAGGCAAAAATGGGAACAATAGATTCTGCTTACACAATATTCCCAACAGGAATGGTGAACTACTTGCAAAGTTCTCACTCGAGAACAGACTTGTATGCTTAAACACCAAATTCCAAAAACGAAAGGATCAACTATGGACCTACACCTACCGAAATAACGCAAAAGCAGAACTTGACTACATCTTAATAAATAAAAAGTGGATAAACAGTGCTAAGAACAGTGGAGCATACTCCTCCTTTGATAGAGTATCCTCCGATCATAGAATAGTCACAGCAAAATTACACCTAAGTCTACGTAGAAACAAAAGGAAAACCAGTAAATATGTAAGATACAACTGTGCCTCACTCGCCAACAACGATATAAGCAACTGCTACTCGATAGCAGTAAGAAATAATTTCGACATATTCCAGGAGACATCTGTAAGGCAGACTGCTGATGAGGAATACAAGAACTTTGTCAGTGCCCACCGAGAAGCAGCAGCTTAATAATAATAATGATAATAATAATAATAAACAAAAATCTATCTATACATATATAAAGGGCGGTTGGTGTGTATGTATGTCCTGATGAAACTACAAGAATAAAACAATTAACGACAGAGGAAACACATTCACTATTACCAGATCTTGCTTTTTGAGCAAAAATGAAGATTTGATTTATATTAGTAAAAGAAAGTTTTAAATAATAATAATAATAATAATAATAATAATAATAATATATATATATGTGTGTGTGTGTGTGTGTGTGTGTTTAGAGATCTCTTATTAACTTTTATAATATGGGTGCTAGAAGGCGGTAGCTGCGGGTCTACATGTCCTGGGAATGACGTTAAACTCTATCTGATGGTGAGGTTCCAGTTTTGGAGGTTTGGGGAATGTGGAGCACCCCTTCATCACCATTGCTCCCTGGTCCACTCTGGCCCGGAGTGGTAGTACCTGTTAGGGTCACATCTATGGGTTAAATAGAAAAATGTATTTATAAAAAAATGTATTATCATTAAAATTGATTTATTTCAAACCTTTATCGGCATTAAATAACCCACTGAGGTTGATATGCCGTAAAACAAAACAAACCAAACCAAATCTTATTAATTTTATAAATACCGAGTAATGCTGGGTAACTTTACTAGTATATTATATATGTTGTGTATAAAATCTATTGAATAACATTGGCGGTGGGCAACAATTCATAAAAGAATGATTTTTTTTTCTTGATCGACTAAACAAGAAAGTGTTTCACATCTGCCTATTTATGAGACCGATCTAATACGAACATTTAACATCAGAAATAAAAGTGAGTGGGATTTTTTTGTAACCATGTATCTGTCTTTTCGTTTCTGAAGTAGACAACATTTCTCATGGCTATCTCGTCTTTATCTTTCTCACTTCAACTTTTATTCGAGACGCCCACTAAACAACAATATTTTAATACACCATTTGAATAACATAAGACCATGTGATTGCATGATGGTTATATTGATATTCTCCGTCTCTGCATATATCTATTATTATACAAAAGCTGAGTGAATCAATGATTGTTTGCTAAAGGCTTTTTTCACTATTTAGTTTAATGACACAAAATACACTGAAAAATATTCTTTATTTTGAGATGAAGTTATGTCTGAAAAAATTCCATTTTATTAGGTTCTAATTAATCGTAATTTGCAATCAAGTCAAAAACTCACCTGTCTCTTACTCCACATTCTGCCTGTCACTTTTCTCCTCTATATATATCTTGACAAACCTCTCCTTATATATGTTAGTTTTCTCTGTGATTGTAAAGAGAGAGATTGGAGAGTGTGAACGGTAGATGAACTTATTCAGACGGGTCGGTTTTTGACTTAATTGCAAATTTTAGCAATATGATTTTAATGTTTTTTTAAATTTATTCTCCGGTCGTATTTATTTTTTAAAATTTAATTCGTTTTGCAAAGACAACTTTCGTCCTGATCTCAATTATCTACCTAGCGCTCAATAGGTGACCAAACTGGTCACGTTTTTTCTAGTATATATATATATATATATATATATATA
Source organism: Doryteuthis pealeii (assembly GCA_023376005.1). NCBI lineage: Eukaryota > Metazoa > Mollusca > Cephalopoda > Myopsida > Loliginidae > Doryteuthis > Doryteuthis pealeii. The sequence continues at coordinate 113,864,868 of CM042138.1, forward strand.
TATATATATATATATCCAAGCTAAAGCCTTATCAGTATTACTATATGCATATATTTACCCCCCCCCACACACACACATACACGTACAAGCAGGGTGCGAGACAAGGTCAATTTCTTAAGCAGAATTTAACAAGTTTGAATTCAGTTTCCCTTCTCCTAGACCGGTTACCACACCAAGGTTTAAAAGCCCAGCCTGCCATACTATTTATCCATAGCTGGAAGGAGAATAGCTGGATGTATACCTTTCCCAAGGGTATTATCCCTATGGAAAATACAAACAGCCTCTTTCAGGATTTGAACTGTATCACCTTGTCCATTACCTAAAACGTTAGCCATTACACCACGGGCGCCAATACTATTGTATGGCTGCACCACTTGGACTTAACGAAACTCTTGTTGAAAAAGCTAGATGGGAACTACACAAAGATTCTATGTATTGTCTTGAATAAATCCTAGAAGCAGAAGCCCACAAAAATCTGTCCGGCCATTTAACTCCTATCACACACACCATCCAAATAAGACGAACAATAGATATTGGAGACTGCTGAATAGATAAGGACAAACTCATAAGAGACATTCTCTTGGGGACATTCATATGAACATAAGTGTTGACCGACCAGCAAAAACTTACAACAGCTATGTGCAGACACTGGATGCCGTGCTGAGGACTTTCGAAACGATATCCTGTAAATGATTTAATAGTATAAGATAGGGATATTGAAACCATCTGTATCAAATTTCAGAATCAAGTAATCTATGATATGCTACTAAACAAACCAAAGAAAACCTATTTACCAATATGTGTGTATAATTTCATAGGCTGTGTATCTATAATATATATGCGTGTATGTGTTTTTAAAAGTGTATGCATGAGGGTGCATCTGTGTGTGTTTGAGTGTACATGTGAATATTTAATTGGGTGTGTTGTTCGTGTATGCATGCATGCGTTATGTGGACTCGTGAAATTCAATATTACATTCTTTAATATTGCAATTTTCTTTTTCGTGTGAAAATTTCTATGCAAATTTCAATCACTTTTTTGGATTCAGAAAAACGGACTTGAAATTCTCACAGATTCTGATGTCATTCTGATGAAATCCGACGCCATCTTGATTATTGTTCCAGATTGGTTGACTGAAATTTGACACGACCAAGATTATCCGGTAACGTACGAGTTAAAAAGAAAGAAAAAAAAAACTACATTAAGTTGGCTTCTAGTTAAGTTTGATTTGCCATTCGATTCTTTATTCTAAATAATTTTAATCTAAGTTTAGTGAAATAAATCTACAAGTGCCAAGTAGGTAATTACTGTCATTATGTCATGAATTGAGTAGATCAGTTTGAATAAAACGCCAGAGAAGAGTGGCACGATCACTTTTTCATTAGTGATATTATGTAAACGGGGATACTTATACTAAAAAGGATGTTCAAAACTCAAGATTGGAATGTCACGATATTTGAAATATAAATAATGTCACCATGGCAACAAAATAACGTGGCAAAAAAAAAAAGCATTCCCTTTATGTATATAGTGTAATGATGTTCGAAAGTAAAGATCCAATTTGCTATTCAGTAGTAATGGATCTGCGAGACTAGCTTGCTAAACATTACACTACGATGACATTTTAAGTAGGTATTTACCCAACCCGTTCGCCACTGGTAGGATTTGACACAGTCGCATATTATGGGTCATCCAGCGAGGATTGAACTCCCTATCCGGTAATGGATATTCAAGACTAGTTTGCTAACCATTACACTACGATGGCATATCCTAAGTAGGTATTTACTCAATCCGTTCGCCACGGGTAGGATGTGACACAAGGCCGCAGATATGGGGTATCCAACGAGGCTCGAACTCGCTATTGAGTAGTAATGAATCTGCAAGACAAGCTTTCTTATCCCTAAATAGTTATTTTCCAGCATCCCACCATGTCAGATGCACACCCGCCCTGTCGGCTGGGGCGTTAGAATGCACCGACTGCACCTTTGCAGAGGGGTAAGACTCCCCCAATGGGGCCACCTGTTGGCCGTGGGTGGCGACCCGTGAGGCTTATGGATAGAACCCAGGTGGATGAGCAGTCCATGACTTGCAATACTCCACTTTGGCCCTATCTTGGGCTAGACGGGCGGTCGGAGGCCCCATCCGATCAATCGGCTTGTCATGTTAAGCCCTAGCACCTATATGATTGCCCCAACCCTATTGCCCTTATGGCAAGCCCTGACCCCTCTTTGTGCTAGAAGGCGGTGGCTGCGGGTCTACATGTCCTGGGAATGACGTTAAACTCTATCTGATGGTGAGGTTCCAGTTTTGGAGGTTTGGGGAATGTGGAGCACCCCTTCATCACCATTGCTCCCTGGTCCACTCTGGCCCGGAGTGGTAGTACCTGTTAGGGTCACATCTATGGGTTAAATAGAAAAATATATATATAAAAAAATGTATTATCCATTAGGAATTGATTTATTTCAAAACTTTATCGGCATTAAATAACCCACTGAGGTTGATATGCCGTAAAACAAAACAAAACATCAGATGCACACAAAGTGGTGACCATTGCTAAAAATTGCATGTATCCCTTCGGCATTACTTTTTTGAGGCACCTCGGACACTGGGAAATAAATCCAGAGGGTAGGTGATGCCTAGACGATGGCCCCACTGGGATTCACGCTGATATTATATTCCTTACCGGCACAGAAGCCGAAGCCGCTGGACACAGGGTCCGAAAGCCAGGTAAACTTGCTCATCTATGTTATATTTAGATTTTTAACTATAAGCGCCAAATCTCTTGCTATAAGTAAATAGTAGGACAGATTGGGTTCTTTAATCTTGGCTAAGTAACCAGTCTAGGAGAAGGAAAAATCTGAATTCAAACCTGTTAAACTCCGCTTAAGAAATTGACCTTATCTCGTATCCTGCTCTTGCGAAGGGGTTGGTAAATATATATATAAACGCCAAATCTGAATTTTATTCTCCAGCTGAACACGTCTCATATACGATCAATTCAATAATTCGTTTAATGGTAATAGTAATTGCTTCAGATAAAATAATGATAGTATTACCTCTATTTCTAGTAATGATGTCTAAATTATAATGATTAGTAATAGTTGGACAGTCATATCCACCATGACATAAGCACGCTTTTGCCATCGCCCTATCAAAGGACGCAGGTAAATTTGACAAAGAGCCATAATTATAGTGTAATACTTAGGGGTGGACACTTGGATGACATTCATAGTAGACAGCAATACCAACAGTTATCCCGCCCTGTCGACAGGGACAGTGCGCTGACTGCACCTCTGCAAATGTGTAAGATTAGCATTATCTCTATCACGCGCTCACCCTCTCTATTTATATTTCCTCTACTCTTTTTTTATATTTTTCTGTGTAGCATGTGCCTTTTCTTCCCTTTCTTTCTTTCTAAGAAAAACGGAATGGTCCATTAACTAGATGAGGTGACAACACTCATAAGAAAGAATTCGGTGGATAAGCAACACCAGATAATCAGGATTCACATTTTTTTTCATTTCATCTTGGACGATTTGATTTTTAACCAGAGTGTGTTGTAAGATGATAATGGTCGTACAATTAAGGAACACAAGTATTGATATATAGATTTGTTTTTGAAGGGATGCTATTACTCAGGTTTTTCTCACACTCTCTCTCTCTCTCTCTCTTCTACTTAGATGTTTGTATTTAGGATTTTTGTAGTCGTTTGGGATACAATAATTGATATCATGTTTTTGAGCGGGTTTAAAAGATACATTAGATCTTATCAATGAATTAATTCTTTTTGAACGTCGAAGTGCGTCATTAAGTTTGTCTTTGCTACCCTTACATATACATATGCTCTATCATTGATATTGAGCACATTTTAATTAGATAATATAGTTTGCTGTATAACACACACACACACACACACACACACATATATTATATATAAAGAGTCATTAGTAGAAATGTGTCCTTTCATGTCCCAGAAGAATGACCTTTACTGATCGCTGCTCTCGGAATTTTTTATTTCTCTGAAAATTAGTGTTTCCACTCTCTTGGTTATCTTGTCGACTCGGACTCGTCGTACGAAATGTTTTGCTTATTTTTAAACATTTTTTTACTAAAGCATCTTTTTCCATACATATCACATATTCTTCTGTAAATTTCACATGGTTTGTACTTCTCAGCCATTAAAGTTTTGTTGATAGAACTTTGTTCAATCCTGAAGCACTGTTTGATTTGTCATCAGTTTGAATAGTCTCAAAACAAATATTTTTGTGATATTCTAAACATTTTTGCTATAAACCAATTCAAAACAATGCCGAGTTTACATTTATGGAAATTAATTCTGAAAAAAAAAAAAACTTTTACAAAAGAATTCTTATTATTTTACCTTCGTGTGTGTATATATATATATATATATATATATATAAACGTGGAATGGGAAATTTGCAAAAAAAACAAAAATCAGTGAAACTGAAAGATCATACCAATACGACCAAGTGTAAAGCCTTCAAGTTCATGAAAAAAATCAGACTGAGGAGGGAAATAAATGCCGAAATAAGTTTATATCAGAACCAAGGTATCCTTATATACATATTTGCGTGTGTGTG
>CM042138.1:113874468-113893534 GCA_023376005.1 Doryteuthis pealeii
ATATATAAATATGAATAGACCTCGATAGATAGTAGATATATAGAGACCAATAAATATATAAATATGAATAGACCTCGGATAGATAGTAGATATATAGAGACATAATATATAAAATATGAATAGACCTCGATAAATAGTAGATAATAGAGATATATAGAGACCAATAAATATATGAATAGAATTCGATAGATAGTAGATATATAGAGACCAATAAATATATGAATAGAATTCGATAGATAGTAGATATATAGAGACCAATAAATATATGATAGAATTCGATAGATAGTAGATATATAGAGACCAATAAATATATGAATAGAATTCGATAGATAGTAGATATATAGAGACCAATAAATAATAATATAGAGATAGATAGTAGATATATAGAGACCAAGAATATATGAATAGAATTCGATAGATAGTAGATATATAGAGACCAATAAATATATAAATATGAAAGACTTCGATAGGTAGTAGATATATAGAGACCAATAATATATAGATATGAATAGACTTCGATAGGTAGTAGATATATAGAGACCAATAAATATATAGATATGAATAGACTTCGATAGGTAGTAGATATATAGAGACCATAAAATATATAAATATGAATAGACTTCGATAGGTAGTAGATATATAGAGACCAATAAATATATAGATATGAATAGACTTCGATAGGTAGTAGATATATAGAGACCAATAAATACATAATATGAATAGACCTCGATAGATAGTGTGTATATATGTGTATATATATGTATATATATATATATGTATAGACCAATAAATATATAATATGAATAGACTTCGATAGGTAGTAGATATATATATAGACCAATAAACATATAATATGAATAGACTTCGATAGATAGTAGATATATATAGACCAATAAACATATAATATGAATAGACTTCGATAGATAGTAGATATAGAGAGACCAATAAATATATAAATATGCATAGACTTCGATAGATAGTAGATATAGAGAGACCAATAAATATATAAATATGCATAGACTTCGATAGATAGTAGATATATAGAGACCAATGAATATATAAATATGAATAGACCTCAATAGATAGTAGATATATAGAGACCAATGAATATATAAATATGAATAGACCTCAATAGATAGTAGATATAAAAAGACTGCAATAAATATCAATAAACTGTGATAGATAGATATCGAAACACTGTGATAGATACAAACTGAATGAACAGTTCAGTATGGTGTATTTTCCGATCTGATTTTAGGATAGATAAGGAACGACAGACAAGTTGCCGCCTTTTGTTTCTGTGATGGAAATTTAAAAACTTTTTGTCTTCGGACTGGTCAGTCGATATTATTAAAATCTACTTTGTCTACATCAGTTTTTTTGTTGTTGTTGCTTGAGATTAAATTTTCACATCATCTAATTTGCTTTTTATTGAAAAGAAATTGGAATTCAATAGCTTATGAGGTGATTAGTTGGGCGTTATTAACTTTTTATTGGTTCCAAAACACTAATAGACATAGTGCAGTCTTTTGGTTCTTTTAGGAATTAGGCACAATCAAAAGTTTCCAGCATTCTTGTTCATATGAATTTGAATTTCTTTTTTGAATATATGTGAAAAATATTGGGATTCTAATCTAATTGTATTGGGTAAAAACGCAACTTTTACAATGAGATTTGCACAGTTATATGGAACTTTCACAAGTTTTGCTTACTAAGTTGTGTATGACTTAAAATATCCCTATCTGTCACTAACAATTATATGATTTCAAGTAACTTTTTCTATTTAATGATAATCTTTAGTAAACAAGTATAGCTTCAAGTAAATTTAATTAATCCAAAGTATTTACCATTATATGGTTTCAAGTATTTGTATAGAATACGAATACTTTGTCAACATATCTATTTGACCCATAGATGGGACCCTTATAGGTAATACCACTACTGCTAACAGTGGACTTGGGAATAATGACATGTAGGAGTACTACGCACTCTCCAGATGTCCAGAACTTGGGCCTCACCATCAGGTGTAATTTTTTGTAATATTATTGACGCCCATTGTTTTTTTATGGGGTGGATTACCCCTCTGCTGGGGAGACAGTCAGTTTGTCTGAAATATCAGTTGCGCCATGTATCCAGTTGAACACATGGCCTAACGGAAATAATGGTTGAATTAATACAGTTCTAAGTGACCATCATCTGTCGGTTGCAGGTTCAATCCTTGCCGAGGGCGATAATAACATAGAATACTTAACATAGCTTAATACTTGTATATGGTTATGGTTAACGGAATGAGAACAGTCTACTACCAGGGATTGAATAAAGGGTTCGGTTCGATGTTCCATTAAGGCTCCCGATTTCGATAAGAAACACATGAAGAAGGCTGGAATGCATATTGACCGAAACGTTGCGTATATAACAATAAAGATGGGGACAATAGACTAAGAAATCCAAATAATACCACTCAGCGTATTTCGAGCCACGTTGACAGGGTGTTTTAATTTCGGGGTGTTAGAATATCCAATGGTACTCACAAAGAATTAATTCCATGTCTTGGAAACACTTTTAAAATTCAGGTCAACGCCAAGTGATTCAGCTAGCCGTTATCATTGAATCAGGATAACTGGTTCCAAGGGCCATTTTTTTCGTTCATTTATTTTCTGTACTGAATATCTTCACTGCGACTTTTAGAAGTTTTGAAATCCAACCTCTTTTCTAAATTCACGCTGCTTCCGCGATAGACATCACAGAGCCACCAGACACACCGTTAGGAATAGCTCATCATCTTCCTAGCGATATTTGAATAAATATTCACTGAAATACAACTGTACCTTCCTTCACTCATTCCATATATATATATATATATAGACACACCGTTAAGAATAGCTAGCGATATTTATATTAATATGCACTGAGATACAACTCTCTATCACTTTACACAAGAGCACTCATTCCATCTCTCTCTACCCCTCTCTCTCTATCTATCTATCTACATATATATATATATATATATATATATATATTATATATATATATATTATATATATACTTTTCGGTCTTTTTAAAAATCTCTCTAGACGTCTTTTTTTTCTTTTTTGTTTTCTTTTTTTTTACACATAAATACACGGAAGTCATTTGCTAACGCTACTTTTCTCGTTAAACTTTTTCTCATCTCTTTCGTATTAATATGACGAGATACCTATTACTGGCTCGCAGGCTTTTTGAACAGTGAAGCCCTATGTGTTCACATCTTCGATCAGTAATACACCTGTTCGTTTGTACTATTTCTCACCAACTCTAAGAATAAGACTTGTCGACATTTCCAGGTTCGTCTGCAAGAGTCGAGAATGCTTTTATGTACACTTGGAAGAAAATATATTTCTTGTAACTTATATCAAATATGTAAATTTAGCTTCTTCATATCTATCAATCTATCATCATCATCAGGTCGTGCTGGTCTCTCTCTCTCTCTCTCTCTCTCTCTCTCTCTCTCTCTCTCTCTCTCTGTGTAATCGCTCCTGGTGGGTATTCTGCACGGTATCCAGAATTCTCACAGAGCTGATTTATGTAGATTTTTGCTGGTGTACCAACACTGGTGTGTCCATATAGGTGTCCACTGGAGAACGTCACTTATTTGTTCGTATTTACTTCACTAGCGGTGTCCAGTATGGCTTTTTCATCTTAGTTGGATGGTTTGGTGAGATAGGGGGCAAGTGGCCGTACAACTGCTTTTTTATGGAGTGCTGCTTACTAAAATATTCATTTTGTAATTGATTGGTTTTAACAGTACGTCAACCCACCTGGGGTGATTTTATGCCTATTGGATAGAAAATAACGTAAATTGTGCTTTTATATTTACATTTTTGTATAGTTTTTTCTTAAGCGTTTTTATATCATTTTAATATGTTAAAATCTTCTGGATTGTTTTGTAATAATTATTAATACTGTTCCTAGTGCACCAAATACAATTGGTATCACTTTCACCCTCATATTCCACAACTTTTTTCAATTTTTGACAATTCGTATCATTTCACCCTCATATTCCACAACTTTTTCAATTTTCTGACAATTCGTATCACTTTCACCCTCATATTCCACAACTTTTTCAATTTTCTGACAATTCGTATCACTTTCACCTCATATTCCACAACTTTTTCAACAATTCGTGTCACTTTCACCCTCATATTCCACAACTTTTTCAATTTTCTGACAATTCGTATCACTTTCACCCTCATATTCCACAACTTTTTCAATTTTCTGACAATTCGTGTCACTTTCACCCTCATATTCCACAACTTTTCCATTTTCTGACAATTCGTATCACTTTCACCCTCATATTCCACAACTTTTTCAATTCTTTGACAAGATCCAGGTATTTGTCTATTTTTTTCGTTTTCCTTCATCTTCACCCTGTGATCTGCTGGAAAGTCACAATCTACTAGATGATTTTTTTTGTTTTGTTAATCAATACTAAACCTGATCTTCTGGCTAGGATAAGGTGATCTGTCTTAATCTCAAAATCTCATCTTCGTCACACTCTACATTTGTTATTATGTTGTGTCTTATCAAGTTTTGCTTTGATATAATCTGTTCTTATAGCATTGTTTTGTGCAGCAATTATTAGCGATTCAGTTTCTCTTTTGAGGTTTCCTTTTCTTAACCATGTCCAAATTATTTCATGTGAAAAATGTGCCCCCTCCCCGGGCACAAATATTTAAGTTTTTATATAATTAAATATTATATTGAATTAGAAAGACTAATGAAATTTAATATGAAAACAAAAAGATTACACTTAATTTTACTTTATTCTAATTGATTTCAATATATGATTATACATAGGATTGCTTTTAATACGTTTGAGAAAAAAAACAAAAAAACAATATTAGAAATCAATGACACCGAGTAATTATTTATTAAACACTGTTTTATTAAAACCGGTATTATTATGCAAATTATTCCCACTATAGACCGTAAACATTTATTTCTTAATCATAAATAATATACATCGCAGGATTTTAAACGCATTGATAATATGGACTGTTTTGGGGCAAATCTATCTCAGCTAGACCTTAATAAATACATTGTTAATAGAAAAGATGCTAATTAAGATTAAATAATGATAATGATTATTTAATAATCATTGAGAATATAACGTAAATAACTAAGGGAATTGTGACGTTGATGGTGACGTAGTTTCTGTTACAGACAGACACTGTTATCTTTACTACTGTATTTTCATTGTTAGAAAAATAAAAATGGCGGCTCTGTTTGACGTTACATAAAATCGCTTGAAACACCCAATCGCCATGTTGCTATTTTTGTTGGCTTTAGGCTGTGGTCTGAAATATCTCATTTCTTTTCCAGATCTTTAATAGCACCAATCTCTTCATGAACTGCTGCTATTATTATTATTATTATTATTATTATTATTATTATTATTAATGTTCCGTTTTTTATATGACGCATATCGGAGTTTTTATTTTTTTATATTGCAAGGAATCTTGGATGACGTCAAATCCATAACCCACGAAAAAAAAGAAAAAAAAAAAAGAAGAAAATATTCGATACATCTTATAATAACGATTTCTTGGAATTGCTTTCATCCCTCTTATTGGTTGTTTCCTGCTTCCTTTATTAAAATCAAGTCTGTGCATATCCATGACACGGGTGGGGGGAGTCCTTGCGGCGTAGTGGTATTAAATAACCCACAAAGTTTGATATACCATTAAACAAAGAAACCAAACCATTATCGTTTCAAACTGTAGATCAACAAAGTGATTGTCAGTGTTGAGGAATTAATACAAGTTTTACTGATAGAATATCGCTATTGTTAGTAGATATTTTAAATGACTTTATTTTATGTTGTGATGGTGAATATTTCCCTACAAGAAATTGGACTCGTCCGAAGAACAGGGTGTACATAACAAGATACTAACTACATGAGAGGATTATTAGTTCACCTTAGCCGTTACTGCTATTTAAGAACTGTACGTTTTCTTGCTATACATATCCTCGTTATATTTTCCTGTACAAAGGTAATAAACCTTATTGTCAACCATTCTAGATTTTAATTAATTTTTTAAAAGTTTTGATAACTCAGTCACAACACTATAAGAATGCATTGCAAAATCTTCGGACCAAGTATCCAATAGGCACCCCAGCTGGGAGCCGTCTCGAAAGGAACATCTTTTGCTTTTCACCATACACTTCCGGTTGTGCTACGAGACGCGCATGGAAAATAAACTTTATAAATTATGTGATACCATTTCCGAACATCTTTTTATTTAAATAAACATAAAAAATATTTTGTAAATAAAAACTATTTTCATTTAAATAAACATATCTGCGTTTTTTTTCTGATTAAACAAAAATTTATTGATATAAAAACGTCTTTCGTTTAAAGTTTTATAATTAAAAAAAAACCTATTGAATTAGCAACAACATGAAAGAACTAATATTCTTTATTAAAATCGAAAACTATTTTAGTATAAAAAAGTGCCTTTGGGTTGTAAATATACAGGAACAAACTTTTAAAAAAATCTTACAGTTAAATTCTAATGCAAAAAAAATCGTCTGTTGTTTGTAAACAAACAACCGGGAATTTATGGTGAAAAGGAAAAGGTGTTCCTTTTAAAACAGATCCGAGCTGGATTATCAGTTTTCAGGAAATAAATTAATCATTATTTAGAGATTAAACCTATTCTATGTATAATGAACAAGTTCCGTTCTTATATGTGAGTATAATTATCTCATTTAGTTTGAGTGGGTCATTTAATGCCGATAAAGTTTTAATGGATACTCAATTAAAAAAAACAACATTTTACTTTGTAACCCATAGATGGGACCCTAAAAGTACTATCACTCCGGGTCAGACTGGACCAGGGATCAATAGTGATGAAGGGGTGCTCCACATTATCCAGAACTGGAACCTCACCATCAGTTTAACGTCATTCCCAGGACATGAAGACCTTCAGTCATCACCTTCTAGCACATGTATGATGTAGAATTGGGGCTTTCCATAAGGGCAATAGTGTCGGGATAATTATATAGGTGCTATATGATATGATTGATCGGAATGGGCTTCTCCGACCGCCCGTCTAGACTAAGTAATGGCCTAAGTGGAGTGTTGCATGGTGTCATCCGCCGGAATTCCGTCCTTAAGCATCACAGGTCGCCATCCACGGCCAACTGGTGGCCCTATGGAAGTCTTTACCCTCTACAGAGGTACAGTAGGTGTATTTTATAGCCGCAGCTGACAAGGCTATCTCATTTAGAATTATAATCTTGGTTTCTCTTGTTTGCCCATGATACTCTCGATTGTAGACATTTTAATTTTTCAAGTCTTGAATTCAACTCTATTAAAGTTTTACGATTGACTTCAATGCTAATAATGACAGAATCGCCAACATAGCGGTATATAATTACCTCATGTTTGTTTTAAGTATTTCTTTTGGGGGCAGGGGTTCTTAGTCCCTTGAAGAGGTTACAATCCAAACATGAATATATACGTGTCCTGGGTAGGATGTTAAACTGCATCTAGTATTGAAGTTCCAATTCTGCAGTTTTAAGGAATGTGGAATACCTCTTCGTCACTATTACTCCCAGGTCCACTCTTAGCTGGAACGGGAGTACCTATTAAGTTCTCATTTAGTGGTTAAATAGAAAAAAAATCAGTTTAAAAAAATGTATTTTAAAAAGATTGAGTTTGAAATAAATGTTGAATACTCATCAAGAATTAATAAAAAAAAGTCTTCGGCATAAATTAACCCAACAAAGGTTGACATGCCGTTAAATCCAACCAATTAGCGAATATATAGGGTTTAAGAAAGATACTAATGCATATTTTATTTCATTACACCGATTAAATTAGTCTGAAGATTTTCTCCAGTCTTTCATTCAACATTTTATTCTATATACATTTTTTATTCGACTGTTCTCATAAGTCAAAACCACGTCTGGAAATGTGTCAGTCTTTTTAAAACAACAACAAATACAAAAGACAGTAAAAAAAAGGTCCTTTATTTTTTAATTTAAAAATGGCGTTTACGTTCCTTTTTTACTTTTTCTAAGTAGTTTCAATTGTTCGGCAAAGTAGAGTCTTTCTTCCTGATCTCGTCTATCGCTCCAGTACGCCCAGACCAAAACAAATAGAAATAACAATATGCATCCAGCACAGACTAAACCGATTGCTCCCATCATGATCCTCGGCTGCGACAGAACCAGTTCCAGAGAGACGGTGACGGCAAAACAGATACATTCAATTGAGAAGTCAGCCATTTTCTTCCGGAATTTCAACCACACACTCCCATACACCGCCATCTGTCGGCTGATAAATGAAACAAAACGTCTATTTAAAAATTCATAATGCTAAATCAGCAATTTTAAATTTAATTCTACAAAGCAGACAAAACTTAAACAGAGCTAAAAAGTCAAACATACAATATGAATTGATGACTTTGGAGTCAAAAGTTTGTGGCGAGAGAAACCACGAACGAAGTAGTTCGAAGCGTGCACGACTGTGTTTTCGCATGCAGAATGAGATCAGAGGCGAGTGGGAGATTGAACTCGTATTCTCCTGATCGTGAGTCGTGGCCTGACACATAGGAATTGCTAAACTATCCAGAGTGGCCCGGATGGGAAGGATTTGAGCGTGCTGATTAGTGTCGCACGTGCTGCACGGGCAGGTCAGAGTAAGGAGCCCGGATGAACACTGTAATTGTGTATTTATTTCCTAGCCCTCACAAACCGAGGGAAGAGCTTGCAGTAGCATTTTTGGCTGTGACGACGAGTGGACGATAGACAAGATATTTTGACAGTGTTGGTGAGAAGAATGCAGCACAGTTGGGAGAGTAAAAGCGTCGGACTTAACTGAGCCCCCCCCCCGAGAACATTCTTATTAGAAAGTTTTAACGACGAAATATTTTTCATGGAGTAAAAGAAACGTTCTTTATCATTTTCGGATGGTTTTATAATTTCCTTTTTGTTGTACTTTTGCAACGCTCGGGTCATTCTGTTACATAATGGATAGACACAGCCTATCATTTTCGTAATGAAGTGTAGTGTAGAATTAACGGAAATACTGGAAATCACAGTTGAATTTTAAAAAGTTTGATATGTCTTGAACCCAGAGTCATCGGGATTTTTATCCGTCTAGAGAGTTTTGTGGAGCAAAAAATGTCCGGGTTCTTTATCATCAAATTATAATGAGGATTGTGTGTCTGACTCTAATTGAAACTACATCACCACCAACTTCAAAATTCCCTTAGTTAATTACGTTATGTTCTCAATGGTTATTAAATAATCATTATTTAATCTTAATTAGCATCTTATTTACCAACAATGTCAGTATTAAAGTCTACATGAAATAGATTTGCCTCAAACAATCCATATTATTAATGTGTTTAAAATCCTGCGATGTATCTTGTATATCATTAAGAATATAATGTTAACATAGTATGGTGTGAATAATTTAGATATCGATTTTAATAAAATAGTGTTTAATAAATAATTACTTGTTACTGATTTCTGATATTATTGTTTTATTCTCAATGTATTAAATCAATCCTATGTATAATTTTATATTGAAATCAATTAGAATAAAGTAAAATAAGTAATTGTTTTGTGTTCGTATTTAATTTCATTAGTCTTTCTAATTCACTATAATATTTAATTATATTAAACTTAAATACTTGTGCACGGAGGGTGATTCTTTTGCTAGTATAGATAGTATAGTTTTTCTAATCTTATTTTTTATGTATTTTTTATTGCCACGCTCGGTTGAATCTGCTACATAATGAATTGCCATAGCCTATCATTTTTGAAGGAGCATCCAGTTCAAATAGACGTAGACACACTCGTGTATGTAGTTCTGAAGGCTGGAGAGTCCTAGAGAAAAGAAATTGATTTTGGCAGCACTACTTTAAATATTCTGGTCGCAACGCCACTTCACGGCAAACCGTAGCAGGTAAGGGAAGATAACCTACAATATCGAGACATTAAATATAGAATTTTGTGTTGCTTCTACGCATGTTTGTTAAAATTTGGGATAATCGAGAATTGGCCATTTTAGATCATTAAATGATATATGTTTTCTGAAACCCCTGGTTTGATTTCTCTGTTTGATAATATCAGTCTTCAATGGTTATTAATGCCAAAGTCATCCTATGTAGAAAACAACATCGGTACTATTTAACCCATCGCTGGGAGATGCGAAGAGCTCATATCTTTCCTCAATGGTATTAGTCTGAAAAGTAAACGCAATAGCGCGACTGGAATTCGCGAACTCTCTTACTACGAAGTCGGATACAGCATGTTAGCCACTAGATAACGAGAAACATCCCGCGGATATGTTCGACTTTCAGACTAATACCATTGAGGAAAGATATGAGCTCTCGCATCTTCCCGCAGCGATGGGTTAAAAATAGTAACGATGATTGTTTTTCTACATAGGATATTTGGCATTAAATAACCATTGAATGACTGATCATGTTATCAACAAGAAATCAACCAGGGTGTATTCAGAAAACAATATAATATTTAATGATCTAAAATGGCCAATTCTCGTATCCAATTTTACAACATGCGTCAGAACAACACAAGTTCTATATTAAGTCTCGATATTGTAGGCTGTTATATCGTTACCTTACCTGCTTACGGTTTGCGTGAAGTGGCGTTGCGACCAGAATATTTTTAAAAAAGTAGTGCCTGCAAAATCAATTTCTTTTCTCTAGGACTCTCCAGCCTTCAGAACTAACATACACGAAGTTGTGTCCTACCGTTATTTGAAACTGGAGTGCCCTTGCAAAATGATAGGCATGGATTCATTATGTAGCAGATTCAACGGAGCGTCAATAAAAATACATAAAAAATAAGATTAGAAAACTATACTATCTTATACTAGCAAAGAATTCCCCTCCGTGACAAGTATTAAGTTTTAATATAATTAAATATTATAGTGAATAGAAAGACTAATGAAATAAATACGAACACAAAACATTACTTTTTTTACTTTTATTCTAATTGATTTCAATATAAAATTATACTAGGAATTGATTTTAATACATTTGAGATAAAACAATAATATCAGAAATCAGTACAAGTATATGTATTAAACCTATTTATTAAAATCGATATCTAAATTATTCACAACCATATACCTATGTACACATTTATTCTTAATGATATACAAGATACATCGGCAGGATTTAAACACTTAATAATATGGATGTTTTGGCAGGCAATTTTTCAATGAGACTTTAATACTGACATGTTGTAAATAAGATGCCTAATAAAGAATTAAATAAAAGATTTATTCTAATAACCAATTGAGAACATAACGTAATTACTAAGGGAATTTTGAAGTTGGTGGTGATTGTAGTTTAAATTAGAGTCAGACACACAACCCATATAATTGATGATAAGAACCCGGACATTTTTTTTGCTCCACAACTCTCTAGACGGAAAATCCCGATGACTCTGGTTAAGACATATGCTAAACTTTTTTAAAATTCACTAGTGTTCACAGTAAATTTCCGTTAATCTCTACACTACACTTCATTACGAAACATGATAGGCTGTGTCTATCCATTATAACAGAATGACCGACGTTGCAAAGTACAACAAAAAGGAATTATAAAAACATCCGAAATGGATAAGAACGTTTCTTTTACTCCATGAAAATATTTCGTCGTTAAACCTTCTAATAAGGAATGTTCTCGGGGGGGGGGCTCAGTTAAGTCCGAGGCTTTACCTCCACAACTGTGCTGCATTCTTCTCACCAACACTGTCAATATCTTGTCTATCGTCAGGTCGTCCGCACAGCCAAAGCTAAACTGCAAGCTCTCTCGGTTATGTGAGGGCTAGGAATAAATAACTCAATTAAGTGTTCATCGGGCCTTACTCGACCTGCCCGTGCAGGCACGTGCGAACACTAATCAGCACGCGTCAATCCTTCCCATGCCTGGCACTCTGGATAGTTTAGCAATTCTATGTGTCAGGCCACGACTCACGATCAGGAGAATTACGAGTTCAATTTCCCACTACGCCTCTGATACTCATTCTGCCATGGCAAACACAGTCGTGCACGCTTCGACTACTTCGTTCGTGTTCTCTCGCACAAATTTTGACTCAAAGTCATCCATTCATATTGTATGTTTGACTTTTGCTCTGTTAAGTTTTGTCTGCTTTGTGAATAAATTAAATTGCTGTTTACGCATTATGAAATTTTTAAATAGAAGTTTTGTTTCATTATCAGCCGACAGATGGCGGGTGTATGGGAGTTGTGTGGTTTGAAATCCGGAGAATGGCTGAACTCTCAATTGAATGTAATCTGTTGTTGCGTCACCGGTCTCTCTGGGAACTGATTCTGTCGCAGCCGAGGATCATGATGGGCACAATCGTAGTCTGGCTGGATGCATTGTTATTTTCTATTTGTTTTGGGTCTGGCGTACTGGAGCGATAACGAGATCAGGAAGAAAGACTCTACTTTTGCGAACAATTGAAACTACTAAAAAGGTTATACAAAAGCGAACGTAACGCCATTTTAATTAAAAAAATAAAGGACCTTTTTTTTTACTGTCTTTTTTGTAAGTTTGTTGTTGTTTTTTAAAGAAGACTGACACATTTCAGACGTGGTTTTGACTATGAGAAACAGTCGAAATAAAAAATGTAGATATAGAAAAATTGTTGAATGAAAGAACTGGAGAAAATCTTCAGATAATTTAATCGGTGTAATGAATAAATATGCATTAGTATTTCTTAACCTGATAATATTCGCTAATTGTTGGATTTAACGGCATGTCAACCTTTGGTTGGGTTAATTTATGCCGAAGACTTTTTTTATTAATTCTTGATGAGTATCAAACATTTATTTCAAACTCAATCTTTTAATTACATTTTTTAAACTGAATTTTTTTCTATTTAACATAATGGAAACTTAATAGGTTACTCCCGTTCCAGCCTAAGAGTGGCCTGGGATAATAGTGACGAAGAGGTATTCCACATTCTTTAAAACTGCAGAATTGGAACTTCAACTGATGCAGTTTAAACATCCTACCCAGGAACGTATAATTCATGGTTTGGATTGTAACCTCTTCAAGGGACTAAGAACCCCTGCCCCCAAAGAAATCTTAAAAACAAACATGAGGTATTATATACCGCTATGTTGGCGATTCTGTCATTATTAGCATTGAAGTCAATCGTAAAACTTTAATAGAGTTGGAATTCAAGATTGAAAATTAAAAGTCTACAATCGAGAGTATATGGGCAAACAAGAGAAACCAAGATATAATTCTAAATAGAGGATAAGACTATGTCGCTGAGCGGCTATTGGAATAATACACCTGATCTCGATATCGCTCTGTTAGAGGGGTAAGACTTCCATAAGGGCCACCAGTTGGCCCGTGGATGCGACCTGTGATGCTTAAGGACGGAATTCCGGCGGATGAACAGTCATGCCAACATCAGTCCTTAGGCCATTACTTAGTCTAGACGGGCGTCGGAGAAGGCCCAGTTCCGCATCATCAATCATATAGCACCTTATAATTATCTCCGACACTTATTGCCTTAGAAAGCCACCAATTCCTATCTCCATACATTACTAGAAGGTGATGACTGAAGGTCTTCATGGGTCCTGGCAATGGACGTTACATACTGATGGTAGAGGTTCCAGTATCTGGGATAATGTGGAGGCACCCTTCTCACCTATTGATCCTGGTCGCAGTCTGACCCGGAGTGATAGTATTTTAGGGTCCAGTTTCTATGGGTTACAAAGTAACAATGTTGTGTTTTACTTGAGTATCATTAAAACTTCTATCGGCATTAATCGACCAACGACTAAACTAAACTGAGATAATTATGTCATATTACCGTCCCAACGAATAAACTAAGTAAAAAAAAACCACACAAAACGGCGGGACAAACACAAACTTTGATTCATTATACAGTTAGAATGGTTCTACCATCTCCTAATAATGATTAATTTATTTCTGAAAACTGTAATTCCAGCTCGGATCTGTTTTAAAAAGAACCTTTTCCTTTCCCATAAACTTCCCGTTGTTTGTTTACAAACGAACAGACGTTTTCTTGCACTTAGACATTAACTGTAAGATCTCCTCTTTAACAAGTCTTGTTCTCCGCTACCCTAATTTACACCCAAGGCACTTGTTTTATAGCTAAAATTAGTTTTCGATTTTAATAAAGAGATATTAGTTCTTTCTGTTGTTGCCTAATTCAAATAGGTTTTTTTTTATTATAAAACTTTAAACGAAAGACGTTTTTTATAGTCAATAAATTTTTGTTTAATCAGAAAAAACGCAGATATGTTTTTTAAAATGAAAATAGTTTTTATTTACAAATAGGATTTTTTATGTTCATTTTAATAAAAAGATGTCTCGGAATGAGTATCACATGAATTATAAGTTTATTTTCCATGCCGCGTCGCAGTAAGGAAACGGAAGTGTATGGGGTGAAAGCAAAAGATGTCTTTCGCGACGGCGTTCCCAGCTGGGTCCATTGGAATACTTGGTCGAAAAGATTTTGCAATGCATTCTTATAGTGTTGTGACTGAGTTATTCAAACTTTAAAAAATTAATTACAATCTAGAATGTTGACAATAAGGTTTTTAACCTTTGTAAAGGAAATATAACGAGGAGTATGTATATGCAAGAAAACGTCCAGTTCTTTAAATAGCGTAACGGCTAAGGTGAACTAATAATCCTCTCATGTAGTAGTATCTTGTTAATGTACCACCCGCTGTTGTCTGTCGGACGAGTCCATTTTCTTGTAAGGGAATTTCACCATCACAACATAAAATAAGTCATTTAAAATATCTACTAACATAGCGATATTCTAGTCAAGTAAACTTGTATTAAGTTCCTCAACACTGCATCACTTGCTTGATCTACAGTTTGAAACGATACATGGTTTGGTTTCTTCCTGTTTAATGGTATATCAAATCTTTGTGGTTATTTAATACGCATACCCGCAAGGACTCCCCCCACCGTGTCATGGATAATGCACAACTTGATTTTAATAAAGAAAGCAGGAAACAAACAATAAGAGGGAAAAAGCAATTCCAAGGAAATCGTTATTATAGATGTATCGGAATATTTTTTCTTTTTTTTTTTCTTTTTTTCGTGGTTATGGATTTGACGTCATCCAGCTTCCTTGCAATATAAAAAATAAAAATCGATATCGTCATTAAACGAAACGGAACATTAATAATAATAATAATAATAATAATAATAATAATAATATAGCAGCAGTTCATGAAGAGATGGTGCTATTAAAGATCTGGAAAAGAAATGAGATATTTCAAACCACAGCCTAAAGCCAACAAAAATAGCAACATGGCGATTGGGTGTTCAAGCGTTTTATGTAACGCAAACAGAGCCCATTTTATTTTTTTTCTAACATGAATACAGTAGTAAGATAACAGTGTCTGTTGTAACAGAAACTACGTCACGAGAACGTCACAGATTCCCTTAGTATTTACGTTATATTTCCAATGATTATTAATAACATTATCATTAATTTAATCTTATTAGCATCTTTTCTATTAACAATGTATTTTATTAAGGTCTAGCTAGAATAGATTTGCCCAAAACAGTCCGATATTATCATGCGTTTAAAATCCTGCGATGTATATTATTTATGATTAAAAATAAATGTTTACGGTCTATAGTGGGAATATTTGCATAATAATACCGGTTTTAATAAAACAGTGTTTTATAAAACTATTACTCGCGTGTCATTGCTTCTATATTTTTTTTGTTTTTTTTTCTCAAACGTATTAAAGCAATCCTAGTATAATCATATATTGAAATCCATTAGAATAAGTAAAATTAGTGTAATCTGTTTGTTTTCTATATTAAATTTCATTAGTCTTTCTAATTCAATTATATTTAATTATATAAAAACTTAAATACATTTGTGCCCGGGGAGGGGCACATTGTTTTCACATGAAATAATTTGGACTGGTTAAGAAAAGGAAACCTCAAAAGAGAAACTGATCGCTAATAATTGCTGCACAAACAATGCTATAAGAACAGCTTATATCAAACAAACTTGATAAGCCACACATAAATAACAATGTAAGTGTGGAACGAGATGAGATTTTTGAGATTAAGACAGATCACCTTATCTAGCCAGAAGATCAGGTTAGTATTGAATAACAAAACAAAAAATCATCTAGTAGATTGTGACTTTCCAAGCAGATCACGGGTGAAGATGAAGGAAATACGAAAAAATAGACAAATACTGGATCTTGTCAAAAGGAAATTGGATAAAGTTGTGGAGTATGAGGGTGAAAGTGATACGATTGTCGAAATGGAAAAAGTTGTGGAATAATGAGTGGTGAAAGTGACACGAAATGTCAGAAAATTGAAAAGTTGTGATAATGAGGGTGAAGTGATACGAATTGTCAGAATTGAAAAAGTTGTGGAAAGTGAGGGTGAAAATGTGAACACGAATTGTCAGAAAATTGAAAAAGTTTGTGGAATATGAGGGTGAAGTGACACGAATTGTCAGAAAATTGAAAAAGTTGTGGAATATGAGGGTGAAAGTGATACGAATTGTCAGAAAATGAAAAAGTTGTGGAATTGAAGCGGTGAAAGTTGATACGAATTGCAGAAATTGAAAAGTGGTGGATATGAGGGTGAAATGATACAATGTAGAAATTGAAAAAGTTGTGGAACTAATGAAGGTGAAGTGCCATACCAAGTTGAAATTTGTGCACCAGGAACAGTATTAATATTATTACAAAACAATGCCAGAAAGATTTTACATATTTAAAATGATATAAAAACGCTTAAGAAATACATTCAAATGTAATTATAAAAGCACAATTTACGGTTATTTCTATCCAATAGGCAATAAAATCCACCCAGGTGGGTTACGTACTGTTAAAACCAATCAAATTACAAAATGAATATTTTAGTAAGCAGCAATCCATAAAAAAGCAGTTGTACGGCCACTTGCCCTATCTCACCAACCATCAACTAAGTGAAAAAAGGCCATACTGGACACCGCTAAGTGAAGTAATACGAACAAATAAGTGACGTTCTCCAGTGGACAACCTATATGGAACACAGCCAGTGTTGGTCACCAGCAAAAATCTACATAATCAGCTCGTGTGAGAATTCTGGATACGTGGCAGATACCCACCAGGAAGCGATTACAAGAGAGAGAGAGAGAGGAGAGAGAGAGAGGAGAGAGAGAGAGAGAGACAGCCGACCTGATGATGATGATAGATTTGATAGATATTGAGAAGCCTAATTTACCATATTGTATAGTTACAAGAATATTTCTTTATATGGAACTGATGTCTAGTTTCTTCCAAGTGTACATAAAGCATTCTCGACTCTTGCAGACGAACCTGGAATGTCGACAAGTCCTTATTCCTTAGAGTTGGTGAGAATAGTACAAACGAACAGGTGTATTACTGATGCGAAGAGTGTGAACACATAGGCTTCAACTGTTCAAAAAGCCTGCGAGCCAGTAATAGGTATCTCGTCATATTAATACGAAAGAGATAGAAAAGTTTAACGAAAGTAGCGTTAGCAAAATGACTTCGTGTATTTGTGTAAAAAAAAAAGAAAACAAAAAAGAAAAAAAGCGTCTAGAGAGATTTTTAAAAAGACCGAAAAGTATATATATATATATATATATATAATATATATTATATATATATATTATATAGAGATAGATAGATAGAGAGAGAGGGGTAAGAGAGAGATTGGAATGAGTGTCTTGTGTAAAGTGATAGGAGTTGTAATCTCACGTGCAAATATTATATAAATATCGCAGCTATTCTAACGGTGGTGTTATATAATATATATATATATGAATGAGTGAAGGAGGTACAGTTGTATTTAGTGAATATTTATTCAAATATCGCTAGGAAGATGATGAGCTATCCTAAGGTGTGTCTGGTGGCTCTGTGATGTCCTATCGCGGAGCAGTGGAATTTAGAAAAGAGGTTGGATTTCAAAACTTCTAAAAGTGCAGTGAAGATATTCAGTACAGAAAATAAATGAACGAAAAAAAATGGCCTTGGAACAGTTTCCTGATCAATGATAACGGCTAAGCTGAATACTTGGCGTTGCCTGATTTTTTAAAAGTGTTTCCAAGACATGGGAATTAATTCTTTGTGATACCATTGATATTTCTAACACCCCGAAATTAAAACCCCTGTCACGTGCCTCGAAATACGCTGAGTGGTATTATTTGGATTTCTTAGTCTATTGTCCCATCTTTATTGTTATATACGCAACGTTTCGGTCAATATGGCATTCAGCCTTCTTCATGTGTTTCTTATCGAAATCGGGAGCCTTAATGGAACATCGAACGAACCCTTATTAATCCCTGGTAAGTAGACTTCTCAATTCCGTAACCATACATATAGCAAGTATTAAGGCTATGTTAAGTATTCTTTGTTCTTATCGGCCCTCGGCAAGGATTTTAACCTGCAACCGCAGCTGATGGTCACTTGAGCTTGTATAATTCAACCATTATTTCCGTTAGGCCATGTGTTCAACTGGATACATGGCGCAACTGATATTTCAGACAAACTGACTGGCTCCCCAGCAGAGGGGTAAATCCCACCAATAAAAACAATGGCGTCAATTAATAATTACAAAAATTTACACCTGATGTGAGGCACAAGTTCTGGACATCTGGAAGAGTGCGTAGTACTCTACATGTGTATTATTCCAATCCACTGTTAGCAGTAGTGGTATACCTAACAAAAAAAAATAAGGGTCCATCTATGGTCAATAGATATGTTGAAAGTATTCGTATTCTATAAAAAGCTTGAAACATATCATGGTAAATACTTTGGATTAATTATTTTACTGAAGCTATACTTGTTTACTAAAGATTCATCATTTAAATAGAAAAGTTACTTGAAACAATAATTGTTAGTGACGATAGGGAATTTTAAGTCATACACAATTAGTAAGCAAAAACTTGTGAAGTCCATATAACTGGTGCAAATCTCATTGTAAAATGTTGCGTTTTACCCAATACAATTAAGTTAGAATCAATATTTTTCACATATAGTTCAAAAAGA
>CM042138.1:113893634-113938634 GCA_023376005.1 Doryteuthis pealeii
TCACGCTACATAACGTAAACATCACCTACCACACAATGTAAACATACCCCATACAACATGTAAAAAAACACGATACATACAAACACATACGTAACACCACACACTTCGAAACACATAATTCAAACGCATCACACACAATAACACGTAAATACACACGCTACACACACAGCTGATTGAGTGAGTCATTAAATATCTTAGTTTGCATTGTATTCCTACATTCAAATTTCTAAAATTCCATTCTTTTTTTCCCACAGACATAGTTAGATCTTTTCTTTCACCCGCGCATTCTTTTTCTTGACTATATTTTTATCCTACCGACTTCGAGGTGTTTAGCATTTGTCAAGAGGACATTCGGGCTAAAAACCAAACGTTGGGGTTTGTTCTAGGCGTGTGTTTATGCTGTGACAAGAGGACCCGCAATCTGAAAGGTCCCACTCCTCGCTTCTTCAAGATAACTTAGACTGACCGAAGAAACCAACACAAAGTTCGAATCCCTTTCACCCAAACAAAAAGATAAGCCGTCAAAAACTATTGTGATAGATACATTCAAATTGCAGCAATGATGTTTACTTATCTTCTCCTCGACTCCAGTAATCTTTGGGGTTCGGTATTCTATCCTCGAAATTAGCCTCAGGGAATATTCAGTTCGATCGAATCTCACACCAAAACCATATACACACAGCACACACACACGTATGTATTATGGTATGTGTGCGTGTGTGTCAATCGAATTCACTATATTCATGAGCTATCGAAATGGAAACCAAACCCCAAATAGTGGAGTCGAAAGAAGAAACGCTATATCAGCATACTATATGGAAGCACCGCTGGTATGTATTCTGTAGTCAGGAAATGGCAAAACTCGTCTCCCCAGCAGTCTCGAAATCCTGGACGTTGGTAAATCGCATCTTCAACTTAGCCGCTTAATACCTTGGGAAAGTAATGAATCCTACCCTCCCCTCCAGCCCTATGGTAAAATATCAAGCGCAGACTGGGCTCTGTTAACCTTTGTTAGGCAACCAGTCTAGCAGAGGAAGGAAAAACTTTGAATTCAAAACACTGTGAAACTCCGCCTAAGAAATTACGTGTTACATATGCCTTCACACAGTGTGAGGGCGTTGTCATATATATATATATATATATATATATATATATATATATATAATATACAATATATATATATAAAGAATTCTGCATTAACAAAGAAGCAAGAAACAAAAACGTGTTATTTTGTGTTAGCTAAAACCAGTTAGATACACACCTGTGTTCTCAAAATAAAGAACCTACCTGAAAATAACGACCCAGCGTGATTTTCAAGATGATTGTAATAATAAGCCTCCCCCTTAAAATGAACCCTAGTTTGAAGCCGGTGAGTAAGACGGAACAAAAATAACCATTTTCAAAATCCCCAACATAAAGATCGCACACACTCGACATCACCCGAAAATAAGCCCCTAGTGTTATATTCGAAGGAAACATTTATATAATTAATAAACAATAAAAATTGTTTTCGTTAGAAACATGGTAGAACTTGATACAAATCCAATGTGTGTTCCAAAAGACTATCAATACTGAGCCTGTTTTTTTCTTAAAAAGACACAAAAATAAACAATGAATGAACGTTAATTTCTTCTAATTTCTCCATCATTCTATCCACCATATTCCTGTGATGTTTTTCATTAGTTAAAAGCACTACTAGAATTCCTCTTTTTGAATGGTTGAAGCTGTTTACAGTTGTATTTCTTTTTAATGTCCTTCCACGTGTCCTAATCTTATCATTGTGAATGAATATTCAGTTTCACAAAAAAATAAGAAAAAAGTCTGCTGTAGTAGGCTCTAACCGAGTATGGCGTGTTTGCACTTACAACACAATATATTTTTCAAAGGAAAACATTTTCGTACAAAAAAGTTATCAAGAATGGCTCGCATATTCCATTTTAGATTAAAACTGACATGTCAAAAAAAAAAAAAAAATAAAGAAGGTTAAATGCTTTAGAGCAGGCATTATCAAACATGCGACCCTCAGCAAGCACGATGCGGCTCATACGCAGGACTGCCTCTCCTGGCAAGCACTTTTAACAGTACCCCAGTTCGATTAAAAAAAAAAGGGTTTCCTTAATACTTTTACAAAATGTTTTTTTTAAAGATATGTATCTATACTTGCGTTTATAGCTTGATAATAAAAGACTATCAAAACTCTGATAGCAATCAATATCGCTTGTTATTTAGATGTAGATAAATATCCCAAAGATTTAGCAAGTCATGTGTAACTCCATGACAGACATGTCGTAAATCCATTGCCGCTCTCAAGAGACACTCTACGTTAGTTTGACATGCTTTACTTTAGAGAAACCAAAACCACTCATCCAAATCCTAGTGTTAGAACTCAAATGTCGGGGTCTCTGTTTTCCGCACCCGTCATTGCCGATAATTATGTACTTTTCCAGCGTGAAGCAGTTAATTATTGAAATGGACTTAAACTATGCAAGTACATTTCATATTGCTGTATCTATGAACCAATATCACAAATGAATTTCCGACTAAATCGAGCTAAATGACCGCAAATGGCGGACATTAATGAATCTTAGTAAATATTATCAAAACGTTAGATTGTTGATACAAAACAAGGAAAATTGTATGGGCTTGCTAATTTTATCATTTTCCTCTTTGAAATTTAAAACCAACTGTTGTTTACACAATCTAGAAAGTAGAAAAACAAATACACAAATACTGAATCGAAAAATAAGTATCTCCCAAAGGGGAAAAAGAGAACCTATCTGTAAACAGCTCTTGATTATTCATTCATTCATTCATCACTAGCAGCATTCTTTTTGTCGATTTCCTATCTGTCCACATCTATCTAAATTTTATCTCTGTCTGCTGTTCCATCTAACTTCTCTGTTTCATTTATATCATCTTTGCCGTATTCATTACTCTATATATTTACCTGTGTTTCGTATCTCGGTCATTTTCACATATATGCGTATCCTGTCGTATTAACACCTATTTATCTGTACTTTTCATAATCTATCAACCGAGCATTCAAATTTATATAGCAATTTAGTATTCATAATTACATATCTCTCTGTATTCATTCCTATCCTATATTATCCATCTCTATGATGTCATTTCGTTCACTCTATCATCAAGTTCCCTCAATATCCTGTATCCATACTCTATGCTGTATTCGTTCATCTATCTATCCAAGGTCCTTCATCTGATCCACTTATCTCATGTCGTATTACGTTTCTTCATCTATCACGTCTCTATCCTGTTATCAATCTATCGTGTACTTCGTTTCTATCTTATCAGCTCACTCATATTTGCTATCCATATCTATGTGTATATCGTTTTCTCTCTACTCCAGCCTACTAATCTGTATCATATCTCATGTGATTCGGTTATCTCATCAGTCTATATCTTATCCATATCTTAGTGTCATTCTGTTTTATTCTATCAGTCTATATCCTATCCCCACATCTATGTACTGAGTGATCGTATGTATCTATCTATTCTTTCATATGTGAGTCCTTTATATATGTCCTATTTCCGATAATTCATCCATTTGTTGCTTAGAACGTAGTTGCGTACTCTCCTATTGAAATACCAGCCGGCAGACTTTGACAAGATAAGCAGTTGAGACTGCTCAGATGACTTCAATTGCCTATTTCAGAGAAAGGAGACACTGTTCCACGTCGAAGACACTGGCAAACCGTATTTTTATATTGACCCCATGAATTCCCTCGTGGAGCTTCTCTGCCAGACTTGGGTAAACTTTGTGCACCATTTAGTCACACATGTACAAATCCTCGTCTATCTTAAATATCTCATCTATCATATTAATGCTGAACCGCCTGCCACAGCCTTAGCATCAGCACTCCGTCATGATTTACCGACTACGTTGATCCAAATGATGTGCTACTTACTGCTCACGATATCCGAACCCGGAAACCTTTTGGCTCCAAGACGGCGGATTACATCTACCAAACTCGAGATAAAAACCGACCACTTAGACCAAAATATTTGATACAGGAATGTGTCAAACGGACGACAGTCTCTCCCCCCCTATTTGTTTCACTAGCAGGTTTGACCAGCAGGAGATGTTTGTGTTCTGGATTGACGGTGGTGTGTACCCATCTTACCATCAGTTCCCCACTTTACCGCACACATTCAACGGATCGTGGATACTTCATCGCGCTGAAGTTGGGCAGCGGCTCCGGTATCAAAACTAATGGTTCAAAGGCGGATGATTCAACTGACTGAACTAAACCGGGCACCTTGGCAATCAAATACATTCATTCTGGTGCAACCTAAACGCAGTCAAGATGACTTTATGGCCCTCAGCTAGGACGGGGCATCGGGCGAGGTCCGTATACGAATCATTCACGACGCTTGATCCACTCGCATACCCTAGCAACCATATATGATTATCCGAACCATTATATGCCCTGCTAACAAGCCCCCGACCCTTTTTATCATTTATATGCTAGAAGGCTTGGCTGATAGTCTTAGTGCCTAGCTATGACGTTTAAACTCTATCGTATAAATTTCTATTCTGGAGCCTCTAGTGGCCAGTACCCCATTTTAACTCCATGACCATACATACCAGGTCGACTCTGACTGGAATGCAGGATTAATAGCTATTGTAGTCCCATCTCATAGTGCAACAATGGACAAAATTTGGTTTAGAAAAAAATCTTGCAGTACCATCAAAAATGAGTTTAAATACACAAAAAAGTTCTTTAGCAAAAATAACCCCAACACAGGATCCTTGTTACGTCGTAACAAACCAACCACCCAACCATACCAACAAATATCTGATAAAGGGTGTGTGGAATCAATTTCTGCAAGTATGATAGCCAATTTATGTTTGGTTGTTTTTCCTTTATTTGGCTTTTCTGAACATTATTTTTTTTCCTCTTATTTTTTTAAACATGACCTTAAGGACATAATCTTTCTTATTTCACACTACTCTTTCTACTTTCAATAATTAATTTCACAAAACAGAACGTTTCTTTACTCTTCATATATCTCTCAATTGATTCCTTGTTCTTGATGATAGCCGCCACACGCTTAAGGAGCAATAGAGACCAATACCAAAGGAAACTTTTTCTGTAATCTGCGGCACCGGTTCTAATTTTCTAAATCAAAGGCAATGCGCGCGACAAAGGGAATCAAGAGGTCATTAACACAAATTTTCACCCGAAGCGGAACATGTACATATAGCACCCTCTCTACTCTTCCCACCTTTTTAACCTGACCCTGAATGTCTTCCCACACGTATCAACCACCAGTCGGCAGTGTGTGCGGTTATAACACCATACTTTAGCTCCCTCCTATTCTTTCACAGTGGTGATATAATACGATTACTATGTACTCATCAGACAACCCACCCTGAGCTCAAACAATGCTAGACCCCTCCCACCCCCACACACGAACTGTACATCGACACAACTTTCACAGTTCAAGTGTTGTAACTGATTTGCCAAATCGTACTACCACTAAAATACTCCACAAAATGAATGTTCAATATATAGTACAACAATACAAGGGAAAGGAAACTATTGTTGCAGGAATTAATATAAAGAAACTAGCAGGACCTGTGGATATACCACAGCCATGATAATAATTGATTATTACAATGTTTGATATGTTACAAGATTGCTAAATACTATCACTATGATGAAGTAAAGTCTGTTGGAACGTTGGCCCTAACAGTCTCCCACCAACGGTTATCAGCCAATATAGTGAGAGTCTATCCCTTTTCATCTAGCGCATCTCATAAACAAGGCAGATTATTTGGGCATCTGAGGTGGGAGCGCCACACCTACCATCGGCTCCCTTGCTTTACCCGCACACATCCCACGTGCACTCATACCGCTGAGTTGGCGAGCCGAGTATCGAACTAGGAAACCTCTCGTGTTTCTAGCCCGAACGCTCTACCGAACTGAGCTAACCCGGCCCTTTTAATGTAAAAAGATATAATAATCTGATTAAACTCTCCCCACTTTTTCTCTTCATTTTATCTTTTCATATTGTTCGATCTTGAAATAAGTTAGGCATTAACCGCATCTGCCGCTGCTCAACACCCCTCTCTCATATCATTCCACCAATCTACTTCTGTTCTTGCACCTCACTATAATTTCTGTGTACATGTACTTTTTTTCCTTTCCCTTCTTTTCTTACAAATAAGGACGGAGTGGTCCACTTAATTAGCTGGACCGGTGACGACACTCAATAAGAAATAAGAATTCCTCGCGATGAAGCAACACCCAAGATACATCAAGGATTCTAACATTTTGACCATTTCCATTTTGACGATTATGGCCCGGACTCAATTTTAAACTTTAGCTGTGTAGATGATAACGGTACGTACAATTAAGGACCCAGCAAAGAAAGTAATTTGATATTGAAATAGATTTTAGACGCTTTTAAACAGCACTTGAAACTTGCGACAGATAAATCGCGCGCGCTTCGTTCAGGCCGGACAGCAGTAGCAACATACCTGCCGACAAGAATACTCATTTTTAGAAAGCTAAAAAATATACACATTTTAAACTATAAAATCGAAATATTTTTTATTTTAAATGAAATTCTATATCATTAATTTATTCATAAGCTAAAACATACTTTAATTTAAAGTTTTTGAAATAAAATAACTGATTGCATCTATTTCACAATTCATAATGTAAATCAAATTACTGAAAATGTCATCTAAATCGATAGTTTCTGAATTTTTGAGTCAAACTTTTTTCTTCCACACCCAAATTGTCTATTCTAAACGAATTGTACAACAAGCGCCTAAACACACAGTAGAAAAAAAGAGCTGAATGGCGGACTTGCGTCGATAATTGACCAAAACAAATAGTTTTAAATCTTATCAAAATAAACTGCATATGTCATGCATTTTCCTTATTTAATGATGATCATTAAAGTTTTACCTTAACATAACTAAGATTTAATTATTTTAATTCGCTTTTAACAACTCGGTAGAAGCTGCGTTTTTTGCCCAGCCCCCTACCTACGTGTAAACTCTATCATTCGATGTATAGTGAAGTCTTAATTCTGTGTCCCAGAATGTTCGTTACCTGTATAGGACGTTTATTTTTAAGACACCAATCTCCCGGATATTTAACACCCATAGCCAAGGGAGACAACTTTTCTCATCTAAAACTTAATATATAACTTACGTAAACATTTCTTTTCTTTCTGACTAAAAAAATAATATACACCACGTTACTACTCAAGCTAACTTTGGCGCGTCCGAAGTTAGAATAAACCCTAAATATGATATAATTTTACAGGATACACGGAACTTGTTTTACTTCGAGAAGTAAAAACAGAGTTTTAAAATTACTTGGCATGTAAAACTAAATTTATCATGTCGATTGAGCCAAGTAAAAAAAAAAAAGACTAATTAACCAGATTTTACATATTGGCGTTAGACGCAGCGGCAAATATTGTGAGACTATTATGTAAATTAAATAATAACTGATATCTGAGGTACAAATTGAGCAATGAAGAAATTTCCACTATTTTGTTCTCTGACCGACAAACCTTAAATATCCTCATTCCAACTTCTATGGTTAAACAAAGATTCAAAACAAAAATGAGACGTTTTGATACAGGAATGCACGCAAGAGATATGTTCAGATTACCGTTTAAAAATCGTTACATCTTAACGGAAATACCCGGAACTTATGAAGGCCGTTCTAGCAAGTAGTTAGTTTTAGGCCGCTTACGTTTAGCATTTGGCTATTCGGGAGTTTATCGTAAACTTTATGGTATATAAAGTAAATGCGATTTAAAATACTTATCTCTTACGCCAGCTACTTTGCATTTGTACCAAAATGAGTTTAACAAAAAAGATTTAAAAACCAACTAAGAGATGCATCAAGACCAAAACATGTCTTCGGCATAACAATAACCCAGGGGTTTGACATGCCACGCGTAAGATAAGGCCAACCCAACTCAGTAGTCTTGCTATTGTTTTTTCTTTCTTCTTTCTGTTTAGCTATGAATAATTGACCTGACCTCGGCATACCAAATACACCTTCGTCGAGAATTGACCTCTGACGGCACCCCACTGACTATGGACGTCATCATAGAAGGACAAAAAATGCTTCTTCCTGTCCAAAATGACGGAGATAATACACCACATTCATCTATGAAGGTATCACCAAAAACTATTTCTATACTTTGTTACACTCGATCAAAGTTCGAAGTGGCGCGAAATCTGGTCTTCCAAATGCACGCAGGTCAACTATAATTATCGACAATTGCACAGAATCTAGTCTACTTTATTGGCAAATGTTATATGCGAGACGGGAGTACATGGCACAGTCTGTGACAATAGACTAAATAACATCTGAGTACCATCGGATAACGTGTCATCTCTGCGTCCAAATATACGCAAAGGATAAGCTAAAAAAAATGAAAAAAAAGTCTTCAACCTCTCGATTCCGTTTATTTTCTGGACTATTCACTAAGTAGCAT
The DNA here is from genome assembly GCA_023376005.1 of Doryteuthis pealeii. Taxonomy (NCBI): domain Eukaryota; kingdom Metazoa; phylum Mollusca; class Cephalopoda; order Myopsida; family Loliginidae; genus Doryteuthis; species Doryteuthis pealeii. The sequence continues at coordinate 113,902,131 of CM042138.1, forward strand.
TCAAAAACTGCTATTTCCCCATCCTTTACTTGGTAAACTGTTTGGGCTCTATGCCCAGTGGTATATTTCATTTTATATTCTAAATTTAAACGTAATCTTAATATATAAATTCAAAACTGTACAATAAATTAGCACAAATTAAAACCACTCTAAAAATAATCTTTACTAATATACACTTATATATGATTAATAATATCATATCATTGTTACTTCGAAAAACATATAGCTTGTGTAAATTGAATAAATATCATACACACTGCTGTTTTATGCATACCATTTATAATCCACTATAAACATCTTACGTCTCCGGATCAATTTCCTTACTCTTCATAAAATATATACTACTATAATATACTATTATCATAGATATATATATATCATATCATATTAAATACTAAATCCACCCCCTCGAACGCACCGGCCGAGCGATGCGACACAATGTCAATTCTCTTAGAGCGGGCAGTTCTAACATGAACATATCCATCACGTCGTCCAATTCGGAGTCCATTCGCCTCCTGGCCTATGTTTACCGCCACGGCGGTCAATGTCCGATCCTCACAGATATCCGATCACTTATATAAATTTCTAGTTACCTGATCGGTCGCGACCACGTGTCACTCTGACTCTAATGTTTCTGCTAGCAGAAAATCACTATATAAAGTTCGTTTCTTGTTATTCCCAGCATGGTCCTCCAGTGTGATTGTAACGTACAGCGGTCCAGTGACAGACTGTTCTATTCTTTGTTCGGCCAATAATCATGTACAAGGATTATGAACGCACGCAACATCTATGTGTCTTCCTAACTTAGCCCTTTCCTGTAGCGTTTTCGTCCAGGAGTCATAATAATATATATATAATATATATATACTTACCTTACTAAGCCATAATATTACTAATATAATGGTCTTCCATAAATTAATTTTGTTAATGATGGAAACAAGACTTGGATTGGTGCTATGCGGTGGTTAACTTTCGGTCGGTTTGTTCATCAAACAACTTGAAGATATGGAGGTCCAATACAATCACTTGTAACGCACTTCACTCACAATCCTTATATTTCCTGCACCACAAAAGACATTGACCAGATACAACATACACTTCAATGCAACGCAGTCAAACAATAAAATATTATCAGTTAATACCAGTAAAGAGCTTACTTGCATTTACTTTTTATAGCTAAATAGGAAGGCGGCCCTATCCAGGCGTCTACTGGGTAGACGATAGGAGGAAAAAAAAAACCTCTGGTATATTGATTTGTTATATTTCTTGAGATTTACAAATGCTGGACTTTTTAAAGTAGAATTTCTAATGCTTATTTTCATGTAACTTTTTTCCATATGCCATCCGTACATCCAACACACGCCTTGAATCACGTTTATGCCTTCTCCTTAACTGGTTGCCCTAAACTATTCGCTTTACAAGCACACAGTCCTTCCCTAATATTACTCATTGCTGGAACAGAAACAGAGTCATGCTCCATTTACCTTCCCAAAGGTATCAGCACACGCCTATAGAAAATGCAAGAGACTCGTTCGGATTCGAACTGCTAAGTCAGCATTTGTTCGACGCATAACCATTATAATCACGCTGGGACTTTTGAAAATCGCAATAAGGACGCGGAAACTGACAGCTCCTAAGACACCATGACTATATGTCTCTGCCTTACCCATCTTTAAGATAGATATATTATTACTAATAATTAACACTTGTAACAGTTCTATGGTTCAGTTAGTTTAATTATCCAAGATGATACCAGCTCTTCGCAATTTCTTGCAAGTACTCTAAACAATACCATCGTAATAAGATGTAGTAGGATTCAAATCCCACCTGGGCTTAACCAGTTATAGCTTTTCAAGCTAGGGACGAAGCTAAGCGTAGGACACATTATTCGCAGAATAGCACGAACATTAGGGAGGAAAATAAATCCCCGTAGGAGAAAGTTCGACACCACTGTTCGCGGAAGTAGAAAAGTTCCATACTTAGTTAACCTGAAATAACTCAGTGATTAAACGTAGTCAGGAGAACGTCAGATTGAGAAGACACTGGTTGTATTTGAAAGAAACAGACATAATAAGCAAAAACCGTTTACAAACTAGCACGCCTACCCCGACAATGCACAGAAACAAAAGATAAGAGACAAAATTAGTTTAATGAAATACACTAGATTTGATACACTACTAGGGTACATTCCTATTAAAAACAAAACCAGCCAAATATCTTTTTAAATCGTAAAATAGGTTAATTTTCTAGATCCGGTTTTATTACTCGAGGTAGTCTGATAAACCACAGTCATAAGAAATCAAGATTTCGGCGAAAATAAACCAACACCCAAGTAATCAGGAACTTATCTGTTTTATGCAATTTCATTCTAAGGGCCATGATTTGGACCCGGTTCTCCAGCTTTTATAACCAATGAGGGTGCTGCAAAAGATAAGCGGCTCTGTACAAGATTAAGGACACAAACTAGTATTGGATATATAGCATATTTTATATACCAAAACTCTTACACACACCATGGAACCGTAAGCACAAAAAAGAAATGTCAGCTAGTATGTATGTATGTATGTATGCTGTACATATATATTATAACGTATATCTATAAATACTATCTCATATAATATAAATTATATATAATATATATATATATGAGAAAAATAATGTATTTCACCCTGCTGCATTTTCTGAGTTGCCACCATCTAATAAATAGATACTGCGATATGATTAATAAGATTTTCCAAGGAGTAAGATCCGTGCTTGAAACGTGAGAGAAGCAACATAAAAAAAATAGAAACAATCACCATTAATCAATTTCTCTGAACACCATTTTATTTCTAGTAACTTTTATTTCGAAAAAAAAGGTAGTTATTTGACCCAATAGCTAAAATATAACCCCGCAGTACTTTGGACAGAATAACCCTTCACATTGCGCAAATCACAAGCAACCAGGCGTTCCTGTCAGGACCGAATTCTCTTCAAGATCCCGGAGGGAGGTGGTGGCCCAGTGTGGAATTTACGCAGAATACATACTACGACACATCCCATAAGGTTTGATACGGTCTGTCTCGGAAACGTCAAAGGACTTCAGACCCCCTCTCTACGGGATTCTCTAAAAGACGAGACTAGGCCACTCCCATTACTTTAAGTCCTTCTGTTGATTTTTTTTAACAACATAGGGACTTCACAGCACTGCAACACCCGGGTCATATACCTCGCACACCCCCTGCGCAGCCCACCTGTTGGGATAAGCTGGCCGACTCCTGTGATGACTTAAGGACGGAATCCTGGTGTCTGAACCAGTTGCCTGAATCAATGGCAATCTCCTCTTTGCACTTATTTGAGCTAGCTGACGCGCGCGGTTGGACGAGGCCACACCTCTGATCAAAATCGGACGCTGATCAACGTCAGACCCTCAGAAGTAAGCCTTATATGATTGAGCCTGGCACCAGTACTATGTCCTCATGGCAAATCACCCTAACCATTCTTGATCATATGACGCTAAGAAGCAAAAAGTCTAACCCTGAGGATACTTAGTGCCTGTGGCATGACCGTCAAATATGCGGAAGTGGAGGGATACGCTCTTGATCCGCTGATCAATTACTTCCGTTACTCACTACTGACCTAGAGAGGTAGTACCTGTTAGGTCCATCTCACTAAGGTCTAAATTAGAATTAAAATAATGAGGTTTAAAATGTGTTAAACAAATCTTGAACACTCAACAAGGAATAAAAATAAAAAAAACCTCATCTCAAGCATTTAAAAAAACAACGCTGGAACGGTCGTGAACAATCCACAACGCGTAAACATCAAAACCCAACCTACCCTTGTGGCTACCCTATTCACAAGAACCCCGTCTGCCTATTATTATACCAATTTCGTAGCCCGCGAACGAGGCACACGATTAAGCACAGGTACAGCTGAACAAGCCGCTAACAGCCTCAACTCAGTGTTTAAAAATCAAAGTTTAAAAATGAGTTAAAAAAAAATAAAACTGCGATACCCCAAAACAAGAATAAATAAAAGCCCAAAACTGTTCTCCTAGAATCGCTTAAAATAAACAAATACCATTGAGTATGCCGTAAAATCCAACTAAGTGGATCCGAACGCAAAACAGTAACTCTCACGAAATAATGGTCCTGCCATTCTTATGCATTCAAGCCACCCCCTCTCGTCGCCACTGCAATGTCTCAGCGTTACGGTCTTATAAGACAATTACCTTCGGCTGCGGGAAGGCACAGCATCAATCTTCATTTTATTGCCCGCTCCTCCATTTGAAAGACCGCTTACAAACTGGTATAAAATGGTCATGGTCTGAGCCAGAATCTTTGGAACACTGAATCTACGTCTTCCAATTCTGGAAACCAGTTAAGTAGACATCGGTCATTAAACTATTATCGTGGGTCTGCTGGTTACCAATCATGGAGACGTTCGCCCTCGATGACCATCTAAACAAAGTTGGCTTATTTTCGAAACCCGGCCATAGTTGCCCACGTACATAATGACAGGCGATCTAGTTACGTCTGTATCAGCTACTTCTTTGCTTAGAACCAGAATCACTTCGATCAACCTTCTTTGGTTGACGCACCCGAATAACACTGTAAGTATTGTTCTCTTTCTCGACTATCCACTCATTGCTCGGCCAGAGATTAGAATACGCTGCCTGACAACATCACACTGAAGAGGGGACAGGAAAGACCCCCCTCATCTTCCAGTACTTTCCTTGGTACTACGATACTAAACTTTACATTAATGATGAGGCCCCATGCTTTGCTGGAGACGCTGTACCGCGTGGAGCAACTCACTTATTTCCAATTACTCTCAGGATATACTCTGAGCTCAGAGTGAATAATCACTATTTTAGAGTGAACTTCTATGGGGTCAAATACAGCATATGTTGCAAAATTATTTTCGGCGTTGAAGCTTTTGAAGCATCCTGCTTGATAACTATGCCACGTCTTGAATTAACACCTTACGTGGTAAATAAAATCGTGGAGCAGTATTAAACATATATATTAAAGGAAAGTGTAGAGTCTATATGCTATGCCATAGTCCGGATGATAACTACGAAAATAAAACCATAACAGCCAACGTTTAAATATATTCACAATTCACAAATCTTGCTTGAGCTAAAAATAATGATTTGATCTATATTATTTGAAGATTTAAAAATAGGATATTCAAATAATAACAGCATGGAATTTTCAGCCACACAAACACGTCGCTAATTAATATTTTGAAACTAGCAGACATTATTTTCTTTTCGCGCAGAGTCTAGTGCACTTTTTCTACCGCACCCATCAGGCCGGTATCAAACGCCAAAAGGCTCTTTTTACATACGGTGGATCTAATGGAGGCATCCTGCCGAGGATCCAACTACAGTGATTCCCAGCTTAAAGGATCTGTGTGATCTAACTCTCGCCCTCTACAGCAGGCGAACGCCGGACGTTAGAGCACGCTCTCTAGTCCTATATGGAAAACTTGACATTCTCTGAATATCAAAAAAGAAAAAAAAAAAAAAATAGTACATTAACCTGTTGAGATCATTATTTCCATTCTTATCTAATTTCTACGTCAATGCAAAAAAAAAAAAACAAAACCAAATCAATATGTATGCAGCTTTGTGCACTGTTGTGAATAGTAACACACTCAGACAGAGCATAAAATGAATTTGTAAATGAAGCACGTTGGTATTTAAAGCACTCAGGACATATTTCGCATGCTTGCACGATGTGTAATTCCCATTCTTTGAGTCCCTGATTAGCTGCTGGTTTCAGTGTGATTACTCGGTGCTAGATAAATAATTCCACTATTCTGCCACTATGCTAAGGCAAATGCGGAACCGTATTGAGTTACGGCTTGCTTGTTGTCTTGTCTGCCAAATTCGACGAGACTAATTGGAATCCTCACACTGCCAATAGATGAGTACTGCTTCTACAAATTATAGTTTTCGACTTACCGTCAATCCAGAATAAGCATGAAGTTATTTTAATAGTGGGAAGTCACGCATAAATCGAAATTCTTGTATGGCCGTCACACAAAAAAAAAATGCGTGGTGCGTCGGTTTACCCTTCAAAAGTGCCTAGGCAATAAATCCAACCGTCTTCCCTTTTAGGCAAATGGGTCGTTGCTTTTGGAATGAAGTACGTATATATTTTTGAAAGAATTAAAAGTCAAGTATCATTGTTTATAAGATACAATAGTAGTTTATTTACAAAGGTTTAGCACAAAAACGAAAAAAGAAAAAAATTATTTAAAATAAAGAGTAAAAAATAAATTATGGAATATAATAAAGAAAGAATAAACAAAAAAGGAAAGAATGAGAAATTAAGTAAGAAAAAAACGAAATAAAAGACCAGAAAAGGAATAATAAAAAGGATGCAAAAACAACAAAATTAAAGATAAAAAAGGAAATTGAAGCCAAAAAAGAAAATAAGAATCAAAAGAAGGAAAAATCAGAAAAAAGAAAGATTAAACACAAAAGAGAGGAAAAGAGAATTGAAACTCACTAACAATTGTCTGCAAGCCTAGTTTGCTAAACTATTGTACCAAGGCCCAAGTCGAATCTACTTTATATAATTGGTAATTCTGGACAGGGCTGGCTCATTGGATTTAATAATTTTGGTTCTTTACAGTGGAGAAAGACAGAAGTCGTTTCAGGGAGAGAGGGGAAGAGGCGATACGACTACTGCTAAACCCCTTCTTATACTTATATAAAATGGCTTGAATAACCTCTATACTCTTTGAGCTCAAACTTCTCCAGCTTATTCACTCTGAAGGAAGAAAGCTGAATGGAAGAAAGACTTATGACTTAAATATCTATTGATAGTTCACACAAACAATTGATCTGCCATAAACACAACTAGCAAAGGTTGCTATTGAAAATCCAATATAGACGCTCCAGATTCTCAAGTATTTTCAAGCACCTCTGAAGAACTGAAGAACCCATTTTTCCCGAGTATTACCGAGTACTGCAGCTAGTATAAAAATTATGTAACAAAAAATTGGTTCCTGGTGAGCATGTTATTTATTAATTGCTATATGTTGTCAAAGTATAGAAAATAGTCCAATATTCTCTTCAAACATGGCTTTTGTGCCATGGATATGGACATTTAGAAATTAACCATTTTATGCAAAAACGAGCAAATTTGCACATTCAGATCTACATAAGATTTGAACATTTCGAATCAAAATGTACATTGTATTAATACTGAAGTCATACAAAAACGAACAGAGATGTTTAGTAAGTTCTAGAAAAATTATACTGAATCTATCTGAAATGTTTTAGAAAATTGAAAAATCTGAACAGTACCATTACCAGATCACAAAGCAACGTCTGAAGAGAAAAAAAAAGGATTTTCAATCTACTTTAGACATAAGCAATTGGAAAATTACACTTTCTGCTAAGAAAAAGAAAAAGTAAAACTAAAAACTGATCACGTGTCACATAGTTCTCCCCCCCACCCACGTGAAGGCAGTTCAGTACAGGATCCAACTGTTGAATGTTTTCTCCGAAGTCTTTCTTCTTAGGTCGCCTTTTTTGGGGAATGGGATGATGCAGCCTTTCGTCCATTTATCTATTTCTATTTTGTTTATATACTGCAATATAGCCTTTTAACTTTTCTACCTTTAAGTTTTCTTAGGACTTCACTGAGTTCTTTCTTATCGTAAGTATCCTAGCTTGATATCTAATTTTGTTTTGGTGTCATTTTCTGATGGTTGGGGGGGGGGTTACCAACAGTTTCTGAAAGAGATCTTTCCACTTCTGAAGTCTATCCTTTTTGTCTGGTTGCTTTTAATTTTGCCCTAGGGGCACTTTTCCTACCACTAATTTCATTTATAGTTTGCCATGCTAATCGCCACTGCCTGTCTTCTAGTGAATATCTGATTTAATTTATTTGCTCCTGGATGTATTCTATTTGTAATTTTTTTAAAATTCTACGTGGGCTTTCTTAAGGTAGTATGTGTTGTTATTTGTTGCGGTTTGTTTATATTATGTCTGATGTTTTTATATTTTTTCTGCTTATATCTCCCAGGGAACTATGCAGACACATACCTAAAAACAACGTCCTGATCATCGGGGGGGAGACATGAATGCGCAGATAGGCAAAAAATGGGAACAATAGATTTCTGCTACACACAATTTCCCAACAGGAATGGTGAACTACTTGCAAAGTTCTCACTCGAGAACAGCAACTTGTATGCTTAAACACCAAATTCCAAAAACGAAAGGATCAACTATGGAACCTACACCTACCGAAATAACGCAAAAGCAGAACTTGACTACATCTTAATAAATAAAAAGTGGATAAACAGTGCTAAGAACCGTGGAGCATACTCTCCTCCTTTGATAGAGTATCCTCCGATCATAGAACTAGTCACAGCAAAATTACACCTAAGTCTACGTAGAAACAAAAGGAAAACCAGTAAATATGTAAGATACAACTGTGCCTCACTCGCCAACAAACGATATAAGCAACTGCTACTCTAGATAGCAGTAAGAAATAATTTCGAATATTCCAGGAGACATCTGTAATGCAGACTGCTGATGAGGAATACAAGAACTTTGTCAGTGCCCACCGAGAAGCAGCAGCTTAATAATAATAATGATAATAATAATAATAAACAAAAATCTATCTATACATATATAAAGGGCGGTTGGTGTGTATGTATGTCCTGGATGAAAACTACAAGAAAAAAACAATTAACGACAGAGGAAACACATTCCACTATTGCCAGATCTTGCTTTTTGAGCAAAAATGAAAGATTTGATTTATATTAGTAAAAGAAAGTTTTAATAATAATAATAATAATAATAATAATAATAATATATAATATATATATATATATATATATATATATAATATAATGTATATATATCTGTGTGTGTGTGTGTGTGTGTGTGTGTGTTTAGAGATCTCTTATTAACTTTATCATATGGGTGCTAGAAGGCGGTGGCTGCGGGTCTACATGCCTGGGAATGACGTTAAACTCTATCTGATGGTGAGGTTCCAGTTTTGGAGGTTTGGGGAATGTGGAGCACCCCTTCATCACCATTGCTCCCTGGTCCACTCTGACCCGGAGTGGTAGTACCTGTTAGGTCCCATCTATGGGTTAATAGAAAAATGTATTTATAAAAATGTATTATCCATTAAAAATTGATTTATTTCAAACCTTTTATCGGATTAAATAACCCACTGAGGTTGATATGCCGTAAAACAAAACAAAACCAAACCCAAATCTTATTAATTTTATAAATACCGAGTAATGCTGGAGTAACTTTGCTAGTATATTATATATGTTGTGTATAAAATCTATTGAATAACATTGCGGTGGGCAACAATTCATAAAAGAATGATTTTTTTTCTTGATCGACTAAACAAGAAAAGGTTTTCACATCTGCCTATTTATGAGACCGATCTAATACGAACATTTAACATCAGAAATAAAAGTGAGTGGGATTTTTTTGTAACCATGTATCTGTCTTTTCGTTTTTCTGAAGTAGACAACATTTCTCATGGCTATCTCGTCTTTATCTTTCTCACTTCAACTTTTAATTTCGAGACGCCCACTAAAAACAATATTTTTAATACACCATTTGAATAACATAAGACCATGTGATTGCATGATGGTTATATTGATATTCTCCGTCTCTGCATATATCTATTATTAATACAAAAGCTGAGTGAATCAATGATTGTTTGCTAAAGGCTTTTTTCACTATTTAGTTTAATGACACAAAATACACTGAAAAATATTCTTTATTTTGAGATGAAGTTATGTCTGAAAAAATTCCATTTTATTAGGTTCTAATTAATCGTAATTTGCAATCAAGTCAAAAACTCACCTGTCTCTTACTCCACATTCTGCCTGTCACTTTTCTCCTCTATATATATCTTGACAAACCTCTCCTATATATGTTAGTTTTCTCTGTGATTGTAAAGAGAGAGATTGGAGAGTGTGAACGGTAGATGAACTTATTCAGACGGGTCGGTTTTTGACTTAATTGCAAATTTTAGCAATATGATTTTAATGTTTTTTTAAATTTATTCTCCGGTCGTATTTATTTTTTAAAATTTAATTCGTTTTGCAAAGACAACTTTCGTCCTGATCTCAATTATCTACCTAGCGCTCAATAGGTGACCAAACTGGTCACGTTTTTTCTAGTATATATATATATATATATATATATATATAATCCAAGCTAAGCCTTATCAGTATTACTATATGCATATATTTACCCCCCCACACACACACACATACACGTACAAGCAGGGTGCGAGACAAGGTCAATTTCTTAAGCAGAATTTAACAAGTTTGAATTCAGTTTCCCTTCTCCTAGACCGGTTACCACACCAAGGTTTAAAAGCCCAGCCTGCCATACTATTTATCCATAGCTGGAAGGAGAATAGCTGGATGTATACCTTTCCCAAGGGTATTATCCCTATGGAAAATACAAACAGCCTCTTTCAGGATTTGAACTGTATCACCTTGTCCATTTACCTAAAACGTTAGCCATTACACCACGGGCGCCAATACTATTGTATGGCTGCACCACTTGGACTTAACGAAACTCTTGTTGAAAAAGCTAGATGGAACTACACAAAGATTCTATGTATTGTCTTGAATAAATCCTAGAAGCAGAAGCCCACAAAAATCTGTCCGGCCATTTAACTCCTATCACACACACCATCCAAATAAGACGAACAATAGATATTGGAGACTGCTGAATAGATAAGGACAAACTCATAAGAGACATTTCTCTGGGACATTCATATGAACATAAGTGTTGACCGACCAGCAAAAACTTACAACAGCTATGTGCAGACACTGGATGCCGTGCTGAGGACTTTCGAAACGATATCCTGTAAATGATTTAATAGTATAAGATAGGGATATTGAAACCATCTGTATCAAATTTCAGAATCAAGTAATCTATGATATGCTACTAAACAAACCAAAGAAAACCTATTTACCAATATGTGTGTATAATTTCATAGGCTGTGTATCTATTATAAATATATGCGTGTATGTGTTTTTAAAAGTGTATGCATGAGGGTGCATCTGTGTGTGTTTGAGTGTACATGTGAATATTTAATTGGTGTGTTGTTCGTGTATGCATGCATGCGTTATGTGGACTCGTGAAATTCAATATTACATTCTTTATATTTGCAATTTTCTTTTTCGTGTGAAAATTTCTATGCAAATTCAATCACTTTTTTGGATTCAGAAAAACGGACTTGAAATTCTCACAGATTCTGATGTCATTCTGATGAAATCCGACGCCATCTTGATTATTGTTCCAGATTGGTTGACTGAAATTTGACACGACCAAGATTATCCGGTAACGTACGAGTTAAAAAGAAAGAAAAAAAAAAACTACATTAAGTTGGCTTCTAGTTAAGTTTGATTTGCCATTCGATTCTTTATTCTAAATAATTTTAATCTAAGTTTAGTGAAATAAATCTACAAGTGCCAAGTAGGTAATTACTGTCATTATGTCATGAATTGAGTAGATCAGTTGAATAAAACGCCAGAGAAAGAGTGGCACGATCACTTTTTCATTAGTGATATTATGTAAACGGGGATACTTATACTAAAAAGGATGTTCAAAACTCAAGATTGGAATGTCACGATATTTGAAATATAAATAATGTCACCATGGCAACAAAATAACGTGGCAAAAAAAAAAAGCATTCCCTTTATGTATATAGTGTAATGATGTTCGAAAGTAAAGATCCAATTTGCTATTCAGTAGTAATGGATCTGCGAGACTAGCTTGCTAAACATTACACCACGATGAAATTTTAAGTAGGTATTACCCAACCCGTTCGCCACTGGTAGGATTTGACACAGTCGCAATTATGGGTCATCCAGCGAGGATCGAACTCCCTATTCGGTAATGGATATGCAAGACTAGTGTGCTAACCATTACACTACGATGGCATATCCTAAGTATGTATTTACTCAATCCGTTCGCCACGGGTAGGATGTGACAAAGGCCGCAGATATGGGGTATCCAACGAGGCTCGAACTCGCTATTCAGTAGTAATGAATCTGCAAGACAAGCTTTCTTATCCCTAAATAGTTAATTTTCCAGCATCCCACCATGTCGGATGCACACCCGCCCTGTCGGCTGGGGCGTTAGAATGCACCGACTGCACCTCTGCAGAGGGGTAAGACTCCCCCAATGGGGCCAGCTGTTGGCCGTGGTGGCGACCCGTGATGCTTATGGATAGAACCCAGGGGGATGAGCAGTCCATGACTTGCAATACTCCACTTTGGCCCTATCTTGGGCTAGACGGGGCGGTCGGAGAGGCCCTCTCCGATCGATCGCTGGTCATGTTAAGCCCTAGCACCTATATGATTGCCCCAACCCTATTGCCTTATGGCAAGCCCCGACCCCTCTTTATCATATGGGTGCTAGAAGGCGGTGGCTGCGGGTCTACATGTCCTGGGAATGACGTTAAACTCTATCTGATGGTGAGGTTCCAGTTTGGAGGTTTGGGGAATGTGAGCACCCCTTCATCACCATTGCTCCCTGGTCCACTCTGACCCGGAGTTGGTATACCTGTTAGGGTCCCATCTATGGGTTAAATAGAAAAATGTATTTATAAAAAATTAAGAATTGATTTATTTCAAAACTTTATCGGCATTAAATAACCCACTGAGGTTGATATGTCGTAAAACAAAACAAAACATCAGATGCACACAAAGTGGTGACCATTGTTAAAAATTGCATGTATCCCTTCGGCATTACTTTTTTTGAGGCACCTCGGACACTGGGAAATAAATCCAGAGGGTAGGTGTTGCCTAGAGGATGGCCCCCTGGGATTCACGCTGATATTATATTCCTTATCGGCCAGAAGCCGAAGCCCGAAAGCCAGGTAAACTTGCTCATCTATGTTATATTTAGATTTTTAACTATAAGCGCCAAATCTCTTACTATAAGTAAATAGTAGGACAGATTGGCTCTTTAATCTTGGCTAAGTAACCAGTCTAGGAAAAGGAAAAATCTGAATTCAAACCTGTTAAACTCCGCTTAAGAAATTGACCTTATCTCGTATCCTGCTCTTGCGAAGGGGTTGGTAAATAATTATATAAAACGCCAAATCTGAATTTTCTTCTCAAGCTGAACACGTCTCATATACGATCAATTCAATAATTCGTTTAATGGTAATAGTAATTGCTTCAGATAAAATAATGATAGTATTACCTCTATTTCTAGTAATGATGTCTAAATTATAATGATTATTAATAGTTGGACAGTCATATCCACCATGACATAAGCACGCTTTTGCCATCGCCCTATCAAAGGACGCAGGTAAATTTGACAAAGAGCCATAATTATAGTGTAATACTTAGGGTGGACACTTGGATGACATTCATAGTAGACAGCAATACCAACAGTTATCCCGCCCTGTCGACAGGGACAGTGCGCTGACTGCACCTCTGCAAATGTGTAAGATTAGCATTATCTCTATCACGCGCTCACCCTCTCTATTTATATTTCCTCTACTCTTTCTTTATATTTTCTGTGTAGCATGTGCCTTTTCTTCCCTTTCTTTCTTTATAAGAAAAACGGAATGGTCCATTAACTAGATGAGGTAACAACACTCATAAGAAAGAATTCAGTGGATAAGCAATACCAGATAATCAGGATTCACATTTTTTTTCATTTCATCTTGGACGATTTGATTTTTAACCAGAGTGTGTTGTAAGATGATAATGGTCGTACAATTAAGGAACACAAGTATTGATATATAGATTTGTTTTTGAAGGGATGCTATTACTCAGGTTTTTCTCACACACACACACACACACACTCTCTCTCTCTCTCTCTCTCTCTCTCTCTCTCTTTCTACTTAGATGTTTGTATTTAGGATTTTTGTAATCGTTTGGGATACAATAATTGATATCATGTTTTGAGCGGGTTTAAAAGATACATTAGATCTTATCAATGAATTAATTCTTTTTGAACGTCGAAGTGCGTCATTAAGTTTGTCTTTGCTACCCTTACATATACATATGCTCTATCATTGATATTGAGCAAATTTTAATTAGATAATATAGTTTGCTGTATAACACCACACACACACACATATATATATATATATATATATATATATACTAGCAAATATATGCACCCTCCGGGTGCAAGTATTTAAGTTTTAATATAATAAAATATCATATTAAATTAGAAAGGCTAATGAAACTGACTAAGAATGCAGATAAAAAAGATCTGCAACAGAGGGGGTATAATCGAAAAATAGAACAACTTTGAAACTAACTATTCCATCATTTTCCATTACTCCCCTGTTTCATTGGTAAATTTTCCTAATTTAACTATTTAGTTAAAATAGGAAGTAAAGGATAATATTACAGTTATTTCTTCTTGTAAATAAATTTCTTTTAAGATTTATCTACGAGATTTTTGTTTATATTTCTTAAGATAAAACCAAACAATTAGAAATCAATAATACCAAGCACATATTTATTAAAATAAAATTTTAAATATCAATATGCAAATTAGCCTTCTCGTTCAAACTGTTAAATCGCTATTTTGTTGTATATATAAATACAATTGCATGTTATTAGTACGTAGATATGATCAACAGTATTAATAATGTAAAACAATTTTTATTAATAACTGAAGGTTTAAAAGAATGAAATCATGGAGAATTTGACGTAAATAATTAAAGGAATTGTGACTTGAGTAGTAATATAGTTTCGGCTTCAGACAAAAATGCAGTCTATCTCCATTATATATAGAAGATATATATATATATATATATATATATATAAGAGTCATTAGTAGAGATGTGTCCTTTCATGTCCCAGAAGACCGACCTTTACTGATCGCTGCTCTCGGAATTTTTTATTTCTCTGAAAATTAGTGTTTCCACTCTCTTGGTTATCTTTTAGACTCGGACTCGTCATACGAAATGTTTTGCTTATTTTTAAACATTTTTTTACTAAAGCATCTTTTTCCATACATATCACATATTCTTCTGTAAATTTCACATGGTTTGTACTTCTCAGCCATTAAAGTTTTGTTGGTAGACCTTTGTTCAATCCTGAAGCACTGTTTGATTTGTCATCAGTTTAATAGTCTCAAAACAAATATTTTTGTGATATTCTAAACATTTTGGCTATAAACCAATTCAAAACAATGCCGAGTTTACATTTATGGAAATTAATTCTGAAAAAAAAAAACTTTTACAAAAGAATTCTTATTTCTTTTACCCTCATGTGTGTGTGTATGTATGTATGTATATATATATATATATAAACGCGGAATGGGAAATTTGCAAAAAACAAAAATCAGTGAAACTGAAAGATCATACCAATACGACCAAGTGTAAAGCCTTCAAGTTCATAAAAAAAATCAGACTGAGGAGGGAAATAAATGCCGAAATAAGTTTATATCAGCACCAAGGTATCCTTATATATATATATATAATATATATATATATATATATGCGTGTGTGTGTGTACATACAAAAGCATAATGAGAATTTTAATAATCTCTAGAATTTCAGCTTGAATTTTTCGTATACGAATGAAAAAAGGAAGTAGCGTAACTTTTGATCTTTGACTTGATTCCACTTCAATGTATTCCTTAAAACGGTCATTATCTAAAGTCGTTGGTCCAGGAGACCAAAGCTTATCCTAGGGATCATAGTGACATTCTTTAAAATTTGATAAGCCATTGCTAGTATTTTCATACAGTCACTGAACAAATATTCTCTATTGTCTGTATTCATGCAGCATGCAAAAGGGAATATGTCACTCATTAAAACCTTTGTCTTTAATGGGATCAAATATACTTACACATAAAATACATTGTAACACACACACACGCATATATATATATATATATATATACATACATATATATATATATATATATATATATATAATGATTGAAAGGGAACTCATTATCATCTCAGAAAAGACCCAAGATAACGGTATGGTGAGAAATGACTTCAGATAGGATTATGGGTTCTTTCATTCTTTCGCAATACCATGAATACTGAAAGGTATTTTACCATTCCACAAGATGGAATTTGGCCCAATACTTGAGAGAGAATATTAAAAGACTTGATTTTTATGCAAGATTATGCTCCTCCACAGTTTGCTACTGTTATTTGTAAATAGCTAAATCACCAATAAAACTCCATGTTATGTGTGTTCTCATGTTCATTTATGTAAGAATAAGATTCCAAAATAGATTGAGATTTTTAATAGAGGAAGTTACTTTACAATCACCCTGCATATATAATCAGGTTTTGTTAAAGACCACGGAATATTTCTTTTTGATATTCAAGTGTAGACGTTCAAATCTTGTTGTCCGTGTATCGGGATCATCATCGTAGAGAAAGTGTCGCATATCTTTTGCCCAAGC
Organism: Doryteuthis pealeii; assembly: GCA_023376005.1. Classification (NCBI taxonomy): domain Eukaryota; kingdom Metazoa; phylum Mollusca; class Cephalopoda; order Myopsida; family Loliginidae; genus Doryteuthis; species Doryteuthis pealeii. The sequence continues at coordinate 113,918,533 of CM042138.1, forward strand.
GCTTTCAACCATGTTACTGGTCGTCTTTAACTCGCATCAAACTAACAACCAATAATCAATTGGTTGTAGTGGTTGTTTGTTGGGTGCAAGTTTTATTAATTTTAAAAGGGTTTTATTGGGGGCATTGGTTCATTCAGTTAAGAGTTTGTTGTAGGAGAGGTGCTTCCAACATTCTCGAAAGTCTGTTACTACTGATTAGTGAGCTCGATCCTCGCCGGATGCACCATACTTTGACCTTGTATCAAATCCTAACGGTAGGGTAAATATTTTTTACTATACAGTTGCATGTATGGCTATTTTGTAAATATTTCTCTTCCATCAGATCATGTAATTTTATTTATAAAGTTTACTAAAATTCATATCTTATTATAATGAAGATAATGTAACTATCTGTCTATAACCGAAACTACGTCACCACTGATGTAACGATTTCCTTAGATATTTAAGTTATATTCTCAACAATTATGAAATAGTCATTATTTAATCTTAATTAGTATCTTATTTATTAACAATGTCTCTATCAAAATCTAGTTACTAGTTAAAGAAAAGTTTACTCCACAGATATGGAGACTAAAACAGATATGGACATATTCTCTCTCCACACACACATGAGAAATATGTGAACAGATTAAGATAGATAATTACTGTTGATGAAGAGGAAAACTTATGTCTAAAAGCGTTTCTACTCCCCGACAGAAAGAAAATACACAAAGATATGAAGAACATTTTATGTGTAAAAGGATGTTTTTTCATCTTTTTTTAAATTTCTTTAAGAATAAAAGAATAGTGAAACTAAGGATGTCAAAGGGCTTTTCTTTCATGATTAAAAAAACAGTACATTTATCAAATACATGAATCATACGCGAAACCCTTACAATGTAAAAAAAAATCCTTTATATATATATATTGTGAATAAAAAGGCCTTAAATACCATGGATATCGGGATTATGGACCATTTCCATTCGTGGATATCTGGGGCCCACCGAGCTTCGTCAGACCACGTTTTTATTTTATTAAGACTCCAGCCTAGAATCACCTTGTATCAAGAAACTTGGTACCCGAACAAAGCATATATATATATATATATATATATATATATATAATATATATATATATATACACACGGATGTTAAATCAGTGCTTCTGGTAGGTTCCTCGTGCGGACCACGTCTACCCTTCCATCTCATAGGAAAAGGATGATTCGGCCATTCACGAACAAAAATAACAAAATATAGAGGAGCGCCAACAACAATGATAATTTAATCAGTGGATTAAATTATCATATATCAAGGAACATTCATTAAAGAATTGAGAAAAATGTAACTGGATATAAAAAAAAATCAAATAGTTTAAAATAGGAAGTTCGCTTTCAATCACACACACACACACACACACACACACACACACACATATATATATATATATATATATATATATATATATATATATATATATATATATATATGACAGGCGGAGTTGTATGTACAGAATAAATCTAGATATAAATCTTGAGGTCTTTATAAATATAAACATATTTTATTTTTTTTACCCAAATGATTTGATCTTCTGCAATATAAAACAATATGGTGTGTGGATGTGATACTAATACTGATACTAAAGGGAAATAACTCCTTTCCAAAACCAGATCTTTCTCTAACTAAATGATTGTTAACACTGCGTGACAATAGAATAGCCATAAATAATTAGAACGTATCACTGAAACAATCAATAAAAAAAAGAAAAAGGAAAAAGGAAAAAAACAGCACCGAGCCAAGAAAGGTTGCAAAGAACTTTTCGGTTAACACGTTAGGCTTAATGAATTTCCCGCGGATATCTCGAATAAAAGTGCTCACGCAGAAAATCCGATGAGGTCTCACAAGTTACGGGCAATTTTGAATCCGTTCCATATAGATTGTTGTACGAGAGTCGCCTTAATGGCGTTTCCGATCCACTGGTTATTTTTAAATGATACGACAGCCATCTATCGGCGGGAAACAATTTTTATCCGGCCAGTGGGCGACGAACCGGGCCAGAGATATTTTCCGTGTGGACAGATTATGACAAATGGCTGCTGAATTGTTCGTTAAAAAAACCGACTATTGTTTGCCTTTCTGTCTGTCCCGTTCCGAAGATGATTAATAAATGGAACGGAAAAAAGATAGTCGACAAGTTACGTTCAGAAATGAGATTTCTTTATTTGAATCAAATATATTAAGTTGTTAGGAACTACCGATAAATAGGAAGACACAGACATACAGATATATATATATATAAACCCCTCCGCACGAGCAGGATGTAACACAAGGTCAATTTCTTAAGCGGAGTGCAATATGTTTGAATTCAGAGTTTTCCTTCTCTTAGACCGATTGCCTACCCAAGGTTAAAGAGTGCAGTCTGTCCTACTATTTATCCATAGGTGGAGGGAGAGTAGGATTCATACCTTTCCCAAGAGTATTAGCGCTAAGGGAAATGCAATAGCTACGTCCAGGATTTGAACTCGGGGCAACGAGTCCATTTCCCATGACTTTAACCATTACACCACGCGCTTCCTAAAGAGAGAGATATATGTGTGTGTTAGAGTAGCGAGGACATGAAGTCAACGGCGCTTTAGTAACAGACAATTTCTCGCCTATCCGATTTTCAAGCTAAGCACTTAGTTTGAAAACGCCGTTGACTTCGTCTTTGATACCCTAACTATTATATACATATTCTATCAATGATAGGGAACACAATTTACTTATATATATATATATATATATATATATATATATATATATATATATCGTAGACACAGTCACTGGTGCTTTATGACTCTTAGTTTCCCACCCATGTGATCATAAGAACAAGCAGTTTCCACGTGGTATCACCTTATGTACAGTTGTGTAGGCATGATGGGAAGAGTGATCCATTTGTAGTTTATTCATGGGAAGGGTGGTCTAGTTTTATACTGCTTGGTTATTTATGTGACTATATTATATTTTGTGATTTGTTAATTATGTACTGGTATGTCTAATTTATTTTTTATAGTCTCTTTGTTGTCGGGATTTTTATTTTGGTTCATTATCTATTTGTTCTAATTATGAATATAGCAAACTACATACTATATTTATGCTGTCTTATTATCAAGCTTGTCATAAGAAATTTACATTTTATTTTGTTCCCAGAAGATGGGATGGATGGATAGATAGTGTATAGACTGGTGGAATGGATAGATAACGAATAGACTGGCACGGATGATAGATAGATAGTAAATAAACGCAACGGATAGATGATAAATAGACTGGCAACGGATAATAGATTGTTTATAGACTGGCACGGATGGATGATAGATACTGTATAGACTGGCACGGATGGAGGAATAGATAGTGTATAGACTGGCACGGATGGAGGAATAGATAGTGTATAGACTGACACGGATGGATGAATAGATAGTGAATAGATTGGCACGGATAGATAGATAGCGAATAGAGTAGATATAAACAGACTGTAATAAGTAAAAAATATTAATAGACTTCGATCGATAGTAGATATATAGAGACCAATAAATTATGAATAGATTCGATAGATAGTAAATATATAGAGACAATAAATATATAAATATGAATAGACCTCGATAGATAGTAGATATATGGAGACCAATAAATATATACATATGAATAGACCTCGATAAATAGTAGATATATGGAGACCAATAAATGTATAAATTGAATAGACCTCGATAGATAGTAATATATGGAGACCAATAAATATATAAATATGAATAGACCTCGATAGATAGAGATATATGAGACCAAATAATATATGAATAGACCTCGATAGATAGTAGATATATGGAGACCAATAATATATGAATAGACTTCGATAGATAGTAGATATATGGAGACCAATAATATATGAATAGACCTCGATAGATAGTAGATATATAGACCAATAAATATATGAATAGACTTCGATAGATAGTAGATATATAGAGACCAATAAATATATGAATAGACCTCGATAGATAGTAGATATATAGAGACCAATAAAATATGAATAGACCTCGATAGATAGTAGATATATAGAGACCAATAAAATATATGAATAGACTCGATAGATAGTAGATATATAGAGACCAATAAATATATGAATAGACTTCGATAGATAGTAGATATATAGAGACCAATAAATATATGAATAGACCTCGATAGATAGTAGATATATAGAGACCAATAAATATATGAATAGACCTCGATAGATAGTAGATATATAGAGACCAATAAATATATGAATAGACCGATAGATATAGTAGATATATAGAGACCAATAAATAATAGACTTCGATAGATAGTAGATATATAGAGACCAATAAATATATGAATAGACTCGATAGATAGTAGATATATAGAGACAATAAATATATGAATAGACCTCGATAGATAGTAGATATATAGAGACCAATAAATATATGAATAGACCTCGATAGATAGTAGATATATAGAGACCAATAAATATATGAATAGACCTCGATAGATAGTAGATATATAGAGACCAATAAATATATGAATAGACCTCGATAGATAGTAGATATATAGACCAATAAATATATGAATAGACCTCGATAGATAGTAGATATATAGAGACCAATAAATATATGAATAGACCTCGATAGATAGTAGATATATAGAGACCAATAATATATGAATAGACCTCGATAGATAGTAGATATATAGAGACCAATAAATATATGAATAGACTTCGATAGATAGTAGATATATAGAGACCAATAAATATATGAATAGACCTCGATAGATAGTAGATATATAGAGACCAATAAATATATGAATAGACCTCGATAGATAGTAGATATATAGAGACCAATAAATATATGAATAGAACTCGATAGATAGTAGATATATAGAGACCAATAAATATATGAATAGACTTCGATAGATAGTAGATATATAGAGACCAATAAATATATGAATAGACCTCGATAGATAGTAGATATATAGAGACCAATAAATATATGAATAGACCTCGAAATAAATATATGAATAGACCTCGATAGATAGTAGATATATAGAGACAATAAATATATGAAATAGAATTCGATAGATAGTAGATATATAGAGACCAATAAATATATGAATAGAATTCGATAGATAGTAGATATATAGAGACCAATAAATATATAAATAGAATAGATTCGATAGATAGTAGATATATAGAGACCAATAAATATATAAATATGAATAGAATTCGATAGATAGTAGATATATAGAGACCAATAAATATATAAATATGATATACTTATATAGATAGATATATAAATATGAATAGAATCGATAGATAGTAGATATATAGAGACCAATAAATATATAAATATGAATAGACTTCGATAGGTAGTAGATATATAGAGACCAATAAATATATAAATATGAATAGACTTCGATAGATAGTAGATATATAGAGACCAATGAATATATAAATATGAATAGACCTCAATAGATAGTAGATATAAAAAGACTGCAATAAATATCAATAAACTGTGATAGATAGATATCGAAACACTGTGATAGATACAAACTGAAAGAAACAATTCAGTATGGTGTATTTTCCGATCTGATTTTAGGATAGATAAGGAATGACAGACAAGTTGCCGCCTTTTGTTTCTGTGATGGAAATTTAAAAAACTTTTTGTCTTCGGACTGGTCAGTCGAAATCTACTTTGTCTACATCAGTTTTTTTGTTGTTGTTGCTTGAGATTAAATTTTCACATCATCTAATTTGCTTTTTATTGAAAAGAAATTGGAATTCAATAGCTTATGAGGTGATTAGTTGGGCGTTATTAACTTTTTTTGGTTCCAAAACACTAATAGACATAGTGCAGTCTTTTGGTTCTTTTAGGAATTAGGCACAATCAAAAGTTTCCAGCATTCTTGTTCATATGAATTTGAATTTCTTTTTTGAATATATATGAAAATTATTGGGATTCTAATCTAATTGTATTGGGTAAAAACGCAACTTTTACAATGAGATTTGCACAGTTATATGGAACTTTCACAAGTTTTGCTTACTAAGTTGTGTATGACTTAAAAATATCCCTATCTGTTACTAACAATTATATGATTTCAAGTAACTTTTTCTATTTAATGATAATCTTTAGTAAACAAGTATAGCTTCAAGTAAATTTAATTAATCCAAAGTATTTACCATTATATGGTTTCAAGTATTTGTATAGAATACGAATACTTTTTCAACATATCTATTTGACCCATAGATGGGACCCTTATAGGTAATACCATTACTCCTAACAGTGGACTTGGGAATAATGACATGTTTGAGTACTACGCACTCTCCAGATGTCCAGAACCTGAGCCTCACCATCAGGTGTAATTTTTTGTAATATTCTTGGCGCCCATTGTTTTTTATGGGGTGGATTACCCCTCTGCTGGGGAGACAGTCAGTTTGTCTGAAATATCAGTTGCGCCATGTATCCAGTTGAACACATGGCCTAACGGAAATAATGGTTGAGTTAGTACAGTTCTAAGCGACAATCATCTGTCGGTTGCAGGTTCAATCCTTGCCAAGGGCGATAATAACATAGAATACTTAACATAGCTTAATACTTGTATATGGTTATGGTTAACGGAATGAGAACAGTCAACTACCAGGGATTGAATAAAGGGTTCGGTTCGAAGTTCCATGAAGGCTCCCGATTTCGATAAGAAACACATGAAGAAGGCCGGAATGCATATTGACCGAAACGTTGCGTATATAACAATAAAGATGGAGACAATAGACTAAGAAATCCAAATAATACCACTCAGCGTATTTTGAGCCACGTTGACAGGGTGTTTTAATTTCGGGGTGTTAGAATATCCAATGGTACTCACAAAGAATTAATTCCATGTCTTGGAAACTCTTTTAAAATTCAGGTCAACGCCAAGTGATTCAGCTAGCCGTTATCATTGAATCAGGATAACTGGTTCCAAGGGCCATTTTTCGTTCATTTATTTTCTGTACTGAATATCTTCACTGCGACTTTTAGAAGTTTTTGAAATCCAACCTCTTTTCTAAATTCACGCTGCTTCCGCGATAGACATCACAGAGCCACCAGACACACCGTTAGGAATAGCTCATCATCTTCCTAGCGATATTTGAATAAAATATTCACTGAAATACAACTGTACCTTCCTTCACTCATTCCATATATATATATATATATATAGACACACCGTTAAGAATAGCTAGCGATATTTATATTAATATGCACTGAGATACAACTCTCTACCACTCTTTACACAAGAGCACTCATTCCATCTCTTTCTACCCCTCTCTCTCTATCTATCTATCTACATGTATATATATATATATATATATATATATATATATATATATATATATATATATACTTTTCGGTCTTTTTAAAAAATCTCTCTAGACTTCTTTTCTTTTTTTTTTTTTTTTTTTTAATACATAAATACACGGAAGTCATTTGCTAACGCTACTTTTCTCGTTAAACTTTTTCTCATCTCTTTCGTATTAATATGACGAGATACCTATTACTGGCTCGCAGGCTTTTTGAACAGTGAAGCCCTATGTGTTCACATCTTCGATCAGTAATACACCTGTTCGTTTGTACTATTTCTCACCAACTCTAAGAATAAGACTTGTCGACATTTCCAGGTTCGTCTGCAAGAGTCGAGAATGCTTTTATGTACACTTGGAAGAAACTAGACATCAGTTCCATATAAGAAATATTTCTTGTAACTTATATCAAATATGTAAATTTAGCTTCTTCATATCTATCATCATCAGGTCGTGCTGATCTCTCCCTCTCTCTCTCTCTCTCTCTCTCTCTCTCTCTCTCTCTTCTCTCTTTCTGTGTAATCGCTCCTGGTGGGTATTCTGCACGGTATCCAGAATTCTCACAGAGCTAATTTATGTAGATTTTTGCTGGTGTACCAACACTGGTGTGTCCATATAGGTGTCCACTGGAGAACGTCACTTATTTGTTCGTATTTACTTCACTAGCGGTGTCCAGTATGGCTTTTTCATCTTAGTTGGATGGTTTGGTGAGATAGGGGGCAAGTGGCCGTACAACTGCTTTTTTATGGAGTGCTGCTTACTAAAATACTCATTTTGTAATTGATTGGTTTTAACAGTACGTCAACCCACCTGGGGTGATTTTATGCCTATTGGATAAGAAATAACGTAAATTGTGCTTTTATATTTACATTTTTGTATAGTTTTTTCTTAAGCGTTTTTATATCATTTTAATATGTTAAAATCTTCTGGATTGTTTTGTAATAATTATTAATACTGTTCCTAGTGCACCAAATACAATTGGTATCATTTTCACCCTCATATTCCACAACTTTTTCAATTTTCTGACAATTCGTATCACTTTCACCCTCATATTCCACAACTTTTTCAATTTCTGACAATTCGTATCACTTTCACCCTCATATTCCACAACTTTTCAATTTTCTGACAATTCGTATCACTTTCCCTCATATTCCACAACTTTTTCAATTTTTGACAATTCGTATCACTTCCCCTCATATTCCACAACTTTTTCAATTTTCTGGCAATTCGTATCACTTTCACCCTCATATTCCACAACTTTTTCAATTTTCTGACAATTCGTATCACTTTCACCCTCATATTCCACAACTTTTTCAATTTTCTGACAATTCGTGTCACTTTCACCCTCATATTCCACAACTTTTTCAATTCTTTGACAAGATCCAGGTATTTGTCTATTTTTTCGTTTTCCTTCATCTTCACCCTGTGATCTGCTGGAATGTCACAATATACCAGATGATCTTTTTGTTTTGTTAATCAATACTAAACCTGATCTTCTGGCTGGATAAGGTGATCCGTCTTAATCTCAAAATCTCATTTTCATCACCACACACTCTACATTTGTTGTTATGTTGTGTCTTATCAACTTTTGCTTTGATATAATCAGTTCTTATGGCATTGTTTTGTACAGCAATTATTAGCGATTCAGTTTCTCTCTTGCGGTTTCCTTTTCTTAACCATATTCAAGTAATTTCATGTGAAAAATGCGCCCCTCCCCCGGGCACAAGTATTTAAGTTTTTATATAATTAAATATTATATTGAATTAGAAAGACTAATGAAATTTAATATGAAAACAAAAAGATTACACTTAATTTTACTTTATTCTAATTGATTTCAATATATGATTATACATAGGATTGCTTTTAATACGTTTGAGAAAAAAAAAAAAAAAAAACAATATTAGAAATCAATGACACCGAGTAATTATTTATTAAACACTGTTTTATTAAAACCGGTATTATTATGCAAATTATTGTAGACCGTAAACATTTATTTCTTAATCATAAATAATATACATCGCAGGATTTTAAACGCATTGAGATAATATGGACTGTTTTGAGGCAAATCTATCTCAGCTAGACCTTAATAAATACATTGTTAATAGATAAGATGCTAATTAAGATTAAATAATGATAATGATTATTTAATAATCATTGAGAATATAACGTAAATAACTAAGGGAATTGTGACGTTGATGGTGACGTAGTTTCTGTTACAGACAGACACTGTTATCTTTACTACTGTACTTTCATTGTTAGAAAAATAAAAATGGCCGATCTGTTTGATGACCCACGTTACATAAAATCGCTTGAAACACCCAATCGCCATGTTGCTATTTTTGTTGGCTTTAGGCTGTGGTCTGAAATATCTCATTTCTTTTCCAGATCTTTAATAGCACCAATCTCTTCATGAACTGCTATTATTATTATTATTATTATTATTATTATTATTATTATTATTATTATTATTCCGTTTTTTATATGACGCATATCGGGGTTTTATTTTTTTTATGTTACAAGGAATCCCGGATGACGTCAAATCCATAACCCACGAAAAAAAAAAAGAAAAAAAAAAAAAGAAAAAAGAAAATATTCGATACATCTTATAATAACGATTTCTTGGAATTGCTTTCATCCGTCTTATTGGTTGTTTCCTGCTTCCTTTATTAAAATCAAGTCTGTGCATATCCATGCCATGGGTGGGGGGAGTTCTTGCAGCGTAGTGGTATTAAATAACCCACAAAGTTTGATATACCATTAAACAAAGAAACCAAACCATTATCGTTTCAAACTGTAGATCAACAAAGTAATTGTCAGTGTTGAGGAATTAATACAAGTTTTACTGATAGAATATCGCCATTGTTAGTAGATATTTTAAATGATTTTATTTTATGTTGTGATGGTGAATATTTCCCTACAAGAAATTGGACTCGTCCGAAGAACAAGGTGTAAATAACAAGATACTAACTACACGAGAGAGGATTATTAGCTCACCTTAGCCGTTACTGCTATTTAAGAACTGTACGTTTTCTTGCTATACATATCCTCGTTATATTTCCTGTACAAAGGTAATAAACCTTATTGTCAACCATTCTAGATTTTAATTAATTTTTTAAAAGTTTTGATAACTCAGTCACAACACTATAAGAATGCATTGCAAAATCTTCGGACCAAGTATCCAATAGGCACCCCAGCTGGGAGCCGTCTCGAAAGGAACATCTTTTGCTTTTCACCGTACACTTCCGGTTGTGCTACGAGACGCGCATGGAAAATAAACTTTATAAATTATGTGATACCATTTCCGAACATCTTTTTATTTAAATAAACATAAAAAATATTTTGTAAATAAAAACTATTTTCATTTAAATAAACATATCTGCGTTTTTCTTCTGATTAAACAAAAATTTATTGATAAAAAACGTCTTTCGTTTAAAGTTTTATAATTAAAAAAAAAAACCTATTGAATTAGCAACAACATGAAAGAACTAATATTCTTTATTAAAATCGAAAACTATTTTAGTATAAAAAAGTGCCTTTGGGTTGTAAATATACAGGAACAAACTTTAAAAAAAATCTTACAGTTAAATTCTAATGCAAAAAAAATCGTCTGTTGTTTGTAAACAAACAACCGGGAATTTATGGTGAAAAGGAAAAGGTGTTCCTTTTAAAACAGATCCGAGCTGGATTATCAGTTTTCAGGAAATAAATTAATCATTATTTAGAGATTAAACCTATTCTATGTATAATGAACAAGTTCCGTTCTTATATGTGAGTATAATTATCTCATTTAGTTTGAGTGGGTCATTTAATGCCGACAAAGTTTTAATGGATACTCAATTAAAAAAAAACAACAACATTTTACTTTGTAACCCATAGATGGGACCCTAAAAGTACTATCACTCCGGGTCAGACTGGACCAGGGATCAATAGTGATGAAGGGGTGCTCCACATTATCCAGAACTGGAACCTCACCATCAGTTTAACGTCATTCCCAGGACATGAAGACCTTCAGTCATCGCCTTCTAGCACATGTATGATGTAGAATTGGGGCTTTGCTTAAGGGCAATAGTGTTGGGATAATTATATAGGTGCTATATGATATGATTGATCGGAATGGGCTTCTCCGACCGCCCGTCTAGACTAAGTAAGGGCCTAAGTGGAGTGTTGCATGGACTGCTCATCCGCCGGAATTCCGTCCTTAAGCATCACAGGTCGCCATCCACGGCCAACTGGTGGCCCTATGGAAGGTCTTACCCCTTTACAGAGGTACAGTAGGTGTATTTTATAGCCGCAGCTGACAAGGCTATCTCATTTAGAATTATAATCTTGGTTTCTCTTGTTTGCCCATGATACTCTCGATTGTAGACATTTTAATTTTTCAAGTCTTGAATTCAACTCTATTAAAGTTTTACGATTGACTTCAATGCTAATAATGACAGAATCGCCAACATAGCGGTATATAATTACCTCATGTTTGTTTTGAGTATTTCTTTTGGGGCGGGGGTTCTTAGTCCCTTGCAGAGGTTACAATTCAAACATGAATATATACGTGCCCTGGGTAGGATGTTAAACTGCATCTAGTATTGAAGTTCCAATTCTGCAGTTTTAAGGAATGTGGAATACCTCTTCATCACTATTACTCCCAGGTCCACTCTTAGCTGAAACGGGAGTACCTATTAAGTTCTCATTTAGTGGTTAAATAGAAAAAATGAGTTTAAAAAAATGTATTTTAAAAAGATTGAGTTTGAAATAAATGTTGAATACTCATCAAGAATTAATTAAAAAAAGTCTTCGGCATAAATTAACCCAACAACGGTTGACATGCCGTTAAATCCAACCAATTAGCGAATATATAGGGTTTAAGAAAGATACTAATGCATATTTTATTTCATTACACCGATTAAATTAGTCTGAAGATGTTCTCCAGTCTTTCATTCAACATTTTATTCTATATACATTTTTTATTCGACTGTTCTCATAAGTCAAAACCACGTCTGGAAATGTGTCAGTCTTTTTAAAACAACAACAAATACAAAAGACAGTAAAAAAAAGGTCCTTTATTTTTTTAATTTAAAAATGGCGTTTACGTTCCTTTTTTACTTTTTCTAAGTAGTTTCAATTGTTCGGCAAAGTAGAGTCTTTCTTGCTGATCTCGCCTATCGCTCCAGTACGCCAGACCAAAACAAATAGAAAATAACAATATGCATCCAGCACAGACTAAACCGATTGCTCCCATCATGATCCTCGGCTGCGACAGAACCAGTTCCCAGAGAGACGGTGACGGCAAAACAGATACATTCAATTGAGAAGTCAGCCATTTTCTTCCGGAATTTTCAACCACACACTCCCATACACCGCCATCTGTCGGCTGATAAATGAAACAAAACGTCTATTTAAAAATTCATAATGCTAAATCAGCAATTTTAATTTAATTCTACAAAGCAGACAAAACTTAAACAGAGCTAAAAAGTCAAACATACAATAATGAATTGATGACTTTGGAGTCAAAAGTTTGTGGCGAGAGAAACCACGAACGTAGTAGTTCGAAGCGTGCACGACTGGCATGCAGAATGAGATCAGAGGCGAGTGGGGAGATTGAACTCGCATTCTCCTGATCGTGAGTCGTGGCCTGACACATGGGAATTGCTAAACTATCCAGAGTGGCCCGGATGGGAAGGATTGACGCGTGCTGATTAGTGTGTCGCACGTGCTGCACGGGCAGGTCAGAGTAAGGAGCCCGGATGAACACTGTAATTGTGTATTTATTTCCTAGCCCTCACAAACCGAGGGAAGAGCTTGCAGTAGCATTTTGGCTGTGACGACGAGTGGACGATAGACAAGATATTTTGACAGTGTTGGTGAGAAGAATGCAGCACAGTTGGGAGAGTAAAAGCGTCGGACTTAACTGAGCCCCCCCCCCCCCCCGAGAACATTCTTATTAGAAAGTTTTAACGACGAAATATTTTTCATGGAGTAAAAGAAACGTTCTTTATCATTTTCGGATGGTTTTTATAATTTCCTTTTTGTTGTACTTTTATTGCAACGCTCGGGTCATTCTGTTACATAATGGATAGACACAGCCTATCATTTTCGTAATGAAGTGTAGTGTAGAATTAACGGAAATACTGGAAATCACAGTTGAATTTTTAAAAAGTTTGATATGTCTTGAACCCAGAGTCATCGGGATTTTTATCCGTCTAGAGAGTTTTGTGGAGCAAAAAAATGTCCGGGTTCTTTATCATCAAATTATAATGAGGATTGTGTGTCTGACTCTAATTGAAACTACATCACCACCAACTTCAAAATTCCCTTAGTTAATTACGTTATGTTCTCAATGGTTATTAAATAATCATTATTTAATCTTAATTAGCATCTTATTTACCAACAATGTCAGTATTAAAGTCTACATGAAATAGATTTGCCTCAAAACAATCCATATTATTAATGTGTTTAAAATCCTGCGATGTATCTTGTATATCATTAAGAAATAAATGTTAACATAGTATATGGTGTGAATAATTTAGATATCGATTTTAATAAAATAGTGTTTAATAAATAATTACTTGTTACTGATTTCTGATATTATTGTTTTATTCTCAAATGTATTAAAATCAATCCTATGTATAATTTATATTGAAATCAATTAGAATAAAGTAAAAAAAGTAATTGTTTTGTGTTCGTATTTAATTTCATTAGTCTTTCTAATTCACTATAGTATTTAATTATATTAAAACTTAAATACTTGTGCACGGAGGGTGAATTCTTTTGCTAGTATAGATAGTATAGTTTTTTTAATCTTATTTTTGATGTATTTTTTATTGCCACGCTCGGTTGAATCTGCTACATAATGAATTGTCATAGCCTATCATTTTTGCAAGGGAGCACTCCAGTTCAAATAGACGTAGACACAACTCGTGTATGTAGTTCTGAAGGCTGGAGAGTCCTAGAGAAAAAGAAATTGATTTTGGCAGCACTACTTTTAAATATTCTGGTCGCAACGCCACTTCACGGCAAACCGTAGCAGGTAAGGGAAGATAACGCCTACAGTATCGAGACATTAAATATAGAATTTTGTGTTGCTTCTACGCATGTTGTTAAAATTTGGGATAATCGAGAATTGGCCATTTTAGATCATTAAATGATATATTGTTTTCTGAAACACCCTGGTTTGATTTCTTTGTTTGATAACATATCAATCTCAATGGTTATTTAATGCCAAAGTCATCCTATGTAGAAAAACAACATCGGTACTATTTAACCCATCGCTGGGGAGATGCGAGAGCTCATATCTTTCCTCAATGGTATTAGTCCGAAAAGTAAACGCAAAGCGCGACTGGAATTTGAACTCTCTTACTACGAAGTCGGAGACCAGCATGTTAGCCACTACATAACGAGAACACCCCTGCGGATATGTGCAGACTTGACTTTAATAAAGGAAGTAGGAAACAGTCAGCGTGATCGAAATAGCGTGATTGGAGTTCGAACTTGCCCACTACGATGGCGCAGTCCAGCACGTTAGCCACTATACAACGGGGACTCCTTCTGAGACGATTATGAACTGGGCCAAATTACAATACATATTAAGTTATTAGAGAGGAAAACTTTAAATTATAATTGTGTACACATTATGTGTATTAAATAGGAATAATTACTCAACACCATATAAAGGTTTAGTAAATAGTTAGTATTAAACTTACATGATCTCGTAGTCCAGCATATTACCCATTATGTCTCATTTTTTCTTAAACATCCTGTACATCTCAAATGATTTCAGTTTTTTGAAACACCTTGTATGTATATAACAAGTTTCGTATATCCCATTTAGAAGTCAGTTGGGACGTATATATCATGAAAAATAAAGTGAATGAGATTTTTCCTGTTTTTTACAACCGCAGACAATGGTGGCGGCATAGTCATATGAAACCCACGCAGAAATTAATTCTCTTTCCATGACAAGACAGTAAAAACTTGTGGGAAATGTAATCTGCTAATTCCGTGTTTTTCCCCCTAAGGGTGAACAAATCGCTGCACATTTTCATGGATTCTAAATTTACTAGTTTACTCGTTTCCTCATAAAAGGGCGCCGATATTTAATATTTGAGTGCCAAACAGAAGTCAAGACATCTCTATTAATAATGGAGATTCGGTTTCCATTTGTCGGTAACCGAAACTACGTCACTGTTTACGTCACAATACCGAAAACCGTCAAGACATAGAATAATGAATAAACCTGTAATCAGTTAATTTTTTTTTTTTTTTTACTGTCGCTAACCTCTTGTTACTGTAACAAGAGGTTAGCTAAAAATTTTAGAAATGAATAAATACCTACCATTTTGTATAAAATTTATATTAGAAGAATTCAAAATAATTATTTAGTTAATTAATAGATACACGCAAAATTTTATTTGAGGGCGGACAGAACTAAGTTTCCATTTCAAATTGTTTTTTTATTTTATTTTATTTTATTTTTTTTTTACTCTTTTAATAAATTTGATTTTACTTATGATACAAACCCTCTAACTGAATTTTTAACTCCCACCCCTCTCACGCAATATCTTTCCAAAATCAATTTTTACAGTGCCCAGAGGGTGATTTTTTGACTGGCTTGGTCTGGCACAAGGTTACAATCTTTGCGTACTTAGTGAAGCTCGAATGTTTTTAAAAACAAGCTTGTTAATCATTCCTCTACGGTGAATCGCTATACCTGGGTACATTGTAAATCAGTTCGGTCGAGCTGAATTTTGTGCAAAGCGAGGAACATAGATGGGACTGTTGCGTTTACTCAGAGCTTTGCAATTCTGGGCTTAGGACCGAGGATTTGGTTCACGATTGAGCGGCCTCTGGTGTTTTGTATTTCGCCAAATCTAGTTTACTTGTTTCCTCATAAAAGGGCTCCAATATTTAATATTTGCGAACCAAAACGAAGTTAAGAAATTAACTTAATAGAAAAATTCTAAATAAAATTCTGTTTTTCGTACGTCATTAGATGGATCCTGTGTGTTACATAGCAAGATTCCATTGAAAGGTTTTTGTAATGTAGTAATAATTCTATACTTGCTGTTTAACTATTCTTTTGGCTGGATCTGGTTGGGTCTGCTATTCTAGATCGGAATTGCTGGGTCTGTCTGTGTCTGGTGTGGATCTGTTGTTTAGCTGGATGGCATTCTCGCTGTTCTTTGAGTCTGGAAATACTTGGGTCGTCGTGAGGATGTCCCGTCTTGTGTTGCTTAGTTTTTAATAACGATCACAAGATTCTTGTTTTGTTTTTGTTTTTTTTTTTTTTCAGAACTTTTATTTTATTTAACCCTCAAGTAAAAATGCCTTGGAAACTAGACACTCTCTTGCGCCTGTTCCTGCAAACACTCCGCTCAGACTACCAAATTGTACCCGCCCTTTCTCTCACCCTCCTTGCCTTGTGCTGACCAATCAGAAACCAACAGGTAGCCTTTCACACGTCATCCCGAAATTCAGAGTAACTTTCCACTATTACATAACGTAACCGATTAAGAATGAATAAAACAAAATGTCCTCGGCATAAAATAATCTAACAAGGTTTGACATGCCGTAAAACCTAACCAACCACAAATTAACGTGCTTGTATATATTCTATGTAATTTAGAACTACAAAATATCTGCTACTTATGGTACCTTCTTCATTTTTCTTATTAAAGAAAGAACTTTATATATGATGGGCATAATACAAGTATTAAGCATAACTAAATCAAATCCGTGCCTCTATATATATATATATATATATATATATATATATATATATAAAGATAATCTAATGAGTCAGACTATTAGTTTCGCATAAAGCTCTTCAGGGCTAAAATCTAAAAGTCAGATTTTATCCCTGAAGAGCTTTATGCGAAACTAATAGTAGGTTCGTCTGACTCATTAGATTATCTTTATTATTGGCCCTACTTAGTATCGAGCACTTTTTACATATTAGCTTTCTCCTAGCGGTTATATGAATATATATATATATATATATCTATATACATATATATACATATAAATTGTTTTTTCTTTTGGCCAAATACTGTACCAATAGATTATTTTTTGTTGGTACGAATATCTTGGTCTTTCTTTTTTTCAAAAAAAATTTTTCTTCCTGGTTGATGTTTGGTAGTATATTTTTACAATCAAACTTTCTGCTGGTTTTTTCTCTCCGCAAGGATCTACCAACACGCTTGGTATATATATAATATATATATATATATATATATATATCCCTTCACACATGCAGGATGCGATACAAGGTCATTTTTGAATTCAGAATTTTTTCTCTACTAAACTGGTTCCTTAGCCAAGGTTAAAGATCCGAGTCTGTCCTACTATTTAGTATTTGGAGGGAGAGTAGTAAGATGCATACCTTTTCCTAGGGTATTAGCACTATGGGAAATGCAAACAACCTCGTTCAGGATTTGAGTTGACGAATACATTTCCCACGACCTTAATCTCTACGAAATGTTAAAAATAAATACAATTTTTCATCGTTATAGGTATAAACTTCGTCAGAATTGATAACAGATATGTGATACAAGTATTCGAAAAAAGTATATAATGTTAGTATAATGTGTCACTAAGGCTTAAAAACATGATTATATATATATATATATATATATATATATGTGTGTGTGTGTACTATATCCTAATAAATAAAAAATGGATAAACAGTGCAATGAACTGCGAAGCATACTCCTCTTTTGAAGGAGTATCTTCCGACCATAGAATAATCACTGCAAAATTACGACTTAGCCTACGTAGAAATAAAAAGCAAACCAGTAAGACCGTACGATACAACTGGTCAACACTTGCCAACAGTGACATATGCAATCGCTACGCTGTGGCAGTGAGAAACAGATTCAACATCCTACAGGAGACATCTGAAAGCCCCACCCCAAACGACGAATATGAAAACTTTGTCAGCGCACACCTAGAAGCAGCATCCGAATGAGCGTACCGAACTAAGAGCCAAACGCTCTGTCCCCTGGGAGACAGAAGCAGTTAGTGAAAAGAGAAATAATATCAAAGAAGCAGCCCAAATTAATAAAACAAACCCAACTAGCAACAACCTATGTAACCTTAAGAAAGCCCAGGTAGACCTAACCAAAACATATAAAGGAACAAAAATAGAATACATACAAATAATATCAGACAATTGGTAGAAGACAGACAGTCGCGATTAGCATGGCAAACAGTAAACGAAATTAGCGGTAGGAAAAGTACCTCTAAGTCAAAACTAAAGGCAACCAGCCAAAAAGATAGGCTTCTAAAATGGAAAAAACACTTTCAGAAACTGCTGGAAACCCCCCAAAAACTATAGAAAATAATATCCAAAAGATCGTAGATAAACAACTAGATATCAAGCTAGGGGATTTTTACAACAGATGAAATTATCCAAGCTTTAAAGAAGCTAAAAGGTAGAAAAGCAGCAGGACTTGACGAAATACCCCCGGAGGTGTGGAAAATAGGAAAGTTCAATGACATACTGCTTAGGCTATGCAATGCAGTATATAGACAAAAAAGAATAGAGAAATGGACGAAGGGCTGCATCCTCCCATTCCCTAAAAAAGGAGATCTTGGAATCGCTAAAAACTACAGAGGCATAACTCTCACTGCTATTGCAGCCAAGATCTATAATACCCTTCTACTTAATCGCATCCGGCCTGAAATAGAGAAAATCCTCAGGAGAAACCAAAATGGATTCCGCAGAAATCGATCCACAACCCCTCAGATCCTGACTATCCGAAGATTATAGAAGGGTACGAACAAAGAATCTAGAGGCAACGCTATTATTCGTAGATTTCTCCAAGGCATTTGATTCCATACATAGAGGGAAAATGGAACAAATACTATTAGCATATGGTCTCCCCAAAGAAACTGCCTCAGCTATAATGATGCTATACAAAGACACTAAAGCGATGGTACGCTCGCCTGATGGTGACACAGATTTCTTTGACATCGCCGCTGGAGTCCTTCAAGGAGATACATTGGCACCATGTATATTTATAATATGCCTAGACTACATACTCCGAACATCACCAGATACCATAAAAAAAAAGGTTTCACATTGAAAAGGGCAAGAAGCAGGCGATATCCCGCACAAACAATCACAGATGCGGACTATGCTGATGACCTTGCACTTCTTGCAGATACACCGGCACAGGCTGAAACACTGCTACATAGCCTAGAGGAGGCAGCAAATAATATAGGCCTCTATGTGAACTCCGGCAAAACAGAGTACATGAGCTTTAAAAATAAAGGAAACATCTCCACACTCAATGGCAAGCCTCTTAAGCCAGTGAACAATTCACTTACCTGGGAAGTAATATCTCCTCCACAGAGAGCGATGTTAATACGCGGATAGCAAAGGCATGGTCGGCCACAAATAGATTATCAGTCATATGGAGGTCCGATCTCCCTAACAAGCTAAAGCGACAGTTCTTCCCAGTGGTGTGTTCGGTGTTGCTATATGGCTTCACCACCTGGACCCTAACTAAACGTCTTGAGAATAAGCTAGATGAATGCTGCACAAGGATGCTGCGAGCAGTGTTGAACAAGTCATGGAAACAGCACCCCACAAAGAAACAGCTTTACGGTCACCTGCCCCCCATCTCACAAACTATCCGAGTGAGACGGACAAGGCATGCAGGACACTGCTGGAGAAGCAAGGATGACTCATAAGCGACGTTCTCCTGTGGAAGCCAACACATGGACATGCAAGTGTGGGCGCCCAGCAAGGA
>CM042138.1:113943634-114133634 GCA_023376005.1 Doryteuthis pealeii
TTCTTATCTTTGAGGCTCACGTTTACGCCATGACATTTTTGGAAACCGAGTTGAATTATTCGCTTGCTGATGGTCCCCTGCCTAAATACCTGGTCGATATTACCAATAGCTTTAGCAGATTCACTTTCCATTTCGAACTCGTCCAATAAAAACGCCCGAATTCGCTCTATTCTTTCTTTTAACTATTTAAAATAAGCAAGAATAAACGGTGAAGATGGAACTAAATGAAATACATAAGGACTTTAAAATGATATATAGTTTATCTAAAAATATGCATGTTTTCTTTTTAATAACAAAAGTACTGTAGACAATGTTTGTTCTAAGTAAAGCTTGTTTTTTTTTTAATTTAAAAAAAAAAAAAAAAACAACAAACAATACAAATAATATGTTCTGGAGTCTAAGTAACTCTCGGTGGTTTTTATTCGTTCTTGCCAGTCAAAATGTATATGACCAGGTTAGTTAGTGTTAGCAATGATTCTATGCTGGGTATTTAAAAAAAGGTATCTTAAACTAGGTATGACAATTCCTATTATTAAATAGGAATAGTCACTTGAAATAAAGACTATCAATTAGGAATAGTTACTTGAAACTATTTAATAGTGCACAAATCATCATCTAATGTTGTTAAGAATTAGATAGGAATAATTAAAATGTATGCAACCAAATGATGATTATTAAATAGGGATAGTTATTTGAAACCTTATAATTATAAATTATTTAAAATTGTTTAGAATTAGATAGGAATACTTGAAACGTTATAATGGGTTATAGATTTTTTAAAAAATTGTTTAGAATTAGATAGGAATACTTGAAACGTTATAATGGGTATAGATAGGAATACTTGAAACCATATAAATGTGTACAAACATGTGAAGATTGTTAAATGGGAAAAGTTACTTGAAACTATATATTAATGTATAAATTATTATTTAAAATTGTCTAGAATTAAATAGGAATACTTGAAACCATATAGATGTGTGCAAACAAATGTAAACTATTATATAGGTATTGATACTTGAAACCATATAATGGCGTCTAGATTAATTTATGAAGAATAGCTTTTTAAAATTATTATTGTTTACAAATTATACAAATCATTTATTACTTGAAACCATATACTTATTTTGGAAGAAAAACAACTTTATTCAGCATTAGATAACCCAACAAGAGTTGACATGCCGTAAAACTAACCAATACGGCTAGTGTTGCTTACAGAAGCTGATATTACGAAGTGATCACCAATATGAGTACTGTGTGGGCTTCTCGGTGTTTTAACTTTCAGCATGACATGACCTTAAATTATATTATGTTGTGTATAGCAGCTTCTTGATGTTTCTGGTAGAAATCAAAGCACAAGACTGAACTGATGTAGGAATGAACATTGAATTTTATTGGACACCCGTTACACCGTGAAATACTGTGAGTTAACCAGTTCAAGGGACTACTAAGACAAAATTCTTCATGGGACAAATTCCCTCCAAAACGTTAAACTGCTTCTATTCTGGGACAGAAGTCATGTTGCATCTTGTAAAATTTAAGAGAACTCATATCATGGGATGTCAACAGATGTAGTCTTATTTCCCTTAGATTATCTACATAAAAAGGGTAAATTTCCGGGTTTCTCTAAAAAGGTGTAAAAGGAACATGTATAAGTGAAGCGACAGTTACATTGTGTTTGCTATAAACTAATCTGCTACAACAATCTTGTGAGTAAACAAACATCGATGTGTTGTTAAAACGTGTCAATTTGTGCATCTAATTTCTATGACGCTGCAGAAACCAAAACTGTAAATGAACTCCTATCAGGTTTGTAAATGTTGAAAAGTAACAAGACAAGAAAGCGTGCAATCTTGTGAAATCCTGTTGAGAACAGCAGATTCCTGTTTTGTGATCTGATCTCATTGATGTAAACTGTACTGAGACAAGCTAGAAACTAGTCGGTCAGGCTAACTTACAAATTTCTGATTTATAATTCATTGTCTGTCTGTCTGTCTCTCTCTCTCTCTCTCTCTCTCTCTCTATATATATATATATATATATATATATATATATATATATATATATTGAAAATATAACATTTTTGAATGGCAAATATAAATATGAAGTAAAAAAGATATGATAAATTGAAGCAACCCTGATTTCATTTAATAAAAGGTAAAAAGTAGATAAATAAAATAAAGAGTATAAATGTTTACACGAAAGAAAATCACAACCTTATAAGGTAGGTAGTAAACCTGATATTTCGGGCTGACCGCTATTTTGCTATACACTATGAACTCAAAGGACACGCTCGTGGATTAATGGTTATCATCGTAAAAATAAAATCAACGACCCGAGTTCAAATTCTGGTCGAGGCTGCTTGCATTTCGCATCACATTAGTAATCTTGGGAAAGGTAAAAATCCAGCTATTCTGTTTAACCTTGGTATTGCAACCGGTATAGGAGAATGAAAACTCTAAATTCAAAACAGGTGTAATCCACTTAAAATTGACCTGAGCTTACATCATACTCATGGTGGAGCAAGTACATATACTGTAAACCCAATATTCTTGGCCCAGCAAGAAAACGCGCCCAATACTAATAGTTTAAAATTAATATTTAAAGTGATCTTTTAGAAAATGACGATTTCTTTTCATTTTTTTTCTTTCATTTGGGAAGAAAATTAAGCTAAAATGTGTAAGTTAATTAAGTTGCTAAAGTCAGTGTTTAGTTTGTAATTTACGAATAATGCTAAACTAAAACCTTGACTTTGTGTCCATGTTTATAACTCACAGTATACATTTTAATTGATAGGGCTGAACTATTTCTTTTTATTTGTAAAAGCCCCGAGAAAACCCCCCAGAAAAGGTGTTTGAAACGGTATTCAACATGTATATAGGATATTAAAAACACAAGACTTTACTGAAAATAAAGATGATTAATATTTTATTTATACATATATAAAGAACAGTTGTGTATGTATGTATGTCTGGATGAAACTACGAAAATAAAACAATGATAAAATAAATATATATACCCATTCACTATACAATATTTTGCTTTTGTGCAACAATAATGAAGATTTTATTCATCTCTGGGAAATATTTAAAAATTCTCTTCATAAGTTTGTTTCTCACTGTGTGCCCATTACTATTAGTGTAGCGTTGGATAGTTTCGAAAAAAAGTTGACAGAGATGAATGAAAAGTCATACACGTGATTTCTGAAAAATCCCACTCACTTTATAATCAATGCTGCAAGTTCCTTCTGGACTAGTCTAAAAACAGGATGTCGTCAAGTGGTATTTTTAAGTTGACGAGAGAAAGACATTGTTTGAATAATCGTACCCGCTCATAATGAGGTGGTGCTAACCCCAAAGGTAGTAACTCGTCGCTGTATTAGTAATTAATAATTGCCTTCTAAAGTCTATAATTTTCGCGCTTGGTCGTTTCTCACTCTCACAGCGAGAGTTATCGTGATTTACTCTTAGTTACAGGTCACACTACAGGGCAGCAGATTAACTGGTGATGGGATGTCCTTTCGGTTGAGAATTTAGAATACACTGGTTGGCCATGGGTGGTGACCCATGAAACTTAAGGGTTGAATCCTGGTTGGTGAATATTGCATGCAACACTCCACTTTGCCCTTACTTAGTCTAGACGAGCGTCGGAGGGCCACTTCCGATCAATCGGCTGGTCACGTCAAGCCCTATAACCTCTATGATCCCGACCCTATTGCCCTTATGGTAAGCCCAACCCTTTTTTATATATATGTGCAAGAAAGCGGTAGCTGCAGGTCTTGATGTCCTGGATATGACGTTAAATATTTGATGATGAGGGTCCAATTCTGAAGCTCTGGGGGAATGGGGAGTACTCATTCACCACCAGTGCTCTCAAGTCCGCTCTGACTGAGTACTAGTACCTATTAAAATCCCATCTATGGGTTAAAGAGAAGAAATCTAGTTTAAAAATGTGTTTAAAAAATGAGTATCCATCAGAATGAATAAAAGAAAAACGTCTTCGGCATAAAATAACCCAGTGGTTTGACATACCGTAAAACCCAACCAACCAACCACTGGTTATGGGAAGTGGCCACTATCTTTTAGTAAGCTAAACTAAGCTTTGTAAATGACAAAGATGGTGCATGTTAGACGATATCTGTTCCCGTTGTTCTAAGTTGAAATTAGATTTGATTTAACAAAAGTCTAACTTTTTATAACATTTCTCGTTCACTGTGAAGGTGAGATAAGGACATAATTCTATTTCACTTCTTTTATAAAATCAAAAAACAAAAAACAAAAAGATAACGATTAATCAGCTCACCTTTGTATGATGCACCGTCAGTATTTCTCCTTCGGTACCGGTCCCTCTAAAAACAATTTCGCCGTTATGACGCCACAGTCTGTTGACACTCAGGAAAAGTTTATTGAGAGTCTTACTGTTGCAGCTTAGCGTCATCGCTGACCGCTCTCTTGATTCAATCGTAGGCTTGACTGACTGCACCTGGAGCACGAAGAACTCCACCGTTTGAGCCCAGTACCAATTCTGCGCCATTTTGCATGCGTAGACGCCGCTGTCCTCCGGCCTCGTTACTAAAATCGTCAGTTCGTTAGCCAACGGCTTGTACCAAGTGCGCCACGAATCGACGAGCAGTGGCCGGCTGTTAAATTCCCAAAAGAGATCAGCCATTGGGAATCTTTGGTAAATCAATTTGGTCAGGTTATTATGGCAGCGGAAAGAGACGCTCGCCGGCGCCATGATGATTGACTGGTGGTACGAATGGCGGAGATAGTTGAGGGCGGTTGATCTTATAGAGGCGGGAAGCGGTTCTTTCGTTTCGCCGCGTCGTTTGGATCGGTGTTTTGAAACCAACACTAGTCGTCCCGTTGGCTCGCGGTTGGACACGGGGATCTGATACGAGTCGGTGGGCCTGAAATATAAGCATCACGTAACACTCAATCGATATGAAATAGACGGAAATATCGACTTACTATTTTGTCATATTAGATTGTTGGGAGATTACTTCATAAGGTCTATTTTTAGCAGTTAACGATTCAGCCTGGAATAAATAATAATAATACGAGGGTGACTCAAAAAGTAAAGTCATTTTGTTTAGGACATGTATAATTACCAACACAGGAATATATATAATACATCAAAATAAAGCTGGTCCACATCGCTACTTGTCCACATAGTCAACGTTTCTCTCAATAGAAACGTTCCATCTTCGAATGAGAGCATGTATACCTGACTCCTTTGAGCCACTTTTTCACTACAGATTTCACTTCTTCGTTACTGGAATAATGTTTGCCTCTCAAACCCTCTTTCATGGGACCGAAGAGATGATAGTCTGAAAGCGCTAAATCTGATGAGTATGGAGGATACGGATATGTAGAAAAGAAGTGGATATACAACAGTATGATAATTTAATCATTACAACGTTTTATGTGTTTACTTAAAAGCTATTGCGATTTGTTCAATATGTAAAAAGTATAATAATCTTGATTTAAATCTCTCTCTCTCTCTCACTCTCTTTTCTTTCTTTCTTTTTTTCTGTCCTTTTTATCTTTTTATTATGTTCGATTGAAACAGATTAGCGTTATCACTTCCACGCACTCGCTCCCTCTCACTATATTCCCTCTAATCTTTCTTTTTTATTATACTTTTCTGGGTAGCATGTCTTTTTTCTTGCATTTCTTTATAATAAAAACGGAATGGTCCATTATTTAGCCGAGGTGACGACTCTCATAAGAAATAAGAATTCGATGGATAAACAACAGCAGATAATCAGGATTTACGTTTTGGCATTTCATCTAGGACGATGTTGACGGTCTCATTTTTAACCAGAAGATGTTTGCAAGATGATAACGGCCGTATAATTAAGGAACACGATGATTTATGTATTGAAAAGAGATAATTTGACCATCTCTAATGAAAAGAGATAATTTGGCCATGTCGTATTTTTGCGTTGTATTATATTTTTTAATTTACTCAAAAATAAGTATCGAGAATTTTCGAATTCAAAAAACGGACTTCTCGTATTTATTAATATTCCTTCCACTGATATTCAATAAACTCAGACATTACAAAGGTTATTTGCCGTTTAAGAACGTTTATCACGTTATAATTTCCTACATAAAAAATCTAATCTAAAATACACAGGCGTGTCACACTGTGGAGTAAAGGAAAAGTAAGCTAAACTAATAGAAAAAGAACTACTACGATAGTGAGTTCAATCTGTACTGAATGCTTCTTACTTATAGAGTTGTACCCAACTAAGCTAACCAGTTCGAATCAATCGACTAAACACGCGAACATGACTGAGAGATAAGCTTATGAACAATCACACCAGGGTAGACGCCCAGCTCTGCCCTATCGGATGGGGCTGTAGAATACAATAACTGCTCCTTTCAAGAAAGGTAAGATCTCTTAATGTGGCCACCTGTTGGCTGTGGGTGGTAACTTGTAATGCCTGAGGATAGGATTGTGGTGGCTGAGCGGTCTGTAGCCCGGGTGTAAGTCCTGTGACATACAACATTCCACTTCCGTCCTTATTTGGGCTAGACGAGTGGTCGGAAAGATCCCATCTATTCAACCGTCTGGTCATGTCAAGCCCTAGCAACTATATGACTGTTCCAACTTATTTCTTCAACACCCATCCGTTTTATCATGTAGGTGCAAGAAGGCGGTGGCTAAAGCTCGACTACCAGTATTTATTAATGCACACGAAGTTAAGGAATATTATTTCTACGAATTTATTATTACACATGAAGTTAAACATATATATATATATATATATATATATATATATATATATATATATATATATATAATTTAATATACCAAACTTATTGGTAAATCCTCGCGGTGAGAAAAAAACCCAGCAAATAGTTTGATTGTAAAAATATACTACCAAACATCAACCGGGGAGAAAAAATTTTTGGAAAAAAGAAAAGACCAAGATAATCGTACCAACAAAAAATAATCTATTGGTACAATATTTTGGCCAAAAGAAAAAACAATTTATACGCATATATATATTCATATAAAACCGCCAAGAGACTAAAGCTAATAAGTAAAAAGTGCTCAATACCTAAGTAGAGCAAATAATAAAGATAACTCTAATGAGTCAGACGAACCTACTAAAAGTTTCGCTTAATGCTCTTCAGGGCTGAGATCTGACTCTCATTAGATTTATCTTATATATATATATATAAAGGAAACATTTTTGCCTTAGTTTATTCTATATATGGCTCTGTCTTCCACTTACTGACGCTAGGCACATCGAGCTCTCACTGCGATTTACCTGTATCACTACGGTTAAACTACACATGAAATGATCCTCATTACCGTATATATATATATATATATAATATATATATATATATATCCAACCAACTCATTTGTTTCAATATTCTGCGTTGTGACTTTGTATAAACCTAATTAATTTCCTATTTTGACCTTTGGCTGTTGAGTTAGCAAAGAACAAAAAAATCATTCAGTGAGTATTATCAGCAGCAGCAGTGAAAAATATAATCTACATTCTAATTCATTTATTGGATATACATCTGTAACCTTGTAAAATCTTATAATGTCAATAAGCTTAGCTTCGTCTGCTGCAAAGCCAAATGCCAAGAACGAATACAAAGAAAATTCTGTTGGGCCAATATTTCAAATTAGGAGGGACTGCCTGCCGTGAAAATCAACATTCTGAACCTCTCTGTTAATTGGAGGGTGAACACTGAGAACTGGCACCAGCGTGAAATATAAAACTAAGTCTGAGGTCGTGTATATATTTACCAATCCTTCCGCACGAGCAGAATGCGACATATATTGTCAATTTCTAAAGTTGTGTTTAAAAGGTCTTAATTCAGAGTTTTCCTTCTCCTAGACTGGTAGCCTAACCAAGGCTAAAGAGCATAGTCTGCCATACTATTTACCGATACCTCGATGAAGAATAGTTGGATGCATACCTTTCCTTTAAGGGCATAAGCGAATGTGGAATGTAAACAGCCTCGTCCAGGATTTGATCTCATGTCGCCAGGTCCATTTTCCCACGAGAATAACCATTACAATAAGCGCCTCCACTCCTAGGCTGCGTAGATCTTAAAAGTATATGCGCATAAACAATGCAACCCTGTTTTAAGAGGTTTATAATTTGGTTAGTCGGATTTTACGGCATGTAAACCCCGTTGGTTATTTTATGCCGAAGACGTTTTGTTGTATTCATTGTTATTGGGTATTCATTTTTTTCAATCTCAAATTTTAAATATTTTAAGCTCATATTTTTTATCCATTTAACCAATAGATGGGACCCTAATAGGGACTACCACTCCGGGACAGAGTGGACCTGGGATAATGTCGATGAAGGGGTACACCACATTTACCAGAGCTCCACAAATAGAACCGCACCACTATATGCAGTTTTACGTCATACCCTGGACACAAAGACCCTCAACCACCGCCTTCTAGCTCAGAATGCCCTTAGGAAAGGTATTAATCTGATCATTCTCTCTCCAGATATAGGTAAATAGTAGGACAGACTAGGCTCTTTAACCTTGGTTAGGCAAACTGTCTAGGAGAAAGAAAACGCAGAATTAAGACCTGTTAAACTGCGCTTAAGAAATGGTGTTACATGCTACTCGTGTGCACGAGGGGTGTAAATATATATATTACTAGTAGAACCCGTGGATATATCACAGTATGATCATTTCAATATTACCACATTTGATATGTTAAGAGCTATTGCAGAATAGTTCAATATGTAAAAAGTAAAATAATGTTGATTTAACTCTCTCTCACTTTTTTCTTTCTTTCTTTCCTTTTTTAAAATTGTTTCATTGAATGAGATTAGCGAAATAGCCCCCTCTCATTCTCTTTTCCTTTTCTTTCTTATTATATTTTTTACTGTGTAGCATGTCCTTTTCTTCCCTTTCTTCATAATAAAAAATGGAATCGTCCATTATGTAGCTGTGGTAACGACACTCATAAGAAACAATAATTCAGCGGATAAGCAACACCAGATACTCAGGATTTGCATTTTTGCATTTCATCTTGGAGGATTTGGACTCATTTTTAACCAGAGGTGTTTGTTGCCAAGGGACCCTCCGGGCGATGTAAAAATAAATTTTTTAAACATATTGCCTGAGGGGTGGGAGCTAAAAATTCAATGTCAGTGAGTTTGGTAAGTAAAATCATCAAATTCATTAAAGGATTAAAAAAAAAACTTGAAATGTAAACTACCAGTCCAATGAGGACTGTCTAAATTATAACACGTGATAGGCAGTGACGTAATATCTCCATTATTAATAGATTATATTAAAACAAAAAATTAATGAAAGCTAAAACAATATGTAGGGTGACAGGATTTTCAGAGCAGTCTGTACAATTTTAACACAAGGTGTCCATAAAGTCCGTGTGCAGTTTGAATAATTTATACATTTAAAGTGCATCTAGACTTTGTGGACACCTGTTTAATCTTTCCAATTTCAATATAGAAATATACTGGAAATCATTTTTTATGAGTTGTTTATGCAATCCATGTTATGAAGAATAGGATTTAGAAAATAAGTGTCAAAGATTGCCATTCATTGACACTGAGAAAATTCTTTGCAGTAAGGGGAATGAAATAGGTTTAATTAAAGTTTTTAAAACGAATTGCAAGAAAATTCGGGTTTGTCCAGCGTTGTACATTGACAGAGAAGGAAAGAGTTATGTCCCTTGTGACAAGAACAATGAGTAATGTAGTTGAACCTAAGAATAAATAAAAGCATTAAAATCACATCAGCTTTTATCCATTTAGAGAGGAACATAGCACCAGTAAGAAAGGCTGAAATCAATCCAGAAGGATAGATATAATCATAAATATGAAGAGGTCTGATGAATAGAGAAACACACACACACACACACACACACACACACACATATATATATATATATATATATATATATATATATATATATATATATATATATATAAGGGCAGCTGTGTGTATATGTATGTCCGGAGGAAACTTCGAAAAAAACAATTAACGACAAAGTAAATATATATACACATTAAATATCACCAAAGCTTGGTTTTTGAGCAAAAATAAGAGAGATTTGATTTATATTTGGGAAGATATGTAAAAAATCAAATTTGAAAAGTAACAGAAGGGAAAGTCATTTGCATGTTATTTTGTTTATCTCTCTCTCTTTTTTTGTATGTTTTTATTTTCGCTTTGAAATATAATAATGATTGATTGAATTAATTGCATCATATATATATATATATATATATATTAATTGCCGCCCTGTCGGGGGCGTTAGAATGCACCGACTGCACCTCTGCAGAGGGGTAAGATTCCCCCAATGGGGCTACCTGTTGGCCGTGGGTGGCGACCCGTGATGCTTAAGGATAGAACCCGGGTGGATGAGCAGTTTATGACATGCAATACTCCACTTTGGCCCTATCTTGGGCTAGACGGGCGGTCGGAGAGGCCCCCTCCGATCAATCGGCTGATCATGTCAAGCCCTAGCACCTATTGATTTTCCCAACCCTATTTCCCTTATGGCAAGCCCCAACTCTTTTTTATCAATCCCCCTCTACCCAGGCGACGCCGGGTAGCCACTTCTAGTAATATATATATGTATATATATATATAAGAAAATAATAGATTAGGAAAAATCTGACAAAATGTGAGGAAAAGTGAATAACAAACACAAACAATTACATTCGATTGAAATGTAATTGTTTGTATTCGTTATTCCCTTTTCCAATACTATTCCTCATATATATCAGCCCTGTCGGTGGGCCTTTAGAATTCACCGACTGCACCTCTACATAGGGATAAGACCCCCCCTCCAATGAGGTTACCTGTTGGCTACCTGAGAAACTGACTGTTTCTCTCTATGCGATCTTTTGAGCAAACGGGGTCTGAAGATAGTATGGGTAAGAAACTGTCAGTAACCATGTTTTGAGTCAATGTCCACGCTACCTTACCTCATATATAAACGCTCTATCAATGATAATGAGCACTGTCTGCTTGGAAATATAGCATATATAAATATAAATATATATATATATATATATATAATATGGTGTGCTATATTTATACGTAAATTGTACTCAATATCGTGGATAGAGCATGTATATCTAAGTTAGATTAGCGTTGACATGAAGTCAACGGCGCATTGGTTACTGACAGTTTTTCACCAATGAGATCCTCAAACCAAGGTGAGAAACTGGCAGTAACCCTGTCCCGCTGCCTTCATGTTCACACTACCCAAACGTATATGAGAGAGAGAGAGAGAGAGAGAGAGAGAGAGAGAGAGAGAGAGAGAGAGAGAGAGAGAGAGAGAGAGAGTAATATCGTCTACCTTGTTCTTATTTCTGTGAAAAGAAAATCTGATATTTTTATATTTCTTTATGATTATTTTATTCTATTCTTTTGGAAACGAAACTAAAGTTGATTAATGCCTCATGTTACCATAGCAACATCTTTTCTCATTATTCTGCTGTGAGAACAGATTGAATTATATATATATATATATATATATATATATATATATATATATATATATACGCGTGTACAATGATAGCCAAAAGTTCGGTGAATTGGATTAGCGTCTCATATGTAGCATAGACTTTTGATGCTACATATTTACTTGCACTTACTCAGTAGCAGAAATGATAGGGCCATTTTTACAATGACAAAAAGATAAAAATCGGTGATTAATTCAGTTCTGGACTTACCAATCAACTAAATAGATTATAGCTAAGGGCTACACATTATCATTTTAAAAAAATGATCAATAGTTGTTATTCTTTATCACTAATTCATCAAAAATTATATATACTAGCAAGAATATGCTCCCTCCGGGCGTAAGTATTTGAGTTTTGATGTAATCACATATACAAAATTAGAAAGACTAACGGAATTAAATAAGAACGTATATAAAATGATTACACTTATTTTAATTATGTTTTAATTGTTTTCTATGTAAAATCATTCATAGGATTGATTTTTTACATTTTCAATATAAATTTTTCCTTTCATCTTATTTTTATTGATTTTTTTTAATCACTAGTAGCAAGAATATGCACCCTCCGGGAGTAAGGATTTAAGTTTTAATGTAATGAAATACATTAAATTAGAAATTCTAACAAAATTAAATAAGAACGCATATAAAAACATTAACCTTATTCTAATTATAATCTATATAAATCATTCATAGGATTGATTTTTATGTTGGGAAATAAAATAATAGTATTAGAGATCAATAACACCAAGTTTTTTTTTTTTATTAAATCCGGTTTTGTTAAAACCAGTATGCAAATTAACCACACTATATACTATGTAAACCTTCATTTCTTAGTGATATAGAAAACACATTACAGGATTTTTAAATCTACTGATAACATGGGATATTTTGAGGCAAATCTAATTCAGATTTTTATAGACGTCGTTAATATATAAGATGTATTTATATGTATTAATGATTTTGACTATAAATACTCATTGATAAATTTAGGCAATCCTGAGGATATTGGGACGTAATCAGTGACATATTTCGGTTATAGACAGACACCGAATCTCCATAATAATAATAATAATAATAATAATAATATAGTTCCAATTGCCGCTTTGAATTTTCGGTTGCAGTTGCATTAATAAATTATCCAAAAGTTCTCGCTCGAAAAAAAACATAGAGCAATAATAACATTAGTAATAGAGGAAAAGAGTAAAGGGTCTACTAGGGTTTCAATCTAAATTATTTCAACAGGACCCTACCTTATACTTACCTATCAGTTGCTGTTTAATCATTTCTTCTTTCATCCAGATTTCTTTATTCAGATTGAATAAAATGGGGAAGTTTGAACTCGAAGAGTATCAATTTTATTCAATAAACTTCTGTACAGGAATAGCAAACTTACTGCCTTAGCCCTCAATAACGAACAGAACAATCGAGGAAGTCATAGTAATTACAGAATAAATTATAATCGAATGAACATATTCAGGTAGTGTTCAAGCACCCTCTATATCACCGTTCGTAAAATCCTTTAATAAAACTATCCCTTGTAACATTAAGTATATAACGATAAACTGTTTGATTATTTCATTTAATATCTTAAGAGTATTTTCTAAGACAATTAGATTAAGCGTTCGTGATGTAGTTGACGTTCTCCCCGGTTACTAGATCTTTCTTGGGGTTCCATTGCTGATTTTTCTTGAAATACAATCAGCCATTCCTGTTTATGCATATGATCTTAGCATGTATGTAAAGATTCATCATGATCGATTGTCTGGTGTAGGTGCCAGCTGACAGAATTATTATAAAATATCTATATGATATATATATGTATGTATATATGTGTGTGTGTGTGTGTGTGTAATAATACATACTAGCAGGACCTGTGGATATACCCAGTATGATAATTATTACTATGTTTTACATGTTTACTTAAAAGAAATTACAATATAGTTCAATATGTAAAAATTATAATAATCTTGGTTTAAGTCTTTCACTCTTTTTTCTTTCTTTCTTTCAGGTTTTCATTATGTTCGATATAAATCGCTTCCGCACGCTCACCCCTCTCTCTATCTTCCCTACTCTTTCTCTCAAATTATATTTTTTCTGTGTAGCATATCCTTTTTCTTTTCTTTCTTTATGATAAAAACGGAATGGTCCATTACTTAGCCGAGATGGCCACACTCATAAGAAATAAAACTCGGCGGATAAGCGACACCAGATAATCAGGATTTATACGGTCTCATTTTTAACTTGAAGGTGTTGGAAGATGACAACAGTCATAATTTTAAGAAACTCTAGTATTAATATATAGATTTGTTTGCATTATCATATGGCACCAAGTATTGAAATCTGGCATAATATTAATTATCTATACATATATTGTTTAAAGTGATTATTCATATCGAATAATAACACGGGGAACATAATTTTTATTGAATTGGATCTGACACTTTTTTGGACTATTTTTTGACCATTGAATCCAAAAATGACCACAGTTTTTGTTTATCACATCAACTTTTTTACCCTCGATTTTTTCTCAAAAAACGTAAAAATACAGCATCTAACAAATTTTTGCTTATTTTATGGAAGGTTTTAAAAATGTATATATAATGGGAAATAATAAAAGATTACACTGGGCATCACACATTTTGTTGAGCTAGATCTGACACTTTTTTGACAAACTTTTGGACTCTGAATTCAAAAATTACCCCATTTTTTTCTCTTACATCAACTTTTTTCCAAAAACATTAAAATACTGCATGTGAAAAATTTGAGCTTATTTATATAATGTTTTAAAAATTTACAATGGAAAATGATTTTAAAAATTGCTGACTGTAATGTTTGTACAAATTCATCTTGTTCATACAAAGGATATTGTTACTGTAAGTCAAATTGTGTGCTAGTTAAGGTAAAAATTTACAAAGTTATTTTTTCTAGAGTGTTCAATATGTGGACAATTCCCTTTTATGCTCCATAGTCAGCCATCATATTTACAGCCCATATACTTTGAGACCATTCCTCATGTATTTCAAATCTTGGTGGAATCATTCATCTTGCTCAGAGCTGACCACATCAAGGTTTTTCAAGTAGTTAGCCAGACGGCTGTGCAGAAAATGGAACCTGATGCTTATGTTGCAATCAAGCATTTTGAGGCTATTCAATTTCAGTGTAATTCATTGCTCATGCATTTCCAAGAAATTTCTTGACAATGTAAAGATCTTGTCAAGAACCAAGCATTCTTTTCGAGTTTTGACATTATCCCGATGAAATGTTCATCTTTGATAACTTCCAGAATCTGTAGACCATCAAACACACCGACCTTGATTTTGTTTCAATTGACAGGCCAGGAAATGCCAAAATGTGGTACTTGAAAGACTTGCCTTCAATTGGCAATGCTTTAATGAATTCTTCAAGAGACCTAGTTTCCTGCGCAAGTGGGAACATAATTTCTTTGTCAACAAATGGCTCGTAGAATGTTGGGAACAATAGGTTTGAGGTCAGATCTGGAGCCGATTCCTCTCCACCCAATACTTCTCTCAAGCTCTATGGTCTCGCACTGGGCATATAAGCTGATGGTAGACTAGGATACTCAAATTTACATTTGTTTTTCTTGTTATATGGTGATATTTTCATTAAACAAAATAAGTTTGTGCAATGATATTTTGGCTCTCACCAAATCATAGGTATACCAAATGCCAACTTATCACGTTTCCTTGAACCACATCTGTTAATTCTCAACACAATAATTTCACATCTTGTCAATCGACAAGTTTTAGTTCAAAATAGACTAGCTTCACAAATGCATTGATGTTTGTTCTTTGACTGGGAATCATGCTAGTCACCAGATCTGAATAATTCTCTTTCCTTTTCAATAAAACAATCAACGCAATCAGTTGACCAATTCTATTACTTACAAACAATACAATTGTGCTTATTGTGGGAGTAGGCTGTAGTGAAGAAAATTGACGTGATAGAAGGAAATTGACTGCAGTTCTGAAATAGCATGCCAATATTAGTCTAAATCAAATGAAAAAATCAAACTCAACAGAAATTATGTTCAAAATTGTTCCCCCGTAATCATTTGTTTGCACACAGTTATATGGTATCAAATCCTTCTATTCAACACCAATAATTCCAAGACGTTTATACGGTTTCAAGTAACTAATTATTTAACGAACTTATACAGATTCAAGTTGTACCAAAGATTAATAATAATACAGCGAAACCCAATTTATTCTGAAATAAGATTTGTCTGCTTTTTTATGTTTTGCTTAACATTATTCTTTTGGTGCAAATTCTCTTGAAGAACGATAGTTGGTTGACTGTCATTTCCTCAAACTGTATTAATATAGACAAACAATTCACGACAAAAGTGATAATAAGTAGATTCAATATAAGTAATACATAAACAAGATAGAAGATACAAAGAATACATGTGTGTCTTGAAATGTCCTAATAAGATAAGAATCTTGAGGTGGCTGAAAATAGAATAAAGGTGTCACTTACTAGTTTAGAACTGGAAAGCCTCCTGTCATGTAGATAAAAGACGAAACTGGTGCGTGTTACCTCTGCGAAGTCGAAGGGTGAAGAGGCCCTCATGTATCAAGTAAACAAAATGCCTGTTGGGTGAAAAGTCCACCATCCCTGTTCTAAGTGACAGATGACACAGCTGGTGTGTTTCTTCTGAGGGGTGGATGGTCTAAGAGGATTTGACTTTGGTAGTAATACCTTTTATACTACCGGTGGAACGACTAGTTGCCAAACGGGAATACCGTTGCAAATAAAGGAAATAATTCCAACACTGTCAATTTTAAAGTTGAAAACGAAGCTTTCTGCAATGTATTAGCAACCCGTATTACCTTACAAGACCAATCTAGCTTAAGTTTTTTTGTTCGTCACCGGCCCTCAACAATTCAGTGCACAGTGGGAATTGAATAAAGGACTCTGTCCAAAGTTTCGTAAATGCTCCAGATTACGACAAGGTTCCAGAGAAGGTTCTCGAGTCTGAGAAGAAACACCTGAAGGCCGGAACGCACATCATCCGAAATGTTGTGTAGATAATAATAATAAAGATGGGAACAATAGTCCGAATAATCCAAATAATACAAATTATCAAGCCTCATCTCAAAAATTCAGAAATATAAAACGAAACAAACATGGTGTTGAGTTCAATAAACCAACTGCTATTAGTTTCTTAAAATTGTATAATATCGTTATAGCAGAGTAAACAAGGTAAAACAAATCAAAGTACACATTAAATAGGTTATTTAAAGCCAGTCTGCCTTTCAAGGAAAGACTAGGGGAGTAAACCCGAAAACAAATCAGGAGCCGGAGTCCCTAAGGTGGTGTGATGCTGAAATCCAATATTAGCCATCAACTCCTGCGACACTACCGTTGCCAAACAGCATTGGTACCTTTACCTTTATATTCCTTTGGATCGCAGTATCAGTGTGGAGAGGGGGGATTTGCTGCATGGCAACAGCTTAGCCTGGCGGGTTCATATGGAGGATATGTAGTTTAAATTTAAAAAATGAAATTGACACTACTCCATCGTCTCTCGTAGACGGAAGGCTGCTAACCATTTAAAGCCAGTAGAAGAGACAATATGAAACCAAAGCTAACAACTTGTGTTCTTAGAATCGGTGCGTGTAATGGGGAATATTATCTGGTAATTGAAATTTATTGGTAAACAATACGCAGGAATAATATGCTGTTGAGTTTCAGTTTTAGAGAAGGAACCAATTATTAAGGAATGGGGTATACGACACACACACACACACACACACACATATATATATATATATAGTAAGGAAAGGCTAAATATCAGTCATTCACAGTGATATTTAAGACTTTTTCTTTACCAAATCTATTGTTATGTATATAATTCCTAAATTATATACATATATATGTACATTGAGCTCTCGAAATGGACCAAATCAAATTTAACATTCCATTGTTAAAAAGGCCCAGTTTAGAATCCCTCCTATCAACAGCCAGCCTGGTGATTTACCTAATATATATAATCAACCTCACCACATGAGTAGGATGTCACACAAGGTCAATTTTTAAGCGGATACAGTTTTGCTCCTTCTAGACCGATTGATATACCAAGGCTAAAGAGCCCGGCCAGTCCTACTATTTACTTATAGTTTGTGGGTGAAGAAATTAATGCATGCCTTCCCTAAGCGGATAAGGGAAGCACAAACAACCTTTCAATGCTAATGTATGTATGTATGTATTGAATCCAGTTCAATTTTAAATTCAGAATTGAATTTAGTCTTCTTCTCCTAGACCCGTTGCCATACCAAGGTTAAAGAGTTCACTCTGCTCTATTTACTCATAGCTGCAGAGGGAATAGCTGGATTCATACCTTTCCCAATGGTATTAGCGCTAAAATATGTAAAATTCAACCAGCGTCGTCAGAATTAACGATAACTATTACACAAAAGGGCTTTAGAATACACTGACTCCACCTCTGCAGAATAGTAAGACCCCCCCCACCATAATGGGGCCATCTGTTGGTCGTGGGTGACGACCCCTAATGTTTAAGGACGCAACACTTGTGGCTGAGCACTCCATAATATGCAACACTCCACTCCTTACTTAGGTTAGAGATGCGGTCGGAGAGGCCACTTCTTATCAATCGGCTGGTCACGTCAAGCCCAAGCACCTATATGATTGTCCCTACCCTATTGCCCTTAAGGCAATCCGCAGCCCTTTTTATCATATATGTTCTAGAAGGCGGTGGCTGAGGATCTTGATGTCATGTGTATGACGTTAAACTCTATCTGATGTTGAGATTCCACTTCTGGAACTCTAGAGAATATGAAGTACCTCTTCATCCCTATTTCTCCAGGCCTACTCTGATCCGGAGGGGTAGTACGTGTTAGGGTCCCATCTATGGGTTAAATAGAACAAAAGCAGTTTCAAAGATATGTGTTTAAAAAAATTGAGTACCATTAAAAATGAATAAAACAAAATGTCTTCGGCATTAAATGACCCAACAAGAGTTGACATGCCGTAAAATTCAATCACCTAACCATTACGGAACGGGGACCACCGTGCGTAATGTAGGAGGAAAAATGTTTATGCATACTATACACAAAATATTAAATGCCTCGTAAATAGGTTGGTATATTTGGAAAAATCGATATGTAGGACACTCTGTTCAAATTTCACTCCAAATGACTTCTAATTTGCATATGCATGTGTAAATAGAAATGAAATATTATGTGTGCAAGACCTAAAACATCCTTCATCATTTCAACGTGATTAGAATCTACGGCTTGGTTGGGTCAAAGGTTGTTTGTGTTTAATGAAACTCAAAAATAATTCTTTCTTTATTAGAAATTTAAAAAATAGTTTTTTTGTATTAAGTTTTTGAGACACAGACAACACACACAGACACACAGACACACACACACACACACACACACGCATATGTATATATATATCAACCCATCCGGATGAACTGGATACGACACAAGGTCAATTTCTTAAGCGGAGTTCAGCAGGTTTGAATTCAGAATTTTCCTTTTCTAGACTGGTTGCCTAGCCAAGATTGAAAAGTCCAGACTGTTCTATTTACCCATAACTGGAGGGAGAATAGCTAGATTCATACCTTTCCCAACGGTATTAGCATAATATGAAATGGAAATAGCCTCGTCCAGGATTTGAACTCACGTCGGCGAGTCCATTTCCCACTACTCAAACCATTGCACCACGCGCCTCTTCGTTTGAGAGATATAGAGTGAGACTGTTGAGAACTTTTATATATAAATCTGAAGAGGTTAATAGCTTTTGGGTTTGACCTTAAATGAATCTATGTTCATACACATATATAAGTAAAGTCATCGGGGTGGCCTAAAGTCGTTCAGACAACGAGGGAGTCTATCCCCTTTTTACTAGCACTCGACCAATGAGATTGTCTTAGCGCCTGAGGTGGAGTGCCACAGCTCCTTCACAGCACAGATCTCTGTGCTACTCATACACTGAGTTGGCGAGGGCCGGTATCGAACCAGGAACCTTGTAGTTCCAAGTCGGACACTCTACCGACTGAAATAACGCAAGTCAGATTAAAACAACAACAAAAGTTTTATTAAGCTATAAATATACAATATTTATAAAAATGTTTCTGTAGAGAAAGATAACGAAAGTCATTAGAAAATATTCCTTTTGTATGTGCATGCGTAAGGGTTTCAAGTGAATTGGAAAGTAATATACAGCAGTATTTAAGAGTTTGTTTGATGTGTACAGTACTGGGTTTGGTGTGGTATAAGGTTTTAGATACCGTGTTTACCTGAAAATAAGATCTACCTGCAAAATAGGAATTAGCGTGATTTCAGGATGATTTTGATATAAACCTTCCCCTTAAAATAAGCCCCAGTTGAGAGCGGCATATAAACGAAAGAAATAAGAAATATCCAGTGACTTGCAGAACGATAACATTCCAGAAGATATGATTATTTTGAAAATTGTCGTTAATGAGTTTTTGAATAAAAGAACATGTTAATGGTAAATAAATGGAGATCGTTTTTCGTAATTTCTGTTTATTTAGAAATGTTGTAATTTCTACTTCGTAATGTCGTTTTCTATGTATGAAGAATAGGACATCCCCCTAAAATAAGCCCTAGTACTATATTTTGGAATGAAAATTCATATGCCCTGTCTTATTTTCGGGGAAACACGGTAGTAGGTGATGGGAAGTCTGTAGCGTGATTGTCTGATATTAGGTAAGAGTTCTCTAGTTTGTTGTTTCAGACCAGTTGTCTGTTGTTGTGGTTTCTGTTTTTAATTGAATATATTGCTTTATTATTTTACAAACTTCAGTTTCTAACCTATTAGATTGTGTAGATATATTGCCTATCATTTTTCAAACATGAATTTTTAACCCATTTCTTTTACGAATAACTATTAGGGTGACTGATTTCCCTATTAGCCATTCGATACTTGGCAGCGACAGAAATTATCTGCCACAACTACATTACCGATTCTATGGGTATCCATACGTCATTAGATTCAATACATTTATGCCAGCAGAGTGGGGACAGTGAATCTACCCGGTTACTGCAGTCTCTAATTTTCTAGTATTTCAAAATAAATACATTGGTTTATTATTCTCCAAACTTGAGTTTCTTAGTTATTTTAGGCCAGGTGACCGTTGGGAATAACTGAATTCCCCCTTTGCAACTCGACACTTGGCTGCGACAGAAAGAATCTACCACAACTACATTACCTCTTC
This sequence comes from Doryteuthis pealeii, assembly GCA_023376005.1. Taxonomy (NCBI): domain Eukaryota; kingdom Metazoa; phylum Mollusca; class Cephalopoda; order Myopsida; family Loliginidae; genus Doryteuthis; species Doryteuthis pealeii. Next base: position 113,964,366 of record CM042138.1, read on the forward strand.
CATTGGTGTCCATGCTTTATTAGATTGAATTCATTTTGCAAGTGGAATACAGCGAATCTGCAGTCTCTAGTTTTCTAGTATTTCAGTATATAGATTACAAAGTTAATAACCTTACTGACAAGTATGGAAATTAAGAAAAAAAGTATCCTATTTATAGGCAACCACTGGATTAAAGGGATCAACCGAAATTACTTTGTATTTAGATGCAAACACTTTTGATTGGTTTTAAAGAGACACTGTCTTGTGTCTATTTATTTTACCTACCTTTTATACGGACCATTTTCGACACAATTTTCTCGAAGATCACAGAGTGAACATCCGGTTCCCTGTATTGTCTATTTAGTACCGCTACACGCTTTATATTATTTCAAAGTACAAATTTATGTGCTAAACGCCTGTCGACTGGGGCGTTAGAATACACCGACTGCACCTCTGCAAGGTGAAAGACTCCCCCAATGGGTCTAACTGTTGGCCGTGTGTGCCGATACGTGATGCTTAAGGATAGAACCCAGGTGTTTGAGCAATCCATGACATGCAATACTCCATTTAGACCCTTGCTAGACGGCGATTATAATAATAATTTGCTTATTAAAAAAAATGAGAGTATCATTAAGAAATAATTTATTTCAAATTTTGTCGGCATTAAATGACCCGCCTAGGTAGATATGCTGTAAAACAAACCAAACCAAACCAAACCAAACTATGTGCTAAAATCTTGTTAGAAATAATTAGAATCTCAATTTTGAACAGGGTGTCCCGTTATTTTGGACATTAACTTGACCCGAAACCAAACCTCATAAAACTACATTTTCTCAAAAGAAATAATGTAAAATTCTACTACTACTACTGCTACTACTACTACTACTACTAGTAGTAGTAGTAGTAGTAATGTTGTCATCGTCTTCTTTTTGAAAGCTCCACATATATATTCTACTTTGTAAGATAAGCACTTAGGTGCTTCAAACTTATGGCCTTAAGCCATACTATACTTAGGTCTCTATCGTGGTGTAATGGTTAGTAAGCTCGTCTTTCAGAGCCATACTACTGAACAGCGAGTTGATCTCCGGGGAATGTCCTATACCTGCGATCTTGTGTCACATCCTACTCGTTGCGAACGGGTTGGGTAAATACCCTCTCTACTTAGATTTGTAAGGTCGGCAGCTTAATGGGCGCTTCTTAAGTATGAAGTGCTCAGTAAGCTTTAAGTAACAGCTTCGTCCAGGATTAGAACAAGGATCGCAGAGTCCATTACCTATGATGATAACCATTACACCAAGAGTGTCTTATTATAGTAAACTTAATATGGTCGGCGTGTCGTACTTTGGTAAGCTTGGTATCTATTAAGACGTAAATACAATTAAACGAAAATATGACTATTTATTGTAGTTTATTAGTTTCTGACTTTTTTCCCCATTCCCCCACTCATATTTTAACCGTCCATTTGAGATATTTTCAGTGGAAACCTGGTTATCGAAACGAAAGGACAATTTCGCTTACGTGTTCACATAATGTGATTCTTGCTTAATTTTCTTCATGGTGGCAACGGCGCAGAGAAACAGAGAAAAGAGGAACAAAGTGAAGCCGAATGATTCCGCCACAAATCGGAAGTGGAAATTGATACACCATGGAACGCCACCAAGCGGGCGTTGTACAAACCTGGACCACGACCCGGTTCGTCTGCCAATACTTGCTGGGATTGTTCGCCCCTCGTAACCAAACACGTCCAGACGCCGGACTGATTCTGCTGGACGTTAAACACCCGATCGGTGGAATCCAATCGTGCGTCGATACCGACAAGTTGGCTACGACCGAACCATTGATCGACCACGTTCTTGTCGAGCCGTGGTACAATTGTCCAAGAATTTGGCTATTACAGAACACTTCCAGATTGGAGCCGGCAACGACGCGGTAGACGACGGCGCTTGGTGAGACTGTCAACGCGAAGATGGCCATTGTTATTCTCCAGCTTTTGCCCGAGAAAAGCTGACACACGTAGACCCCCTGGTCTCTTGGCTGAGTGACGTTCCTATTAAAAGATCTCCTTTTAGAAATTTATACTTTACCCCGTCAGGATACACCCATCGGCCGTTGTGGGACCAAATGTATTGAGTGAACTGGTACCTAGCCCGTATTGAACGAGTGAACTCTGTGTTGCACGGCAAGCGAATCGAATCCTTCTCGGGCACATTTATGTTATTAATCTGGTTGCTTAATACATTCTTGATCATCAGGCGAACAGAGTCGGGAATATTCTTACGCGGATTTTGTTCTTTATCTTCTTTTTCTTCTTCTCTTCTATCTATGCGTTTCCAGCGACGCAACAATTTTTCATCAAAAACGGTTGACCGCAGCTCAGCGATATTACGGGCGGACCCCTCTGATTTGCCATTTCTCGTTTGATCCCCGGAGCTTATGGTGGGCATCGGTCTGAAAGGAACTGAGACAGAGTTGTCATAAATATCCTGGTCACAAAAGTAGTCGTTATTTTGGACAGTGGTTGTGCGTAATTTGCATATTAAAGCAGGGTATATATATATATATAATAGGATTTGCCAAGGGAGATAAAAAAATTTAAGTTAATTTTAAAAACAATTACCAAAATCAGGGAATTGTCCAATTTTAATGAAATTTTCAACAAATTATTTTCCGACGACTTAATTTTTATAACAATTAGCTCATTTTATTAAAAAACTTCAAAAAATACTTTTTTTTATCAATTCAGAATGTATTGACCATTTGAAGAAACAAAAATTCTCGGTCCCAAAGTTTTACATTTCTTGAAAGATCATATCCTGAAGAATATATAGAAAAAATAAAAAATATATACATATTCAATACCCTAAAATAGTGATTTTAAAATTTAAGTTATTTTCTTAAAACTCAAAAAAATAAATAATGTAGCATGTTTTTTTTTTGTAGTATTAAAAAATATCTTTCTTTAAATTGATGCAAAAAAATTATTTTTCTAAGTTAAATTGAGGTTTTTTTTTTACTACCTTAAACATTTCAAGGTCAATTTTACATGTCTGGAAGCACCGGGACTAACTTGAAATTTAACATAAGATAGCCCTGAATTTAACTTTGAAAAAACATCTAAGATTAAAAAATTCGTTATGAGGTGCTGCATATTTTCCAAGAATTTTAAAGATGGATGACAAAACGTGCTGAAATCTCTCCCAGTCAAAATAAATATGTCAATCGCCAGAGAAAAGTCTTTTGGCAACACTTCCAAGAAAAATATTCTTGATAGAAATTCGAAATTTTGTTTTTATCTACGTTGTGGTACTTCTCATACGTATTGTTGCATGGCAGCATGCTATGATTAATGAAAAATGGTCTACAGAAAGAAGTTATGACCCTTTTTGAACATCCATCCATATGATTTATATATATATATATATATATATATATATAAGCGGGCCTGTGTATATACCACAGTATCACAATTTAGTTATCACAACGTTTGATATGTTTACTTAAGAAAAAAACAGAGTTCAATATGTAAAAAGTATAATAACCTTGATTTAACTCTCTCCATCTATTATTTTCTTTCTTTCCTTCTTTTCATTGTGTTTGATTGAAACATATGAGTGTTATCACTTCCACGTGCTCGCCACGCTAATTATATTTTTGTTAGCATGTCCTTTTGCTTCCCTTTGTTCTTTTATAATAAAAACGGAATGGTCATAATTTAGCTGAGGTGGTGACACTCATAAAAAATAAGAATTCAGCAGCAGAATGACGCCAGATAATCAGGATTTACATTTTTGCATTTCATCATGGATGATTTGTACGGTCTCATTTTTAACCAGAGAGTGTTGCAAGATGATAACGGTCGAAGATTAAGGAACAAGCGTATTAATACACACACACAAACACACACACACACACACACACACACACATAATATATATATATATATATATATATAATATATAAACTAAATTGAGTCTGATGCGACCTACTAAGTTTCAACAAAAGTATCTTCAGGATAATACTGAGAGTCAGTATTATCCGGAAGATCCTTTATGTGAAACCTAGGTAGGTAGTGTCTGACTCAAATTATTTTTTTTACTTCTACTTATTACATATTTACTTATTGACTCTTTGGGTTGCTTTTCTTTTTTTCAGTAATTTTTGTGCAGTTTGATATTTTTCCCAACTGTTAAGATGATTCGGCTTTTTCTTTTTTTCATTAAAAGAAAAAAATCTACGGCTTCCTATTTGTAAAATGTCTTTATTTTACAAATTGCATTACTTATTTTTCTCCGTTCGATTCATATATATATATATATATATATATAATATATAATATATATCATCATCATCATCATGTCGTGCAGGCAGCACGGATATCCATGACAATATCTTGCCAACATTCCCTATATTCATCGCCCCTGGGAATTTCTTCTGCGCAGCAGCCAGCGTCTTCACATATTTGGTCAATGTAGGTCCTTGCTGGGCGGCCCACATTAGCATGTCCATGTGTTGGCTTCCGCAGGAGAACGTCGCTTATGAGCCCATCCCTGCTTCCCCAGCATTTTCCTGCATGCCTAGTCCGTCCACTCGGATGGGTTTGTGAGATAGGGGGCAGGTGGCCATACAGCTGCTTCCTTGTGGGGTGCTGCTTCCACGATTTGTTCAAGACTGCACGCAGCATTCTTGTGCAGCTCCAATCTAGCTTATTCTCAAGGCGCTTCGTTAGGGTCAAGTGGTGCAGCCATACAGCAGTACTGATATAACTACAGCCTGGAAGAAATGTCGCTTCAACTTGTCTGTGAGATCGGATATATATATATATCGACCTCTCCGCATGAGTAAGATGTGACACAAGGTTAATTTCTTAAACGGATTTTAACAGGTTTTTCAGTATTCCTTCTAGACAGGTGCCATACCAAGGTTAAGGATTTCAGTCTGCCCAACTATTACCCATAGCTGGAGGGAGAATAGTTGGATGCATACCCAAGTTTAAATAACCTCATCCAGAATTTGAATTAGTGTCGCAGTGTCAATTTCCTTCAACGATAACCATTACACCTACGCACTTCCTAAGATAGAATATATCTCCAGTTATACTGCTAGGTGAAAGGAATGATAAAAGAGATAGGTACCTCGAGTGTTGTAATGGTTTGCACGCTAGACTAGCAAACCATTACTAGTGAGCTAGCCTCACTGGGTGCTCTATACATCTGGCTTTGTGCCACAAGTAAACAAAGCTTAGTAACTAACATTAAAAATTCTCCCGTTTCCGGACACAGTGGATTAATTTAATAACAACTTGGTTTAAAAGGACCTGTCTCTTAGCCTAAAAAGAGTAAAGTCTAAGTTTATTGCCCGGTGCCTGAGGCGCACTGAAGAGGAATATCGACAGAATTTAAGCCTTTTTTCAAACCTACCTGTATGTAAGATCGAATTGGTAAGACATGGCAACAAGCAGTCGTAACTTAATACGATCCTGTCTTGTTGCAACTCTACTGCAGAATGACAGGGTATTTATGAAACTCCACAACATAGAAACCAAGCAGACAATCAGAATTCAAGAATGGAATCACCCAAATACATGAATGGACTATTCTCGATTCCCATAAATACCAAATTGTCTTCGACACTACTTCAGTTGTGCTTAGCCACAATTTTGTTTTGTTTACATGTGTTTTTTCAGTTTCTTGGGGCTTTTATTTTTCAATTTTCCCACCCCCTCCATCGCCAAACATCAAACGATTATTGGGAAAAATTTTTAAGTAGAGTCGATGCATAAAGCGAATGAGGTATTTTGGTGGAAGAGAGCTGCGCAAGGAGAATGCTAGAATTGTATTTGTATTTTTTGAATGAATCGGTCGATGAGTGAACCTAGCTAGATAGATCAATGTAGTGGTATGACCAGCTTTATCACCCCTCCCCCAAAACCAAACTTCCGGCTACATGCCGAGTTGTGTGCACATGCTCCGTACGTCACTTTGAATAAATAAAAATTGTTTGGAGTGAGTGCAGGAATGTGCTCACTTCAAATATCAGTTGTGCTTAGCCAGTTGCTGTTGTTCAAACCAACAGTAGACTGACTGACTTCAGTGTCGAATGGCGTCGAATTTGATTGGAATTGGTAATTAAAAAATGTCCATACACAAGGAATAATCTCCGTGTTTCCTGATTAAGAACAAGAACAGAAATTGGATCCTAGAACCAGAGAGACTCTTGGACCGAAAGAGAAGAACCCTCTGCCCGATAGTGAGAGAAATTGTACATTTACAACATAATTAAGAATACCACATATCATCTAGGAATAAAATTTGTATAACATACTGTTATCCAGAACAAAATAAAAGTTTGAAGGGAATAATGTCCATTTTTAGATACTTTTACAGCATAACCAATTAAGATATAACATCCACTATTCAGGTTGGTTGGTAGTTTGGTTAAATTTTACGACATATAAATCTTTGTTTGGTTATTTTATACCGAATACGTTTTGTTTTATTCATTCTTGATAGGTATTGACATTTTTTATTTAAACTCAGTTTTTTAAACAATTTTTCTATTTAACCCATTGATGGGCCCTGACATGTACTACTACTACTACTACTGCGATTCAGAGTGGACCTGGGAATAATGGCAATGAAGGACGTACTCCACATTCCCCAGAGCTCAAGAATTGGTTTGGTTTGTTTTGTTTTTACCGCATATCAACCTCAGTGGGTCATTTAATGCCGATAAAGTTTTGAAATAAATCAATTCTTAATGGATAATACAATTTTTTTATAAATACATTTTCTCTTTAACCCATAGATGGGTCAAGAATTGGAACTTCATCATTAGATGCAGTTTAACCTGATACCCAGAACACTACTATTCAAGAAAAAGACGTGTGTTACATGGTACTATTAAACATAGTACTAGTACTTATAAAATTTGGCTTATACTCGTCGAATTGAGGAGAATGAGGGAAAAAAGCACCTGTTTTTTTATTATGAAATGTAATACAATTAAACATTCTAGCAGATCGGTACCGTGGTTGGCTACTTGGTACAATGAGTAAATTACACTCTCTTGGGAATGTACTAACAGACTAACAGTCATTTAAGTGTACTAAGAGACATTTAAATGTATATATCTTCCTGCCCTTCAACCATCTGAATTTTTAAATCTTCTTGCACATCAGGCATATACGAATGCGCTTCGTTCCCGGAGGTAATCCAACTTATCTTCAATACATATTTATTCAATATTTAAACATTCTGTCTTCATAACGTATTCCTTAAACAAACTAGATTTGGTTTTTTCGTTTGTTTTGTTTTACGGCATATCAACCTCAGTGGGTCATTTAATGCCGATAAAGTTTTGAAATAAATCAATTCTTAATGGATAATACAATTTTTTTATAAATACATTTTCTATTTAACCCATAGATGGGCCCTAACAGGTACTACCACTCCGGATCAGAGTGGACCAGGGAGCAATGATGATAAAGGGGTGCTCCACATTCACCAAACCTCCCAAACTGGAACCTCACCATCAGATAGTTTAACGTCATTCCCAGGACATGTAGACCCGCGGCCACCGCTTTCTAGCACCCATATGATAAAAAAGGGGTTGGGGCTTGCCATAAGGGCAATAGGGTTGGGAAAATCATATAGGTGCTAGGGCTTGACGTGGCCAGCCGATTGATCGGAGGGGGCCTCTCCGACCGCCCGTCTAGTCCAAGATAGGGCCAAAGTGGTTAAACAAACTAGATTAAATTCTTTAAATTAATGGTATATTTTTCTCAAGTCTCGAAAATATGGAATAACCCTATGTTGAGAAAAAAATTATTTTTACCTGGGTTTGCACATATCCTAACTGACTACTGGACTTCCTGTATGTCATATGCAATAATATATTAAAGTTATGGGCCTATTGTTATGCATGGTAGTACCTGTTAGGGCTCCATCAATGGATTAGATAGAACAAAATGTTTTGATAAAATTGATTTTTTTTAATTCAGTACCCATCAAGAATAAGTAAAACAAAACGCCTTCGGCATAAAATGACCCAACAAAGGTTGACATGCCGTTAACCCAACCAAGAAACAAGGGCCGGGTTAGCTCAGTTGGTAGAGCGTTCGGCTAGAAACCACAAGGTTCCTAGTTCGATACCGGCCCTCGCCAACTCAGCGAATGAGTAGCACAGGGATCTGTGTGGTAAAGTAAGGAGCTGATGGTAGGTGTGGCGCTCCACCTTCGACGCAAAAACAATCTCCTTGGTCTAGCGCTAGTGAAAAGGGGATAGACTCCCTCGCTGATTAGCTGATACTGACATTAGGCTGACCCGACGACTTTTACTTTATTAATCATTTATTCGTTTGTCTTATTTTATTTTTCATTCATTCGTTAGAATATATCTATCTATCTATCTATCTATCTATCTATATATATATATATATATATATATATATAATGATATTTGGTATGTACGTGTCGACGTATAACTCCAAAACGGGATGTCACTCAGATTCGAAATCTTGCATACACATTAATATCCCTATAACTAAGAAACATGACAAATTTGGTTATTAATCACTACTGATTAAAGGATATGATTAATTAATTGAACAAAAATCAAATGTATTTTTTCAAATAATATCTTAATTGTAGACAAAATGAAAAAAAATCCTAAAACAAATAAATATTCTATTATACAAATTCTCGGCGATTTTTTTTTGATTAATCATTTCTCTTATTTTCTCCCTAACTCCTGTTTTCTCCTCACTCACTCTCTGGTGTTCCTAATTTTGTTTTATTCCGGTTATGGACCGGGTATTTTGGCTAGTATATATATGTAGTTACATGCCCACTTTTCATCTACCAGATGTTGGCCCATAGGCCTGGTTTACACCAATGAATTTTCTGGTCATTAAATGGAAGCTTTTGGAAGCAACACATTCTGTGATTGTCAGATAGACGGTCGATTTACTGACCCGTAGGATTGGGGCCATCCCAGGTTATTCGTCGATCATCCTCTTTGACAATCGTGTAATGTCAGGCGCCATCTTTAAGCTGGGGGGTTCTTTTTCTTCTTTCCTGGGAAGGGTCAAATACAAAAGGTGCTGTCAGCATATGTGGAGATGCTATTAGGCGGGCAAGCGGAAAAGAAGAGATACATTTATTTGAATGTGAATGCGCACACATGTTTGCCCAGAAAATCAATGCGTATTCATGCACAGGTATATCTTTAAAGTAATTTTCTTTTTTTTTTTTGTTATCTTCACACGTGCATACGTAAATGTCAGTACGGGCGTCGCATCGTGGTACAATGGTTAGCAAGCTGGTCTCAAAGATCATTGCTACCGAGTATATATTTATATATAATAGAAGACGAGATAATTGTGATTAGGAAGAAAGTTACTTTGCAAAACGAATTAAATTAAGAAAATAAATACAACGGAAGAATAAAAACAGAAAAACATTAAAATCATTTGCTAAAATTTGCAATTATGTCAAAATATTACCCGTCTTACCCGTTAGCTGCTGAAAATTAACATACGAATAAGTTCATCTACCGCTCACACTCTAATCTCTCTCTTTATATATCAAGAGTAGTTACACACACACACACACACACACACACACACATATATATATATATATATATATATATATATATATGAGGGTGAGTAAAAAAGTAATGTCCCATCTATGGGTTAAATAGAAAAATGTATTTATAAAAAAATTGTATTATCCATTAACAATTGATGTATTTCAAAACTTTATCGGCATTAAATGACCCACTGAGGTTTATATGCCGTAAAACAAAACAAAACAAAACAAAAAAGTAATGCCATTTTGTTTAGGACAGGTATAATTACCAACACAGGAACATGTATCATACATCAAAATGAAGCTGGTCCTCTGTGCATCACATCCCCACTTCTCCACATAGTCACCGTTTTTCTCAATAGTAATGTTCTACCTTCAAATGAGAGCATGTATCCCTACCCCGTAAAATTCTGTTAACTGATCTTTGAGCCACTTCCTCATCACTAGAATAATATTTCCCTCTCAAACCCTCTTTCATGGAGCCGAAGAGATGATAGTCTGAGGCAAACATTATTCCAGCAATGAGGACCAAGTTCCTTTTGATGTATGATACATGTTCCTGTGTTGGTAATTATACCTGTCCTAAACAAAATGGCATTTCTTTTTGACACACCATCGTATATAATCAGAATGTCAGTAATTATAGTTCGCCCTTGGTGGTGCAAAACATATTCATTACGCCAAATAGGAAGACAATGATGGCTAAATCTTGAAAAGCCTTCAGCATCTCAACATGAATGGAATCTACTGGGGGTGGGGTCAAAGGTTCTTCTGTGCGTTTGATGGAATTTCAAAAGGAATTCTTTATTAGAAATTGTTGAAACCTGAACAAATTACAACTTGACAACAATTCAACTGAACAATTGTCTCTTTTGAATGACACACACTGCAAAGAGAAAACGACTTTGAGGCAACGAAAAATCGATCAGTGATTTTTCCTTACAACTTCTTTTTGCCCGTGTAAAAATCGTCTCTTTAGCAAGTTGAACATACTAAGAAATTCCTCGACAATTCATCATCAAGTCAGCTTAGTAGCAGGGATATCCATGACAATCCCTCGCCAACTGTCCCTATCATTTATTGCCCTCAGAAGGTCCTCTGCACAGCATCCAGTATCCGCATATGGCTGGTCAATGTAGGTCTTTGTTGGACCTGTGATTTTCCAACCAATTCTTTTGACCCGCATGAAAATAATTTGAAAAATTCCTTGGCAAATTAGGACAGTGCTTTAGAATACACAGACTGCGCCTCTGCAAAGGAGTAAGTAAAAGTAAAGTCGTCGGGGTGGCCTAAAGTCGGTATCAGCCAATCGGCGATGGAGTCTATTCCCTTTTCACTAGCGCTAGACAATGAGATTATATTTGCGTCTGAGGTGGAGCGCCACACCTACCATCAGATCCTTACTTTACGCACAGATCCTTGTGCTATTATATGCTGAGTTGGCGAGGGCCGGTATCGAACTAGGAACCTTGTGGCTTCTAGCCGAATGCTCTACCGACTGAGCTAACCCTGCCTGCCCCTAATAGGGCAGTATGTTGGTCGTGGGGGTAGCGATCCGTGATGGTTAAGGATGGAAACCTGGTGGCTGAACAGTCTATGACATGCAATACACTTCTTTAGTACACACTTAGGCAAGACGAAAAATAGAATGTTAGAAAAATAATAAAAGTACTATTATTTAACCCATAGTTGGGAGGAATGAAGGGACTCCCCCCCCCCATACTGCAGTTTTTCTACAAGAATTGCTTTGGCTATAGATAAGGGGCCAGCTTAGCTCAGTCGGTGGAGTGTCCTGCTGGGAACCTCGTGGTTCCGGTTCGATTCCGGCCCTCGCCAACTCAGCGTATGAGTAGCGCATGGGTATTTGCAATAAAGTTAGGAGCTGATGGTAGGTTTGGCGCTCTGCCTCAGCTCCCAAAACAATCTCCTTGGTCTAGCGCTAGTGAAAATGGGATAGACTCCCTCGCTGCCTGGCTTATACCGACTTTAGGCCACCCCGACGACTATAGATAATCCACGGAGGTTGATATGCTAATGATATGCTAATTAAACATTTATTAATACTAGCAAGGATATGTGCCCTCTTTTAAAGTTTTAATGTAATGTATTAAATTAGAAAGACTAAGGAAATTAACGCATCTAAAATATTACATTTATCTTAATTATAGTTTATAATTGGTTTCTATATAAAAATAATTTATGGGATTGATTTTAATACGTTGGAGAATTAAAACAATAATTTTAGAGATCAATAACACCAAGTAATTATTTATTAAACCCGATTTTTTAAAAACATTATGCAAATTAACCACACCAAATACTATGTAAACCACTATTTCTTAATGGTATATAACACATATTGCAGGATTTTAAACGTACTAATAACATTGGCTGTTTTGAGGTAAATCTAAGATTTTTATAGGCATCGTTAATGAATAAGACTCATTCCATGTAATAATCATTTTGACAATAAGTTAAATACTCATTGATACACATACGCAATTTCCGAGAGTATTGTGACATAAACAGTGACGTAGTTTTGGTGACAGACACAGACAGACACCGAATATCATTCCCGTTCACCCTATAATACGCTATTTGGCTGTATATATAAATGTAATTGCATGTTATTAGTATGTAAATAAGGTCAACAGTATTAATAATATCAGATATTTTTCTTAAGTAAGATTTAAATAGAAATATAATAATGTAAAATGTGACAGGAAATAGTGACGTCAAAGGTGACGTGGTTTCGGTTACGGACATACACATAATCTCTATTATAATAAGATTATGTATATGTTTAATTAAATCTGGCGTTATAGTATCTATTATTGAAAAACTGTGTATATATTTCAAGAATAGCATGCATATATGATAATATATGTCCAAATATATGCATGTATATCTTTCTGCTTGGTGTGTGCAGGTGCATCTAGAAATTTAATGCACTTTTGTCTTGCAGATTGTACGTGCTTCTCTGCGTGTTTAAGTATTTTTGTACGTGCGTGCCGTGGGCCGGCCTGTCTTCTCAGTGGCTGCTTTTGCCTGAGTAATTTGGCAATCGCACTATTTCTGCCTCCAAATGAAGAGTTCCTATACAGTGTCATCCATCATTTTGATGCATGGATTTGACGTTTCATCTTTGCAAATGTCCCTTGTCAACCTTTTCTCCATCAAATGGAAGTCGATTTTAAAATGAAAGGAAGTTTGGTTGGTTGGATTTTACGGCATGCCAACCCTTGTTGGGTTAGTTTATGCCGAAGACATTTTGTTTTATTCATTTTCATGAGTACTTAATTTTTTAAACACATTTTAACTCATTTCTTTTCTATTTAACCTATAGATGGTACCCTAACAGGTACTATTCCGGGTCACAGTGGGACTCGGAGTAATGGTGATTAAGGGGTACTCGACATATCCAGGACTCCAGAATTTGAACTTCATCATCAAATGATTTAACGTCATATCCAGAATAACAAATACCCTCTAACGCATATATGGTAAAAAAAAGGGTTGGGTCTTGCCATAAGGGCAATAGGGATTGACAATCATATAGTACTAGGGCTAGACGTGACCAACAGATTGATCGAGAGGGCTTCTACGAACGAAGTCTAGCCTAAATAAGGGCCAAAGTGGAGTGTTGCATGTCAGGATTGCTCAGCCACCTGGGATCCATCCTTAAGCATCACAGATCGCTACCCACGGCCAACAATTGTCCATATTGGGGGGGGATGCTACACAATCTTCTAAATTCAGATATCTGTCGTTCTCGAATCTGAAGCATATATCATAAATATCAACTTACTGGGCTAAAAGCGAAATTTGCTTTTATATCTGTGGACCGATGTTCGAGTTTAGGTGAGAGTTGCAAATATTTGGAACACATTGGAGTGTAATATTGAGATTGTATGCACAAAGAAAAGTGATAAAGATAATAAAAAGAGTAAGATATTACCGTTACAGGGAGAGATTAGAGAAATTAGGATTAACTACTTTACAAGAATGAAGAATGGGAGGTGATCTAATTGATAAAAAAACACTTTTTAAAATCAAAATTCAAACTATTTTTCGGACCTTCTTTTTTATCACACACACATGTGTGTGTGTGTGTGTGTGAGAGAGAGAGAATGAATTTACCCAACTCTTCCGCATGAACAGGATGTGACACAAGGTCAGTTTCTTAAGCGGAATTTAACACACTCTAGATTCCATTCATTTGAGATGCTGGAGCCTGTTCAAGTTTAGGCATCACTGACTTCCTATTGGATTTACGTAATGAATATATTTGTCACCACCAAGGACGAACTATAATTACTGACACTCTGATTAATATATATATATATATATATATATATATATATAATAATAGGAGAGAGAGAGAGAGAGTTTTTCCTTCTCCTAGACCAGTTGTCATACCAAAGTTAAGAGCCCAGCCTGTCTACAATTTACCCATAGCTAGACGGAGAAGAATTGGATTTATACATTTGCCAGGGTATTAACAGTATGTGAAATGCAAACAGTTTCGCCCAGAACTCTGGTCTCTATGTCCATTTTACTCCAACGATATTATATATATATTACCCATAAATAAGTACTATAAAGGTTTTTTATAAACTCTTATTTTTCTTTTAGACATGTCAAGCAACTTTTTCTTCGTCCATTCGCTATGAACGAAGCAGCAGGACAGACTGTGTTCTCCAGAATAAATGGTAACCAGTATAGAAGAAATGCACTTCTAATTTTAAAACCAAGTGAAGGTAGAGCTCATAATTCCATTCCATAAAACCAGCTTGCTAGTGAAATCGCAGTTTTATCACTGGCGTTATGAAGCAGTAATATTATGTTTGATACGGAATCTACAGGTTGTAGCAGCAACAGTAGTAGTATAGAATGTCTTGCAATTTGGGAAAAATATTCAGCTGAAATGAGTCTCTAGGGGATTCTATCTAGGTTGTAAATCGAGCAAGTATCTGACTCAAAATGAATTTCTTAGCAGAAAACTACAATACTATTTTTACAATTCGTCTTTAGTAAAAATTAAACAAGTAAAATAACTATTAATAGAATTCAGTAGTAGAAACAATGAACATCTTATGTGCGCTACAAAGGTTCCCATATTGGGCTACAAATAGCAAACTACTAAATCTTGGTATTATCTGCGTTATTCGGACTATTGTCCTCATCTTTATTGTTATTTGTACAACGTTTCGGCCGATATACCCTCCGGCCTTCTTCAGGTATTTGTTGTCGGACTAGGGAAACCTTCTCAGACTCGGGAACGATCTCTTTGGACTCGGGAACCTTCTTTTCGGACTCTGGAACTTTCTTGTCGTAATCGGGAGCCATCATGGAACTTTGAACTTAAACTTTGAACTTTGATATAACGGAGGGTAAATCGGCTGAAACGTTGTACAAATAACAATAAAGATGAGGACAATAGTCCGAATAACGCAGATAATACTAATCATCAAGCCTCATCTCAAACATTCAGAGAAATAGTACTAAATCTTGATTTTCATTTCTTGTAACTTTAAATGTTACTTTTCATAATAATCCAATTGTGTCATAAACAGTAATACATGGGTATTACTGATTGGTGTGCATCAGAGTATGACGGAATTATGCCTCTATTGTTGTTGTTGTTTGTTGTTGATAACCTCTCTTTGGAGACAAAATTTAGAAAAAGTAAAGTCGTCAGGGCAGCCTAATGTCGGTATCAGCGAGACAGCGAGGGGTCTATCCCTTTTCAATAGCACTAGACCAAGGAGATTATTTTAGCATCTGAGGTGCAGCGCCACACCTACCATCAGCACCTCACTTTTACCGCACAGACCCTGTGCTACTCGTGCACTGAGTTGGCGAGGGCCGGTATCGAACCAAGAACCTTGTGGTTTCTAGCCGAACGTTCTACCGACTGAGCTAACCCGGCCCTTTGAGACAGAATAATAAACCGTTAATACGTATATACCATATACTTTACTGTTACGGCATTAACCTTGGTCGGTTGAGCCAGCTCCAACCAACGAATTCACCTGTTGTGAATTCATGGAAGGAGTAACAAGGGAATAGGAAATTCACAAGCGGCCCACTAAATCCGCATGTATATCCCGGTCAGTGGTGGAGATGCCCTTATTTGCCACAGATCTTCCACAGATGCAGTGATAAGTACATCAAAAATCGTTGATTCCTGATAATGGTGGAGACGCCCTTTAGATTTTCGCCAGAGCCCGTTTGGCTGGGCTGTGGCCCTAATATCACTGGGTGCCAGACCTGTCCGCCTCTGGTGACCCTGCCAGGAATTTAAGTTACTGACGGCATGGATCTGACACTACAAAGTTAACACGGCCTTGCCACGAGGAGGAGGGGGAGGGGGAGGAGGAGTTTGATTTTTAGAAACAATTTTGTCCGTTGAACAGAGAGCTTCCTCCACCCGTTTATATGTTTTATTTTCGCATTGCATGGCGTCTAGCCACCCTCCTCATCAGACCAAATCTGTGGGGTTACCGGTTTAGTCACCGATTATCCAAGTATGAAACAAGTTGTGCTGGGCTACATAGTACCAGTAACACATTGAGCGATCTGGCACACAACACACACACACACACACACACACACACACATATATATATATATATATATATATATATATATATATCAACACGTCTTCACGAGCAGGATGTGTACATAATGTTAATTTTTTAAGCGGAGTTTAAAACGTTTGAATTCAGAGTCTCCCATCTCCTTGTGCGATTGCCATAACAAAGAGCCTAGTCTGCCCTAATATTTTACCTAGACCTGGTGGCAGAATTGTTGCATTCATATCTTTTCCAAGGATATTAGTGCGATGTGAAATGGAAATATCTTCGTCCCGGATTTGCACTCGGTCGCCGTGGCCATTTCCTACGACGATAAGCATTGCACCACGTGCCTCCTCCTGTATATCATATACACATGTCTCTGAGTTCTCCATAACATAGCCATTATGAACTCACACAAGTCGTTACTGTGGCCTTAATGCCACTGGGTGCCAGACCTGTCCGCCTTCGAAGGCCCGACCAGGAACTCAAGTTCCGACGGCATGGATTGGACCTTATCAAGTTTTCACCGCCCTGCCACGATGAGGAGTGGTTGAACTTTAGAAATAATATGCTTGCTGACCATTGAGCAAAGAGCTACCTCCGCCCTTTTACAGGTCTTGTTTTTCGTACTGCAAGGGTCTAGCCACCCTCACCAAACAAAAAGCTGTGGGGTTACCGGTTTAGTCGTCGATGATCCGACTATGAAACATGAAGTACTGGGTTACGAATATAATTTTAATCTGTTGTCAACAATTTCTTGAGGAACTGACACGTTAAAAATTTGCATATATTTTGTCGAATGATATTAATTAGTAGGATAAAGGAATGAGAATTTTAAATTGTTATTTATTCATTTATTCTTTTTTTACACGGAATGGATATAAGAATAAACATATAAGAATAAACATATTAGATGAGATAATATATAATAATAATAATAATAGCTTGGTACAACTTGGTTGGGAAGGTGATCCACTGGGAATTATGCAAAAAATTTAATTTTGACCATACAACAAAATGGTATATGCATAAACCAGAATCTGTTCTTGAGAATGAAAGGCATAGAATTCTCTGGGACTTCGAGATAAAGATGGATCACTCTATCCCTGCTAGGAGACCAGACCTAGTGTTGATTAACAAAAGAAAAGAGAATTCGTCAAATGGTAGACTTTGCAGTTCCAGCAGATAACAGAGTAAAGGTGAAGGAAAACGAAAAAATAGACAAATACCTAGACCTTGCTGGAGAATTGAAAAAGCTGTAGAATATGAGACAATCTAGACAACAGCATTGTTGAAATCAGCTGGAATACTCAGAAGAGCCCGGGAGATCTGAGGAGACCTGATGTAAGTAAAATTCCAGTGAAAGACCATCAGCTAACGCTGGAGTGAAAACTAAATCATAATGATACAATAACGTGGTCAAACCTAATAAAAAGAGTCCCAAATGAAATGGGCAACATAAAGAGTGAATAGTGCTGTATTTAGAAATGTACTTATCACACGTACATGTCGGTATCTACCCAACCCGTTCGCCACGGGTAGGTTGTGAAACATTGTCACAGGCATGGGGCATCCAGCGGGGATCGAACTCGCTATTCATCAGTAATGGATCTACGGGACTAACCATTACACAATGATGGGACGCCCCAAATTTTTATTTACCCCACCCTTCACACGGGTAGGGTGTCAGACAAGATCTCAAATATGGGGTATCCAGCAAAGATCGAACTCTTTATTCATTAGTAATGATCTGCAAGACTAGCTTGTTAACCATTACTCCACGACGGGACGCTTTTTTTTTGTTTCACCAAAACATAAGATAAGTAATTAGTAAACTGCTAGTCCAGTTTTGCATCTGGGGTGGAACGCAACTCCTACCATCAACTCCCCACTTTACCGCATAGACCTAAGGTGTGCAACTCATGCACTGAGTTGGCGTGGACCGATATTGAACCCGAAACATTGTGGTTCCTTGGCGAATGCTAAAATAGCTTTCTTGTAGTCTTTAGTTCTTGGCAGAATTTTGGGTTGTTTTGACTGTTTTCAATTCTTCGGTGCTATTTCAACGTGTCATGGGAAAAGAAGGTGTCTTTTTGATGATTTAACGTGGATAACGCGGTGAATATAGACATCTGAGTCATGCCCCGCCGGTTCAAAAAAAAAAAGGCGGGGTCGCGTTATTGGCAGACCTTTGATTTATTTATTTTATTTTTTCATCTAGATTTGGTTTTCAATGGAACAACAATCGTTATGCCTCTAGTACCGTCATTCCGAATAAAGTCAAGTTATCCAATATTCTCTCTCTCTCTCTCTTCAGAATTGGAACATCATATAGTTTAACTTCATATAGAGGACACTAAAACCCTCAACTACCTAAACATATATGCTAAAAAGGGTTGTCATAAGGGCAATAGGGTCGGGATAATCATATAGGTGCTAGGACTTAACGATTGATCGGAGGTGATGTCACTGACCACCTGTCTAGCCCAATGAAGAGCCAAAGTGGAGTGTTGCATGTCATGGACTGCTCAGCACCAGACCTCCATCCACTTCCTATACGTGGCTCCATTGCAGAGGATGCAGTCGGTGTATTCTAAAGCCCCAACCGACTGGGCTCTTCAATAAGGTAATAAGAATTAGATAAAGGCCTAATATCAGTTATTTACCACATACCCCACGTGTACAGGTTAGGCACAAGGCCCTATTAATGTGGGACCACCCACGAAACTAAGCTCATGGTGTGGCGGGTGCAAAAAATGCGTTGATCCCGTCGGCATTCCCCCTAATGGGGCGCCTCGGGCACCGGGCATTAAACCCAGCCCTGCCCCTTTAAATCGATGGGCAGGTGTTGCCTAGGAGGATGGCCCCCTGGGATCAACAATGTTAATTTACTCTGTAGGTCCAGCGGCCGAGCTCACTGGACCCCCGGCTTGACCGGAAGCCAGAGATTGCTAAAGGCCTAATAAAAGAAAGAGTCGTGCATTCGTTGTATGTAGGAGGTACTAGAGATCTGGCTTGATTTAAAGTAAGTTTAAATTCCAAATTCAATTAACTTGTATAAAAGGACAGAAAGTGAACTAGTTCACGGGCTGCAACTGTGACCAATAGAAAGGACAAGATGTCAATCACAGCCACTCGTGCTGCGTCTCTACAGAAATCGACATCAATCACCGAACAGTACCAAAATGGGACCAGAGGGAACTAATTTAACCCGGCACATAACAAACGTTTTACTTTCCTTGAACAGACAATATGGAAAATGACATTCTACAAATTGAACACTTGATATTGCTATACAAATACACCATTCTAATAATATCGCTTAATTATTTGAATTGAATAATACTCGTGTTCCTTAAAAGTACGACCGTTATCATCTTGCAACACCCTCTGGTTAAAGATGAGACCGTCCAAAGAGTCCAAGATGAAATGCAAAAATGTACATTCTGATTAACTGGTGTTGCTTATCCGCTGAGTTCTTATTTCTTATGAGTGTCATAACCTCAGCTAAATAATGGATCATTCCGTTTTTATTATAAAGAAAGAAAGTGAAGAAAAGGACATGCTACACAGAAAAATATAAGAAAGAAAGAAAGAGTAGGGAAAAGATAAAGAAAGGAGGTGAGCGTGCGGAAGTAATAACACTAATCTGTTTCAATTGAACATGATGAAAAAAAGGAACGAAATAAAAAAGAGTGATCTGAAATATAATATATCAAGATTATTATATTTCTTACATATTGAGCTATTTCGCAATTGCTCTCAAGTAAACATACCAAACGTTGTAATAATTAAATTATTATACTGTGGTATATCCACAGGTCCTGCTAGCTTGAATAATATTGTGTATAAAACTTATATCGTTATTTTATATTTCAGATTCAACAAAACGCTTCTTTTGGTAATTATTGTAGATAAACCTGTTTATTCGATTGGTTTGTTTTCTTTAATGACATATCAACGGGTTATTTAATGCCAAATCTATTCTTGCTGAAGAACATTAGTGGTACTATTTAACCCATAGATGGGGGATGAGAGGGGTTCATACTTTTTCCAAGGGTACTAGTCTGAAATTTAACGTAATAGCATTACCTTTCATCAAACAGCACCCCCACACACACTTTATCGCACAGATCCAGCTGTGTTACTTCCTGTGCTGATGTGATGAGGGAATCTTGTGGTTCCTTGGCGGATGTTCTACTAACAGCTAAATCGTACATATTTTGCAATAAATACTTTTTAGTCACCCCATTCTTCCTCGTTTAACTACAGTTCTTCAACGATGTGGGAAATATTTTGGAAATTTTATTTTTATCATTATGTATTTATTTGGCTTTATTTTTTTCCTTGCTTTTTACATTATTTTTTTTCTTACAGTCTAACTTACTATTCAGACATTTTAGATTATTGGCGGAGAAAAAAAGTTGTAAATTTATTTCATTTCATGAAATCGTTGGGGAATTTGTTCTTTTAATTGTAATAAAAAAAATCTATGAAATAGCACAGGAATAGTTAGAATGTTTTTTTTCTGATTATGGCGTGAGAGAAATATTAAAAATAAATGTAATGTCGTGATAAAAGAAATGTTTGGGGTCAATGAATATGACCGAAACCAAAGCTAGGATTGTGAAAACCAACTCTTCTCCCCCTTCAAATTCTGGCTATGTGCGACATCATTTCATAAATAAAATAATAATATAAGTAAATTAACTTAAAAACGAATATTGCATTCATTTCTGACCTCCTAAGAGAAGCCGAAAAAACTTTGGCCATGTCGGCTGTGGCTTTATAATATAACGACTGCACCGCTGCAAAGGGATAAGACCCCCACCCATCCAAGGGCCACCTGTTGGACGTGGGTGGCGACCCGTGATGCTTAAGGATGGAACGCTGGTGGTTGAGCTGTCTGTGATATGCAACACTCCACTTTGGTCCTTACTTAGGCTAGACGAGCGGTCGCAGAGACCCATTCCAATCAATTGGCTGGTCACATCAAGCCCTAACACCTATATAATTCGCCCAACCCTATTGCACTTATGGCAAGCCCCAACACTTTTTATCATATATGTGCTAGAAGGCGGTGGCTAAGGGTCTTAGTGTCCAGTGTATGAAGTTAAAGAGTGTCTAATGGTGAAGTTCCAATTCTAGAGCTCTGGGGAATGTGGAGTACCCTCTCATCACCATTTCTCCCAGGTCCACTTTAACCCGGAGTGGGAGTACCTGTTAGGATACCTTCTCTGGGTAAAATAGCAAAAGGATGTTTTAAAAATTGAGCTTTAAAAAATTGAGTACCCATCAAGAATAAATAAACAAATCGTCTTCGGCATAAAATAACCCAACAAGGGTTGACATACCGTAAAAAACCAACCAACCATCCAACTATTATTAAAAATACCTTGTTGCTAGTTTGCTCTATTCCCATTTTCCTCACTTGAAATAACATGTTTAAAAACGATTCGGATCATACATCTTTCAGTAGATAAGAACAAATAAGTTAGGAGTCAATAGAAACTATATCTAGAATATTTGATTATCTGCCCTTGTTCAGAACTGCACACCACCGCGTAGTCGCCATTTCGTAACTATCGAAGACATGCAATAGGTAGTGATGAATTAACTGGAGGCAGTGTCACTTGAAGACTTCCAGCACAGTTTCGAGGAGTGGAAACAATGTCTTTATCGGTGTATTTCTTCCCAAAAAAGGAACCACGATTACTTTTGAAAACTGTCTAGTTAAAGATAAATATTCATTGAAAATCTGTTCCTTTTTTAGCAGCTGGAATTGCATGACCCAGACGTCCAAATGGTCGTAGAATTTACCGCCTCATTCACGTTAAATAAGCAAACAGACAACTTTATTTTCTATGACACGTTGAAATAACACCCAAGTAACTAAAAGCACGCAAAAATAACCAAAGACACTGTTAAGAACTAAAGACTACAAAAAGATAGCTGCCTCTTTTACCTACTGCCTCATATTTAACAGGATTACCAAACAGAGCAAAGAAACCGTGAGTAACTATATTATTTTTTTCATATTCTTTATACATTTTCCTGCATATATAAAATAGATTTGATATAATAAAAAGTGATTAATCCTCTAACCAAAATGGCTGACTTTTCAATGGCTAGTAACGCTAAGATTAAAGCTGAATAAGGAGAAAAACCAACAAAAAAAAAAAAAAAAGAAAAAAACCAAAGAACTAAATACAGAGTGGTCAGAAAGTCTTGTCATCCCCTACATTTTTCTTTGGCTCATACTTAGGCTAAACGGTCGGTCGGAGAAGCCT
Source organism: Doryteuthis pealeii (assembly GCA_023376005.1). Lineage (NCBI taxonomy): Eukaryota > Metazoa > Mollusca > Cephalopoda > Myopsida > Loliginidae > Doryteuthis > Doryteuthis pealeii. The sequence goes on from CM042138.1 coordinate 113,986,806, forward strand.
CCTCCGATTAATCGGCTGGTCACATTAAACCCTAGCACCTATATGATTTTCCGACCCTATTGCCCTTAGGGAAAGCTCCTTTCATCATGTGGATTGTAGAGTACTCCTTCATCACAATTACTCCCAGGTCCACTCTAGTCTGGAGTGGTAATACCTGTTCAGGTCCCATCTATGGGTTAAATAGAACCAAATGAGTTTTAAAAATGTGTTTAAAAAAATTGAGTACCATCAAGAATGAATAAAAAACGTATTTGGCATAAAATAACCCAATGGTTGACATGCCGTAAAATGAAACCAACTTGCAACCTTCTTTTAGGGGTAAAATATTTACATAATACCTAAAATTCTAGAAAATAATTTGATTTAAAAAAAAGAGGTAAAATAATTGCATAACTTATTTCTTTCCATTTAAATTTCTCATTTTATCGGATTTTTTCCTAATTGCTGTTTCTTTATAACTTATATACCATATTATCAAAAAAAAAATTAATGAAAGTTAAAAATATGTAGGGGTGACAAGACTTTCGGACCCCATTGTTGATTTTTGTTCTAGTTTTACTTTTCATGTTTTTACTGTTTAACTTAATCTAACACAGACCCACAATTGACATACCCCCCCCCCCCCAAAAAAAAAATTGTTTCTAAAAAAATTGTTTCTAAAAATAATTGTTTGTATTCTTTTTAATAATTGCATCAATTGTTAATCATTTGCATTATTATTAACTCTCACATTTTTCATATTTTATCTTTTATGTATATGTTTACGTTACAAGTTAATTTTTCGTCGCTTGTTTTGTAGTGTATCAGCTCTTTTAAAACTTTTTTAAAAACACTTTTCTTCTAACGATAATCTAAGGCTGAAAGTAGTTAAGAACCATTTAATAACATCAAAGATCTATTTCTATTTGTCTTCACCGTTTTGTTTATCTCTTATATATATATATTCGATTGGGTAGAGGGGGGAACCTAGTGTATTGATTTGTTCACTTTTGAGATCTACAAATACTTGACATTTTTAAATAGAATTTTAATGCTATTTCTATCTATATCTTCAAATATAAATCAAATCTTCATAAGTTTTGCACAAAAAGCAAGAATCAGTGAAATGTGATATATATATATATATATATATATATATATATATATATATATAATTTTCTTTGTCGTTAATTGTTTAATTTTCGTAGTTTCATCCGGACATACATACACAAAAACAGCCCTTTATATATGTATAACCTGCTCTTTGAGGCGGGGTCTGGTGGCTTCGGCCACTTGACCAGTGTTAAATTAATGGCGTGATTCCAGGAGGCTACCCCTCCCCTTGATTTAAAAGGGCAGGGCTGGATCTATTGCTCAGTGCCAGAGACACCCCCTTGAGGGGGAAATGCCGAATGGGATCCACGAATCTTTTTTCACCCACCATCCCATGAGTTTCGGTCCATGGCTCGTCCCACATAAATAGGTCCTTGTGTCCAACCCGCATACGTGGGATGCGAGGTAAATACATCAATCAATAAATATATAAATATGTATTGATTGATTGATAGATAATTATATTAGAACTCTGTGTCTGTTAATTTTTAACTGAATTATTGGGAAACGTGATATGTTAGCGCAAACGTTTTCCTAGAACGTATACATAAATTTACGTGGCAATGTAAGTGAAATTAGTCTCGAGTTGATTTGGCTACCATGTGGGGGCGGGGGATTTATGGGTATCCTAATTTTTAAATTATCAGCTCTTACACCACTGTAGTTATCACCTTGTGTTTCACTCCCTCGATAATTTCATGCCTAAACAAGTAGTATATCAAGATTGTACTGCTAAAAGAATGACAAATCAGGTGAGAGAACATATCTAATTAATGTTGTTTTCTTTTTTGTTTACAGATATTAATTTGCCAAAAAGAAAGTATTGTAAAATAATGACAATTATTATTTCCATTTTTCATATTTTGTCTGTTGTGCAAAAAAATAATTGATAGGTAATTAGACGCATCTTTTAAGCCTTTTTTTCTTTGAAAACTGATAAGTCTTTCTCTCTCTCTCTCATATATATATATATATATATATATATATGGCATATCATAAGTTTTTCTTAATTGTTTGCATTGCATCAATAATTGCATCCATTATCAATATCGTTTTCAGAATTTCTTCATTAACGAGATGAAACTGTAGTTCAATATAACTTCTTCTTCCAAATAAAAATGAACATAAATAAATTCAGAAGAAATATCGAACACATTTCTGGGTGAATTGTTATATATATACTCCAGGTAGGTTGAGCTCTCTGGATAAATTCGCTGACGGCCATTGATTATGCTTATAATGCAAAATTCTCCTATAAAATGGATTGAGCGTTCTGGAGTCCTTTTCATGTATACATATGTATCTATCAGTTAAATTCTCCCTCCAACTTGTAGGTGTACTGATGGCTCAATGTGGTAAAAAAACTCTGTCATGAAAAATTGGTTGGGTTTCGATCCCGGCTTGAAGTAGCCTGTTTGAGTAGATATGATAGGTCGAAACACGGTGTCTGTGAATGACATATATATATGTGTGTGTGTGTGTGTGTGGTGTGTCGGTTGGCTTTGGGAATTAAGTATACTGTAAGGCTTTATTTAGGATTATGCTCAAGAATCCCAGAGAGATACATCAGGGATGAATGAAATAACCATGTTTATCTCGGGTCACCAGGGAACTGTACCCCTCCCGCTTATTTTTTATTTTTTTATTTTATTTCATTTTGAATATTGCTAATTGCGGATGTTTTGAGATCAAATATGTTACATTTAGTACAAAGATTATAGACATAATGTAAATTCTTTTAGTCTAGGAATTTATCAAGAATAATAATAGTATACAGTTTATAACTTATCAAGCCACACACACACACACACACACACACACACACACATATATATATATATATATGAATATGATCTAATGAAAAAACAAAAGATGTTTACAACTGAATAGGTTCATCAGGAGAGAAGTGTGCAAACCGTTTCGGGGCCAATCTCTCGACGGTTTAAAAAGCAACACCTGGCCCATCCTCACTAATATGAGGACCCTTCGCATTATAATGCATCCACTGCACGTGACTATAATACTTCTGATTATTTAAAAAATTAAAAATGAGATTCATTTTATTTTTAAATAAGATTCATTTTATTTTTAAATAAAATTCATAATATTTTTAATATAGACAGCGCATTTTTTTTTTATTAATTCCAACGTTTGACTAGCAGCGTTCTGTTTACTAACGGTCATTTTCCCGTCTTATTTTTGTTGATGACCGACCCACGTGCGGTCGATGCATTATAATGCGAAGGGTCCTCATATTAGTGAGGATGGGCCAGGTGTTGCTTTTTAAACCGTCGAGAGATTGGCCCCGAAACGGTTTGCACACTTCTCTCCTGATGAGCCTATTCAGTTGTAAACTTCTTTTGTTTTTTTCATTATATCATATTCATACTGTCGGATTAATTTCCATTTTATTTTCACATAATATATATATATATATATATTACCTTTCATATTGTCCGCAGAAAAAACAAAATTGGAATTATTTAAATTATATCACCGGAGGCGCAAATTTCGTGAGTTTATCATCATTGCAGATTCCTACTGTTGGACTTTTTAACTTTCATTTGTAACCGGAACATTTTGCTGAACTTTTTGATATTCATATATACTTTTACTGCAAACGCTTTTTGAGTTTTTTTATGATAAAAATGCTTATAATTTCTAAAAATAAAATTTATTTTATTTTTAAAAATAAATACGTATTTAAAAATGTTTTTTTTTTTGAAAATTCCGGTTTTGATCGAGAGCGTTCTGTGCTTCGCAATTAATAATATATTTATTTCGTTTTTCTGCTTACAATGTTGCTTTTGATATATATATATATATATATATATATATATATATATATAATATATATATATATATACTGGGTTAATTTGCATACTGGTTTTAACAAAAAATTACTTAAAATCAATCATCCGTATCCTATAAAAATCAATCAATCCTATAACTGATTTTATATAGAATCCATTTAGAATAAAATTGAAATGAGCGTAAGCTTTTTTTATATGCGTTCTTATTTGATTTCGTTAATCTTTCTAATTTAATACATTCATTATATTAAAACAAATACTTACGTCCAGAGGGTACATATTCTGACTAGAATGTATAGATCGGAAAATGGACAGTGTATATATATATATATATATATATATATATATATATATATATATATATATATATATTAGTCCATCTTGCGATTCGGTAAGAAAGGTTGGCACTGCTGGTAAAGTCGGGACGAACTCATCAGTGACCTTCCCCTGTGGTGCCCTGGATTAGTGGTAAAAGCGCATTAGTGTCGAAACCCTGGGTAGGTCGAAAGTCATCATTTGATAAATGCTTTGTTGTCTTAACAGTTGTTTTGTTTATATAATTGTATATATATATATATATATATAATGGAGAGAGAGTAAAATTGGGGAAATCAGTCCGACAGTATACGGAAAAAATATGAAAAACATGAAGTTTTCCAAAGGATGAATATATATTCTTGATGGTAATGTCGACGCTATAACGTTCTGGTTTTTGTAACCTTTAGGATACGTGGTGAAATCTTGTGTAAGATTTCACCACGTGTCTTGAAGCAGCCGAGACGTTATAGCTTTTGACATTATCATCAAGAATAAATATTCATCCTTTGGAACACTTCGTTTTTTACACACACACTCTCTCTCTGGCAAAGTCTCTCCTATAAAACGGATGTGAGCTCTCTAGCAGCTGTAACGTATATACCTATGTAAGCATTTATCAGTCAAATTATACCCTTGCTTGCAGATGGCTGATGGCCCAGTGATTAAGAATCCTGACATGTTTCAATCGGAAGTAGCCTGCGAAGTCTAGCCACACTAAAGAGACGTGATACATCGAAACACGGTGTCTGCAGATGATTATATATATATATATATATATATAATGGTGCAGTGCGATATTATGATAGATGAATCGTAATGATATTGCTGGTTGAATTCTCCTGGTGCAAGGAAAGTGAATTAGTTTAGGGTTAATTAAACATTTGGTAAATGTAAAGAATTTAAGCGTAAACTTTGACGCTGTCAAAATGTACCTCAATACTGAATTCACCCAGACAATATTTTACTTACTTAGAAGATAACAGGTACGATCAATTTTCTATAAGGTGTCATCACTTACAACCAAAATAAATATTAGAGAAATATAATTTCATGGCTGTTACTTCATTTCAATGTTCTTCTGTAAAAATAAATAAATAAATGGCAACAAAATTGGAGTAAAAACATAGACACACCAATCTCTTCTGAATAAAACCCAACATAGGAAAATGGAAACCATGCTTCATAAAAGAAACAAGTCACTATATCCTGACAATGTACATATCATACAAAACTAACTCTTCTTTTTACTTAAACAAGTAACATGTCAAACAGCCTCTCTATATATATTAATACTCATATTCCTTAAAAGTACGACCGTTATCATCTTGGAACACACCCTGGTTAAAACTGAGATCGTCCAAATAGTTCAAGATGAAATGCAAAAATGTAATTCCTGATTATCTGGTGTCTGTTTGTTTGGTTTGGTTTGTTTTGTTTTACGGCATATCAACCTCAGTGGGTCATTTAATGCTGAAAAAGTTTTGAAATAAATCAATTCTTAATGGATAATACAATTTTTTTATAAATACATTCTTCTATTTAACCCATAGATGGGACCCTAACAGGTACTACCACTCTGGGTCAGTGGACCAGGGAGCAGTGGTGATGAAGGGGTGCTCTACATTCCCCAAACCTCCAGAACTGGAACCTCACCATCAGATAGTTTAACGTCATTCCCAGGACATGTAGACCCGCAGCCACCGCCTTCTAGCACCCATATGATAAAAAGGGGTTGGGGCTTGCCATAAGGGCAATAGGGTTGGGAAAATCATATAGGTGCTAGGGCTTGACGTGACCAGCCGATTGATCGGAGGGGGCCTCTCCGACCGCCTGTCTAGCCCAAGATAGGGCCAAAGTGGAGCATTGCATGTCATGAACTGCTCATCCACCTGGGCTCTATCCTTAAGCATCACGGGTCGCCACCCACGGCCAACAGGTGACCTCATTGGGGGGTTTTACCCCTCTGCAGAGGTGCAGTCGGTGCATTCTAACGCCCCAGCCGACAGGGCGGATTATCTGGTGTCGTCACCTCAGTTAAATAATGGATTATTCTGATTTTATCATAAAGAAACAAAGGGAAGAAAAAAGACATGCTAAACAGAAAATTTATAAGAAAGAAAGACTAGAGGAAAGATATTATGAGTGGGTCAGCACGCAGAAGCGATATCGCTAATCTATCTCGATCGAAGATAATGAAAAGATGAAAAAAGAGTGAAAGAGTTAATCAAGATTATCATACTTTTTACATACTGAACTATTTTGCAATATCTCTTAAGTAAACATATCAAACGTTGAAATAATTAAATCTTCATAATTTGGTATATCCACAAGTTCTGCTAGTACTGTTAAATTCATTCTAATAGAATGCTGTGAGTTTGCTGTTATAGACAATGTTTTTGCAACACAATCAACATGATATATATTCAAAAATATCAATAAAGATCGTATAAGATTATACCAAAAATATAACAAACATGAACTTTATCCTATAAGCTTATCCCTCAAAGCGATTTCCAATCCATTTAGCAACAACTGCATACAACTTACTGTCAAAATCAAGAAAAAACCCTCACAATTTACCACTTGGCATAGAATAACCCTGTAAGAATTGACGTTCCGTTAAAATCAGTCAATTCATTGCATCACGCCACAAAAAATTCGATAAAGTAATACTCGAACATAATCCTCTCAAAATAACGAAGATTCTTTTAAATTTCTTTTTCCAGCGATTTCACATAGTTTCAACGTTTTACACATGGACAGTTTATCATCGTGTAATGGCTGCCAAGTTAGTCTTGCAAATCAGTTACAACTAAGTAATGAGTTCAATCAGAACTAACTGCCAAATATTTCTGGCTTTGTGACAAATCTAAGTTTCACTTAGTCTTTTCAATAAACATCGTCGTGGTGCAGTAACCATTAGATTGGTCCCACAAATCAATTACCAACGAGTTCAATTCTCACTGAGTGTCTCATACATTTTGTATTGTGTCGCAACAAAGATAACCGTAGTTGTGCTGTCTAACGTGGTTTGCAGGGTCAGATCATCTGTAGTGAGCTTGATTCTCACTGGGTACACCATAATTTTAGTTTTGTGCTAAACTAAGCTTAGTAAATATATTCACTATTTTGCGTATGGATGTCTTTATCAACTGGGTGACACTCAACTACTTTTGATGGTGAGGCTCCAGTTCCGGAAATCTGGTCATGTGGAGTATCCCTTCATTGATATTACTCTCAGGTCCACTCTGATCCGGAGTGGTAGTACCTGTTAGGCTCCCAGATATGGCTCAAATAGAGGTCTGAAATTATTTGTATTTGATAAAAAACGCTCTGAAGAAATTACACAAAAATGCAACTATGAATGGTCAATGAACGTGATTCCCTAAAATTTCCTTGGCATCCATCAGTCGACTGGAGTGTCCAGAAAACGTGGAACCATGTAGCCTGGGCGGGTTGATATGGAGGATAAGCTGTCGCCTAAGTATCAGGCCCCCATCTCCACACTGCCATTGGGGTCCAAAAAGACAAAACGGCTCTTTCTTACTTGCCACTAGTACCATGTAAACTAGTACTACCTGCTCCATTACCGGGTTGTCAATGACTAAACTGGCACCACATACAGGTACGTCCCGGCTTGTCTGGTGAGATGGGCGAGTGAACACCCAGTATCACTAAAAACAAATGATGTCAATGGGCGGATGAGCACCAAGGGAGACAGCAGCTATCCACACGATTGTAGTAGGATTTGGGGATCTTACTACTCATATACATCTCCAAAATGGGGTTTCTTAGCCTTGGATGGCAATCCATCTAGACAAGGAAAAGGCTATATCTCAGAAAGGCTTGGGGAGTAAACCCTGAAATCAAATCCAGAGTTGGAGTCCCTATGATGGTGTGGTGTTTAAACGTCAGTGCTATCCAGCAACTCCTGTGACACTATCGTTGCCAAACTGCATTGTTTTTTTTTTTGTTTTGTTTTGCCTTCCCCTTCCCCTTTCATCAATGCATGGCATAAAATAGCCATAGGCGCGTTGACATGCTGGTAATATCAATCTAACATCAGCTAGATAAAAATATTGGGGGCATTTGTGAATAAGGAAAAAGTTAGGAAGATTTTTTTTTAATTACGCTTTGATGAGGTCAGGTTATATATATATATATATGAGAGAGAGATAGAGGAGGTAGTTTAGCGTTGATAAAAAAATAACACTGCGTTAAGAAATTCCTCCCCAGTTAGCAACATTTACCAAATATTGATTACTTAGAAAATATGATTTAGAAGTTATTTAAGAATGTTGATGTTATTTTAAAAAATAATTGCTATTTTTATTTTATTTTGAAATCATAAAAATGTAAATGTCTTTTTAAGGATTTGTTTTTAGTGACGAAAAAAGTGACGTCAAATTTGTTTACTGTCTTCGTCAAGAAAACGTGTTTGCGTTCATGTCTCTTTTTTTTTCTTTCTCTCAAAGATAAATGAAGTGTCTTGATTTGCTAATATTGAAGATGTAGTCATTTTAGTAAAAATAAAACTAAAAATAAATTCTGCTGTTTTGGTTTAAACATTTCACAAACATTGAAATGAGCTTTTTCTATTTTTTTTTTTTTAAATTAAAAAATCAAGAAAGAAAAATAAATGTAAAAAAGAGAAAATAAGAATAAAAAGACGAGAAAAAATTAGAAAAATAATGTTAGTTATTTGTCTGCCCCCTCCTCGCGCTTGTGATAAACTGCACTATATATATATATATATATATATATACTCGTGTTCCTTAAAAGTACGAACGTTATCTTGCAACACCCTCTGGTTAAAAATGAGACCGACTAAATCGTCCAAGATGAAATACAAAAAAATGTAAATCCTGATTATCTGGTGTTGCTTATCCTCCGAATTATTTCTTATGAGTGTCATTTTCTCAGATAATTGACTGTTCCGTTTTTATTAAGAAAAAGGACATACTACACAGAAATAAAATAAGAAAGAAAGATTTGCGTATATACAGCAGAAATATGCATTTATCCAACCCCTTCGCACAAGTAACATGCGACACTAGGTCATTTCCTTAAGCGGAGTTTAACAGGTCGGAATTCAGAGTTTTTCTTCTTCTTGCTTGACCATGGTTAGAGAGTCCAGTCTACCCTACTATTTACTCATAGTTAGATGGGGAATAATTGGATTCATACTTTTCTTTGGCAGAAATGGGGCCTGACGGAGCCTATATGTGCCCAAACCACATTCACTACATGAAAAGAAAAAAAATGATCTGCTAAATATTTCTAAATATCATCTGAATGTAAAGGCACCTAGGTATAATAATCGAGCTACGAAGTAGCAGGAATCAAATACACTTCCATGTACGTTTGCCGGCCTAAAACCGTACTCTACATTATTTTCTTGCTAGAATACTGTAACATCGTAGTAAGCGAGTTCGAACTTCAGTCGCGCTATTACGTTCACTTTCCGACTAATACTTTTGGGAAAGGTATGAACTCCCTCATCCTTCCAGCAATGTGTTAAATAGTACAAGTACTGTTCTTCAAAGATGACCACCCGTTGACCGCGGGTGGCGACCCGTGATGCTTAAGGATGGAACGCTGGTGGCCTTTACTCCACTTTGGCTTTACTTTGGAGAAGCCCCCTCGATCAATCGGCTGGTCACGTCACACTAGCACCTATATTATTGCCCCAACCCTGTTGCTCTTATGGCAACTCTCTCAATCCTTTTTCTCATGTATGTGCTAGAAGGCGGTGGCTGATGGTCTTAAGTCCTGGATATGACATTAAACTATCTGATGGCAAAGTTCCAAGGGGCCCTGAGGAATGTGGAGTACCCTTCCATTTTCATTACTCCCAGATCCACTCTGACCCGGAGTGGTAGTTAGGGTCTCGTCTATGGGTTAACTAGAAAAAATTAGTTTTAAAGTTGTGTTTTAAAAACTTAGTTAAAAAAAATTTGAGTACCTATCAAGAATGAATAAAACAAAACGTTTTCGTCATAAAATAACTCAACAAGGGTTGACATGCCGTAAAATCCAACCAACCAGCCAAATACAAGGATGGCTTTAGAATTAAATAATACTCGAAGGCTGATATGCTATTAAACAAAGAAACCAAACAATACTTAAAATTACGAATGATATATATCACTTGGTTATTTACGTTATATTCTCAATGGCTATCAAATAATTATTTAAACTTATCATCTCTATTAATAATGGAGATTCGCTTCCGGTTTTTGTCTGTAACAAAAATTACGCCACTGCTTACGTCACATTACCTCAAATCATCATAACATAGAATAAATACACTCAACATTTGAACATGCAGCATTAGACAATCCTCATTTTTTTAAAACAAGTTTTAATAAATACATGACTGGTATTATATATCTATATATAGTTTGGGTACAAACTCGCTGACATTGAACTTTTTACTCCCACCCCTCAGTTAATATGTTTAAAAAATCTATTTTTACATCGCCCAGAGGGTGTTTTATTTTATACTAGTCTTAATTAACAATGTCTCTATTAAGGTCAAGCTGAGATAGATTTGCCCAAAACAGCCCATATTATTAATGCGTTTAAAATCCTGCGCCTGCGATATGTTATATATCATTAAGAAATAAATGTTCACAAAGTATGTGGTGGGAATAATTTGCATACCGGTTTTAACAAAACCAGTGTTTAATAAATAACTTGATGTTGATTTAATATTATTTTATTCTCAAACGTATTAAAAGCAATACTATGTATAATTTTAAATTGAAATCAATTAGAATAAAGTAAAAATAAGTGTAATCTGTTTGTGCTTGTATTTAATTCCATTAGTCTTTCTAATTCAATATATTTAATTACATTAAAACTTAAATATATTTTTTAAATTTTTTTTTATTGCTAATAATGCTAATTTCATTGAAGACAAGTACGGCATAAATGTTTGCCGTGGATTACAATATGTGAAAGATTCTGGATCGGTAGATAAGGGGTTAACCTAGTCTGACAAAAGACTTGTAACTCTTCTCCATAATCCAAATGGAAGTTTCACCTCGATTGGCATCGCTCAAAGACGGTCCGAAATACAACCGGCTACATCCACACACTTTCGTTTTCTTAAAACAAATATGCAAATTAACCACAGCATATAATATGTAAACCTTTATTTCTTAGGATATGTAAGACACATTGCAGGATTTTAAACGCACAAATAACATGGACTGTTTTGAGTCAAATTTAACTCCGATTCTCATAGACAGTGTTAATAGATAAACTGTATTCTATGTATTAATGATTTTGACTATAAATTGAATAAAGTAAGTAAAGTCTCGGGCAGCCTAATGTCGGTATCAGCCAGGCAGCGAGGGGGGTCTATCCCCTTTTCACTAGCACTAGACCAAGGAGATATTTAAAGTCTGAGGTGTAGCGCGACACCTACGATCAGCTCCTCGCTTTACCGCCCAGATCTCTGTGCTACTCGTACGCTGAGTTGGCGAGGCCGGTATTGAACCAGGAACCTTGTGATTCCAAGCCGAAGGTTCTAGCGACTGAGCAAATAAATGCTCGTTGATAAACTTACGTATTTCCTGAGGGTGACGTAAGCAGTGACGTAGTTTCGATTACACAGACACCGAATCTCCATTATAAGTAAGAAGAGATGCTGTTAATTTTGAAAGCGTTTGCCCTCGCCCTCAAGCTTCCCACTTATTTTTTTTTATTTCTATTTTTTTTTTTTTTACTTACTCGCGGTCGCCTCATCCCGAATGTCCATTTTGGTATTAGAACGGTTTGTTGTTTTCGTAGCCACCATTGCCGATGAATGTCCTATGTAAATCCATAGATACAGGCTCAAAATCAGAAAGCGAGCAATATTTCTTCTGTAACTGCTAAACGCCATTCTCTGTTTCTCAGAAAACTCAGTTGAATTTGATTGGGGTGAATTTAACAGAAAAACATTACATTGGAACGGACGCTATAACTGTGTTGCTATGGTGACATGCAAATACGTCAGTGAATAATGCTATAACAAATAGAAAGTATCTATTACATCATCAGTTTTTTTTTCCTTTTATCAATGGAACTTTTTTTTTTCCCGATCATACGACCAAAATTAATTATACTTGTTGATATTTTTAAATGTCTGTACTTATGAATAAGAATTTCTTTTTTTTCTTCTCTCTCTCTCTCTCTCTTACCCTTTCTATCTTTTCTCTCTTTCTTTGTTTCTCTCGCTTTCTTCTCTTCTCTCTCTTTCTTTGTTTCTCTCTCTTTCTTCTCTCTCTCTTTCTTTGTTTCTCTCTCTCTTTCTTTGTTTTCTCTCTCTCTTCTTTGTTCTCTCTCTCTTTCTTTGTTTCTCTCTCTCTTTCTTTTTCTCTCTCTCTCTCTCTCTCTCTTTCTCTCTCTCTTTCTCTCTCTCTCTCTTTCTTTCTCTCTCTCTCTCTCTCTCTCTTCTCTCTCTCTCTCTCTTCTTTCTTTGTTTCTCTCTCTTTCTCTCTCTGTCTTTCTTTGTTTCTCTCTCTTTCTCTCTGTCTTTTTCTTTGTTTCTCTCTCTTTCTCTCTCTGTCTTTCTTTCTCTCTCTTCTCTCTCTGTCTTTCTTTGTTTCTCTCTCTTCTCTCTCTCTTTCTTTGTTTCTCTCTCTTTCTCTCTCTGTCTTTCTTGTTTCTCTCTTTCTCTCTCTCTCTCTTTCTTCTCTGTCTTTCTCTTGTTTCTCTCTCTTTCTCTCTCTTCTTTCTTGTTTCTCTCTCTTTCTCTTCTGTCTTTCTTTGTTCTCTCTCTCTCTCTTTCTCTCTCTCTCTCTCTCAGATATATATATTTGTTTTTTCACTCTTTATAATTTCGCTTTCTCTTCTATTTTTCACTCTTTATAATCTATCTATCTATCTATCTATCTATCTATCTATCTATCTATCTATCTATCTATCTATATATATATCTATATATATATATATATATATATATATAAGAAAAACGTTTGGATCATTTAATGGATTCACGTCAAGATGAATGAAAAAAAAATGAAAGTATTTTCAGCGGTATTTTCTTTTAATGTAAAAACGTCTTTGTTTATTTCTACATACACTCCATATGAAATCATCCTTTTTAACACGTTAGTTTTTTGTTTGTTTTATATACTTACACGCTTCACATGTTTCTTTAAATTGATGAGGTGTAAAGAAGAATTCACGGATGTAAATCTTTATTTTCACAAAAAAAAAAAAGTGTGACACAAAGAAACTATTTAGATATCTGTCGTTCTCAATACAATGTTTGTTGTTTTTTGTTTTTTTGTTTCTTTTCAACCTTGACATAAATATGTTATTTACTAAGCATAAAATTATATATGTATATATATGAAGAAAATATTTTGAAAAAAATATAACAAACACAGGATATTATGATCAGAGGAAACAATTGTTTCCTCTGATCATAACATCCTGTGTTTGTTATATTTTTTTCAAAATATTTCTTCACATATCGTCGGATCTATCTATCTATCTATATCTCCTCGTATCTATCTATCTATCTATCTATATATATATATATATATATATATATATATATATATAATCTCTCATTTACTATACCACAACTCCTGAAGTACCGACCTACACAACAAAACCTTTTATCAAATGATGTTTCTGAAGTCAGGCGTTGTAACACGGCGAGATTCTTTTCGTTGGCGTTTACTAATTTTTAGCGAAAGAAGTTAAATGTAAAAAAATATTTTTGTTAATCACAGGAAATGGTTTTGTTTAAAATGAGAAACATTAAAATCAAAACATTGTATAAAGTTTGATTTCGCCGTGTTAACATATTCAATCAAAAGTGACTGCAAGCCACTAAATTGATATATTTATCAAAACTTTCGAAAGTCCCAAGGATGGACTTTATTTTAGGGTCCGGAGAATAGCACCAGTTGACACTTATTGACGATTGCAAAACAGCAACAATTTCTCTTATACAAAGAACTAGAAGTGGCTACCCAGCGTTGTCTTGGTAAGGGAGGTAAAAAGGTAGTCTCGCAGATCCATTATTGTTGAATTGCGAGTTGGATCTTCACAAGAAGCTCCATTAGAATCCCTACGTAAAAAAGACATTGCGTGGATCCAGACACTGTGAAAAGAAAAATGAATGTCTCCTATTTAAAATACTAAATGCAAAAAAAATTCCATGCTGTAATCATTTAAATTCTATTTTCTAATTATCTTCATGAATATAAACCAAATCTTCATTATTTTTTATCAAAAAACTAAGATTTGGTGATAGTGAATGTTTATATATATTTACTTTGTCATTAATTTTCTTAGTTTCCTCCGGACATACATGTACACAACTGCCCGTTATATATGTACTAGCAGCGGCTACCCAGCGTCGCCTGGGTAGAAGAGGATTCTCTTAAGTTAGTCCCACAGATCCATTATTACTGAATCGTGAGTTGATCTCCTCGTGGGATGTCCCATTCAAGTCCCTATGTAAAAAAAAAAAAAATGGACCTTGCTTTGATTCAGCTACTCGAAAAAGAAATGTTAATGTCTACTATCTAAAATATTGAATAAAATAAAAATCCATGCAGTTATCATTTAAATTTTATTTTTTAATTATCTTTACGAATATAAATGAAATCTCTATAATTTTTTGCTTAAAAACCAAGCCCTGGTGATATTTAATGTGTATATGTATTTACTTTGTCGTTAATTGTTTTATTTTCGAAGTTTCCTCCGGACATACAGATTCACACAACTGCCCTTTATATATGTATAGATAGATGGTCTGAACTGTTAAAAAGTCAGACCAGAGAGCTAAAGGGAAGAACTACGAGACCCTTCAAATTGCTTAAATAATAAATCTTTGCCATTTTTTTAAAGTCATTTCTAACCAGTGGTTGTTGCAGGATGATAACGGACGAAAGATTTAGGAACACGCGTATTAATATATATATATTAGAATGTTTTTTTTATTATATAAAATAACTATAATGGTTAAATTACAAAAATACTAATAGAACCGTGTACTCACTTGGTTACCTCGTTTTAGGAATGAACATCACCTCCTTATAGGTACCAGGTACTTTTACAATATCGCAATTTTTCCTTATGGGGACGGTCCTTTTTAATGTCCAGTATTAAACTTTAACACCCCTGGTTATATATCTAACCTGATATTTATCCTCTTTTTTTTCCTTTTTTTTTTTTTTAGTTAGGAATAAGGATACGGACAAAAACACCAAAAATGCTTAAATCAATAGATATAAGTGTCGTTCAGTTCAGTTTAGAAAATAAAATCATTGTAAAACAATATAAACTTTACAAGCAGAACCTGCGGATATACCATAGTATGATAACTTAATTATTATAACGTTTTTTATATGTTTAAAGCTGCTGAAAAATAGTTCAATATCTAAAAAGTATAATAATTTTGTTTTAACCCTCTCTCTCTCTCTCTCTCTCTCTTTCTCCTCTCTCTTTCTCTCTCTCTCTCTTTCTCTCTCTCTCCTTCTCTCTTTCTTTCTTTCTCTCTTTCTTCTTTCTTCTTTTCTTTCTCTCTCTTCTTCTCTCTCTCTCTCTCTCTCTCTCTCTTCTCTCTCTCTCTCTCTCTCTCTCTCTCTCTCTCTCCCTCTCTCTCTCTCTCTCTCTCTTTCTCTCTTTGTGTTCGATTAAAACAGATTAGCGTTATCGGTTCTGCGCGTTCACCCCTCTCTCTATCTTTCCCCATCTCTCTATCTTTGTTTCTTTCTAATATTTTTTCTGTGTAGCATGTCCTTTTTCTTCATAATAAAACGGAATGGTCCATTATTTAGCTGAGGTGACGGCAAGCATAAGAATTTGGCAGATAATCAGAATTTACATTTTGCGTTTCATCTTAGTCGATTTGGACGGTCTCATTTTTAACCAGAGGCTGTTGAAAGATGATAACGTTCGTACTTTTAAGGAACACGAGAGTGTGTGTGTGTGTGTGTGTGTGTACATGTTGTTAATCGAAGCCTGAAGACGATGCCAGAAGTTTATAAATGAAAGGGAACTTAGTTATGGCCCTTTGGAGGATACCCGACTGCGCTGCTACTGATACGAGAATGTTGTGCGGCAAGTATCAGTTTTAGCATGAAGCGATGCTACTGATAATAAAGTGGGAGCAAGGGCATTTCAGCCCTTGCAGAGGAACTTCCAGTCTCTTTGTTTGGTACGGTGGGACCTGTGAGGGATTCGTTTGTCGAGTCTCCTTTTTGGTTGGACCTCGCATTAGATGCGTTAGTCCCAGCTCTAAAGGCCTATTTTTTTAGGTATCTTTAGGGCCTGAATTCGGCAGAAAAGAATGGGAGGTTCAGATTCTGATAGTTTCCATTCGGCGGAGTGCATGATTAAAGCCTTCTCAGGAACAAAAAATAGATACGAAGTTTGTTTCAGGTATTTGTTCCGAGTTAAAAGAAGCAGAATCAAAGACTTCTTTGGGACAAAAAACAGATTTTCGAAGTTTGTTGCAGGTAAAATAAAGCAGAATTACAGGACGAGTTGGTCCTTTTGCAAAGAATTAAGGTGGTCCTTTTGCAAAGAATTAAGGAATTAATTTTGTTCCGATACAAAAAGAATTGATATTCAAGATACTTTTCATCTGAAATGCACGAGTGAGAAAATTCTTCAAAAGAGCTAAAGACTTCCCACCTACTTTTCGCGTCGGCTACTGAGCTGGCACGCCATAAGAGACTTTTACTCTTACATTTTCCTACTACAAAAGGACAGTATATTTCGTGGTCTACACGAGACTACGTATTTTATTCGACCTAGTTAGTGGCAGGTCAGAAAAAAAGGCAGAAGTGCATTTTTTTTTTTTTTTTAAACTGATTTTGTAATTTTTTATCTGTTACACAGGGGTTGTCCAATGCCCCAGCAAGAGGAATTTTCTTGCAATGAAATAGTTACCTTTCTGTAGTTAATAATTATTTAGGCTTACAGCAGTATTTTTGTTATTCTTTTTTGTGTAATCCTTTTTTTTTGTTATTATTAAGTCAAACACCGACTAATATGTCAGTAGTTGGTTTTATTGAAATGCCAACCTCGAGGATAAAATTCCGACAGATCTGCAACACGTGTTGCTAATGTAAAATTTAAAAAAAAAAAAAGCATAATCCATATTGCGGATCTTTTTTTTTTTTTTTTTTTTTTTTTTTATAAAATATTTAATTTTCTCCCGTTGGACCCAAAAACAACACTTCACACACACACAACACACAGATACATACACACACACACACACATATATATATGATGAACAGTAACAACACTATTCCAAGAGATCCTACCTGGTGATATTGGCAAAACAAAATGAAGAATAATTAAAACACGTCTGAAAGAACTGATTCGTTTTTTTTGTTTTGTTTTTTTGAGTAAAGAATGCTTTATTTACTCTGTCTGTTTCAACATTCCCTGGATACAATATCTGAAGAATACAAAACACAGGTCGGATGTATACAGCCAAGAAACAAAAGGAATGAACTTTTTTTTTCTATGGAGTGGGAGGAGTTGCCAACTA
Source organism: Doryteuthis pealeii (assembly GCA_023376005.1). Taxonomy (NCBI): domain Eukaryota; kingdom Metazoa; phylum Mollusca; class Cephalopoda; order Myopsida; family Loliginidae; genus Doryteuthis; species Doryteuthis pealeii. The sequence goes on from CM042138.1 coordinate 114,004,551, forward strand.
AAGAAAGACAAACATAATTTTATCGAAGACGGAGACAATAGCCTTCCAATATGGCGGTTATTGGCGTGTGGTGAGTAAGAGTGGATAGAAAGAGACAAGGAAGAAAAAAATGCCTGTGGAGATAGAGAGAGGTGTCCGTAGATAACATGTAAACCTGTTAAACCGGCAGGGGGACATGAATTGTTTTGGGCTGGGTCGTCGGGGGGGGGGAGCTCATGGAGACAACGAAATAGAAATTATTACAATGCTTTAGTTGATAAAAAAAGTAGAATCTTGGCGCTTCAAAAATACTCCGACAAATAACTAAATATATTAGCAAATATGGCCGATTGTGTGATTAGAAACTGTTTTTTAGGAACCGCAATGCCTACTGAATTTCTTTTTAAAATAAAATTGTGTAAAAAAAAAAAAAAAAAAAAAAATGCGGATGGAAACTTGGTTTTCAGGAAATATCATTTTAAGAGTTAGAATTTATATATATATATATATATATATATATATATATATATATATATATGTGTGTGCAAGTTATGTAAAAGTTAATAATTGAACACAATTATATTCAATTGATATTTCACCTCTCTTGGTCTCCATCAGAGTGAGGAAGACCCTGAGACCAACAGAGACGAAATATCAAATGAATTTAATTGTTGTATTCATTATTCACTTTTATATAACATATTAGGAAAAATCCGAAATGTGATGAAAAGTTATTTTCTTCATATATACAGGGTGTTCCCAAAATTTGACATCATTTCATTTAAATTTGTTTCATAAAATGATTTTTAAAAAATTCTTAATTTTTTTATAAAATAAAAAAATGACATCATTTAATAAGATTATCAGATTTTTGGGGATACTGTGTGTGTGTGTGTGTGTGTGTATATATATATATATATATATATATATATATATATATATATATATATATCACTTTATTTTCATATTGATAATTATTCAATAAATTACAATTTCAAAATTTCGAATTTATTAGATATCCTTTAAAGAAAATCCAATCCAAAATCTAGGAAATCATATCTCCCGGGAAATAACGCGCATGTATATTTTCTCATCAGATATGTTTGTAAACGTTTCCATGTATTGAAATTGACTTCAACCTTTTTTCTTTTTTTTTTTTTTTTTTTTTCTTTTTTTCGGTCTTGACTTTACTATAAAACAATTTCTAATATTTAAAAGTATATTTAATGACATATATTTTTTCATCGTATTTTTGAAATGCCAAACTCCTGCAATTTTATCCATAATTGTCTCAATATTTTAAATGGTACATATCTTTATCAGCAAGCGAAAAAAAAATGTTTAAAAAATATTAATATAGTTGCTGACAGTGGGGTTCGAACTCGCTAACAGACCAATCAATCGGTCCAGCTTCCACCAATTAACATTTCTATTTCATTGCAGCATGATATCAGCGAATTAAAAATTTACAATGACAATTCAAATATATCTTGAACTTTTTTCTCGACTGTAGAACATTTTTAATTTAAATTGTTATGAACATTTTAAAGAGAATATCGTACATAGATGAATGTGTGATTGCTACACAAACATAGACAGAAGAGTTTAATTTTGTGTGTGTGTGTGTACACTTGCACTTTCGCACATGTATATATATGTATACCTCATTTTTGTACGCCACTATATATTATTATAATGGAGATTGTGTGTCAGTCTGTAACCAAAACTACATCACTACTCATGTCACAATTGCCTTAATTATTGGTTATATTCTTAGTGATTATTAAATAATCATTTAATCCTAATTAGCATCTTATTTATTAATATCATCAATTAAAATAAAAATAAGTATTTTTATATGCATTCTTATTTAGTTTTGTTCTTTCTAATTTAATGATATTTAGTTAAATTTAAACTTAAATACTTACATGCAGTTAGAGGGTGCATATTTTGCTTGTATACCTAACATACCTACTTAACAAGGATCTTGGACACCTTGACAGGGAGTAATGGCCAGCAAGCTCATCTTGCAAATACATCATTAATGAGTTTGATCCCCAGTGGGTGTCCCATACTTGTGCTCTTGTGTCAAATATAAACTTAGCTTGTTTTTGTTTGTTTTTTTTTTTTTTTTAAATTTTGTTTTAATTATTTATGGAATTGTCTCACATAGTGTAATGTTTTACTACCTAGGATAGCAGACCATATTAGTTTGATTATCACTGGGTGCTCTACACCTCAAGCCTTATGCCAAATTAATACCTAGTAAATGACAATCAAAGTTCAAATGTTATTTTACTATTAAAAAAAAGCTATATAGTACTAGTACTAAATACTTGTCCAAGTTTTGGATCTTTTATTCTTTACTTCCTATTTTAACTAAATAGTTAAATTAGGAAAATTTAGCAATGAAAGACAGGTGTGATGGAATAATAAATTTCAGTTGTTCTATTTTTCAATTATATTCCCTCTGTTTTCAAATCTTTTTATTTGTATTCTTCCTTAGTTTCATTAGCCTTTCGAATCTAATCTTAATTAAAACTTAAATCCTTATACCTGGAGGGTGCATATATTTGCTAGTATTTATTGATTCAGAGTATTCAAAATCTCTATCCTACAGATTTTTTACAAGTTATTTTCCTTAAAAAATTTCATTAGTATTATAGTTAACATTTTTTTTATATTGCTGTTCTATCATTCAATGGTCTAAAACGATGAATATAAATCCCAAAAGGTATGGTTTCCACTAGATCACCATAGTTAAGCAGCAATAACCCTGTATAAGAATTAGTTGGGTGACCACTTAAGCAGTAGTAGTTACTAGAACATGATAAAAATTTGCTAGCCAAAGAAGCAAATTAGTTTCTAAGTGTAGACATATCAACAAATTTCTCTTGTGCCATCTACAACCTGACCTTGATTAACCCATAATTCATACTCCTCTATTTTAGACTTCCAGAGAAAAATAACTTTTAAATATGTCATGTGTACTAATACTTAATTACTTGATATTTTTTGTGTGTGATTATCTTGTTACATGAATACAACTTGTGCTATATAACTGTTCTATCATTCAATGGTCTAAAACTAAGAATATAAACCCCGAAAGTAATGGCTATGACACCAAAGTTAAGCAGTGATAACCCTGTTTGATAATTAGTTGGATGCCACTTAAGCAATAGTAGTAACCTGAGGCCTGTGTGTCTTATCTAAGCAAATACACTTGAAGTTAAACAAATCATTTATCAAAAATGACTTGATTTGGTATTAAATTGCCCAAAAATCAAACAACCCAAATATATATCTACATTTTGTGAGAGAATGGAAGAACTGTGGAATAAGATGAATCTGGCCCAACAACTCCAACAAGGAACATTTCAGTTTTGGAAAATCAGAAATCTGAGAGAGAATCAAAATCGGTGAGATAAACCACATAATTAAGTGCTGGAATATTGAGCAAATTTGCTGCCACTTGATTTTGAGACAAAACCACCAAATACTAGTGGTGTAAAAACGGAATAAAAGAATAATTTAACCATACAAACAAACCACAGAATAAAGACTAAAAAAATACTTGGACCTCACTCAAGGATACAGAGGTTAGTCATGTCATACAGAAAATTGTCCCAGAGACACTAGAGACAAGATTGAAGGAAGGAATGAGATTGGCCAGACCAAAGCAGTATTGGGTTTTAACAAGGCTACTGAGGAAAGTGCTGGGCATTTGCGTATATTTTGCTATCATAAGGTAACTACCATATATCAGGCAAGAACATGCAAATGCATTATAATTAAGTTCTATCAAAAGTATTTCCTTTTGGACAGATCTTTTGTACAAACCTTATCATTCATATACTATCTAAGACTCCATCATTATTAGAAGTAGTACTCTTCAGTTGTTGTTATTATTAGTTGTAGTAATACTACTACTCTTCTGTTATTATTATTATTATTATTATTATTAGTAGTAGTAGTAGTACATACAGTGAAAACTTCCAGGAGAGTTAGGATCATTAAAAGATAACACCTGCAGAACATTGCATAAGCTTTAAAAATAGAACTCAAAAGAGTTTTACCCATTAAATTGTTTATGCTTGGTTGTTTATTAGATGAAAATATTTTGATAAATCTTAATGATATCCTTCTTGATGAAGACATATCAACAAAACAACATTGATAATTTTATAATAATATGTATGGATATGATTTCTTTGAATAAATGCTTAATGTAGCCATTAGAGTTAGATTGACAATTGGGTTTTATGAAGTTTAAATAAAAGGTCTATATTTTAACATTGTTTACGTGTATATAACATTGTCTTTGTTGTTTATGTGTATGTATCATCCTACTGAGGAATGTGCTTCCATATATGCATGTTTAAACTTTGAGTACATGTTAGAGTGTGAAAATGCTTTAAAAGTAACATATACATATATAGTTTTAAAACGTTTGAATCACTCATATATATATATATATATATATACATACTCTCTCAGCGATATTGACCACTTTTTATCTATAAATCTAGTAAACTATATTACATACACATATATATATATATATATATATATATATATATATATATATATATATTATATATATATATATCATGGTTATGGAGTACAATTTATATAATATAGCAAACTAAAATATGTACATGAATGCATTTAACATGTTTTTCTATCTTTTTAATAATTGATATTGACTTTATAATTATACCCCAAAACTCTCACTTGCCATAACTATTATATATATATATATATATATATATATATATATATATATATATATACTTGATGCATTCATAAACACGCATATCGAAGTAAAATACATAATTTTGTTCTGATGCCCTAGGTTTCTAGTAATGAGGTTTCAATCCTAAAGTTATAGCTGACCCCAGGGTCAGGGACTATTAAATACTTTCTGGGTAGCACTGCATTCAGATACATTTCTGCATCATAGACATGTATGTGTCTGTTTACAGTAGGATAAATTCTTGTAATTTCAGCTATGATGCATGCACACACATTTATGTGTATACATATATAATTTTACATATAATTTTCCTAGTTTTACAACCGATTTAGATCTTATCTATCATTTTAGATTTTTCCTTGCGGTGAGTTTAGTAATTTTAATTATAAATATATAATGTATGCACATGTATACTCTTACATGTACATACATTAATGAACATGATTGTTTATGTATGCCTATATATATATATATATATATATATATATATATATTATATATACTCATTTTACTCATATATACATTAATAGAAAAAATATGCATATATATTATATATATACACACATATTCATGCACACACTTTTACTTCTATGTACATTAATGAGGTATCAGAATTTATATGTATGCATATATATATATATATATATATATATATATATACTTTTACTCATACATTAATGGGGGTATAAGAAAGAATAGTGGTATGTGTGTATATATATATATATATATATATATATATATATATATATATATATATATAACAAGCATTTGTACACATATATAGGCCTACAGTTTATTTTTCTGAAAATGCCAGACCTCTGGCAAAACATGTCAATTAAATTTTCTAAATTGTCTTTTATGTATATATATATATATATATATATATATATATATATTATCATTCTGATGTAAATGCAGATATTAAATGACATGGCATAAACAAAATTATAGTTTGAAAAACTACACTGTTATTTTAAGTCTCAAATATTTTTGTTTCTCTGAATAATTTCACACATAGATCTGCCACAAAGAGATGTAGTCAACCTGGATACAGAAAAAAAAACATAACTTTTGCCAAAAAAAAGGTGGAAAATTCCCTTGTATATAAACACTATGAATCTTATAGATAAATGCCAAAGATAAATATCCACAAAAATAAAGATTCTTTATTTTCTGTCTTTGATTTAGTCAATTGTTATGTCAAAATTTTGGGTATCACCTACTCTCAAACTGAGAGTGAGTGATAAGATCAAGCAGTCAAGCATTATTTTATGGGCAATTTAATACAGAAATTAAAAGCATATTTTGTAATTATTTCATGTTTTTATGATCATCAGGAATTCTGAGCCACCCAAGTGGTTGGTGTATAGAAAGTACAAATGGCTAGATAGTGAAACTTTTAAACACAGTAATGATATATGTATGGATGGTTATATGTACATATATATTGTGTATGTATATATATATATATATATTAGTAGAGGAAAAAAAGTTAAGGGTCTACCATGGTTTCAATCCAAATGATTCATCAGGACCCTACCCTATACTTAACTAATCTATGTAATTCCTTAGTTAAACTCAGATACATTTCTTTTTTGGATAATAACTTTTTCCTCTACTAATATTATTATCATTACTGTTCTTTTTTTAATTTTTGGATATTTACTATATCCGGAAACATTAAAGCAACAATTGGATATATATATGCGTGTGTAGAAAATAGAAAAACACAAAGTATTCCAAAAAGATAAATTTATTCTTGATGTTGAAGTTGACGTTAAAATGTTGCAGTTTTGATCAAACCTTCATCAGGAAATTAGAATGGAAAAAGTTTTGTCTGAACACCTTTTCCATCCTAATGTCCTGATGAAGGTTTGATATTAACTGAAACATTTTCACATCTACTTAACCATCTAGAATAAATTTATCTTTTTGGAACACTTGTTTTTTTTTTCTATTTTTTATACACTGTTGAATTTATTTCCATATTTTCTTTCAATATATATGAGAGAGAGAGACAGAGAGAGAGATTAAACAAGCATGATTTAAGAATATATAATTGTTAACTGGAATTTGATTAAAGATTTAACCCTATACTGATGCACTGGATATTGAAGGTCTGATCTAAATCGCTTTTTTAAAAAATAAAGAAAATAAAAGCAGGGATATAGAAAGAGAAAACCTGTCACATTCGTTTGGGCATTCTTGTAGAATTTGGACAAATATTGAAAATGTCAGAATATGTTGTTTCCCTAGAACTTTTTAGTTTTGAAATGTTTGGGTGAACATACTTTTTCTTTTTAACTATTTACTGGGGAAACCAAAAAATTGACTAAATCTTGCATATTACAAAATTGCATAAATCTCAGTTTAGTCTCAGTCTTAAATTGCCTTTTCAATTTCCACAGATTGTATTTACATTTAACATTATATTCTTGGTGATTTGACATGACAGAAATACTTTGTACTTGCATATATTTTGTGTGTGAATATGTGTGTATGTGTATAATATATATATATATATATATATATATATATATATGTGAGTAGACAGAATTGAAAACAATCACAATTTTGACTGTTGGAAAATAAAAAAAATAAATGAGTTGATATCAAATATTGGAAAGTACACTATGCGTACTTGTAGAGCTGGTTTAGGTAACCAAATCAGCTACAGAAATTAACTACCCAAGTTTTACAGAAATGATCTTCAGGATTATTCTGACCCCTCTTTCTATACATCTATCTTTATATATATATATATATATATATATATATATATGTGTGTGTAAAAAACGTTATGGGCCAACCATGGTTTTGATCCTTCATGATCTCATTATCCCCTTCCTCATCTCATTATCCCCTTCCTCTTTTGAGGTGCCTAAGGCACTGGGTAGTAAATCCAGCCCTGCCCCTTTAAATTGAAGAGGCAGGTGTTGCTTGGGAGGATGGCCTCCTGGGATCATGCTGATATTATATATCTTGCCAATCCAATGCCTGAAGCCAACAGACACAGGGCCTGGAGGCGGGGTAAGCATATGCTGCTGTTAGAAAATCTTTCCTGACAATAGCAAGATACAAAGAAGTCTAGAATATTATCCTTGTTAACACTGCTGACACATTAAGGAGGACACTAACCATCAAATAAATCCATCACACCACCATGGTAGTCCCAATTTTAAAGAATGGACTCGGCTCCATGAGTGGACAAACAGAAAATAAAGGAAAATCTCTGAATAATAACTGCCAATCTCATAAAACCTGGAAAATAGACTGGAGGAACTGGAAATCTGAGGTAGAAATAAGTTTCTCCAGACCACAGCACTGCTGAAAGCAACTAGAATAATGAGAAGAGACCTGAGGAGACTTGATGTCAATCGGACTCCTGTGAAAACTTTACAATGCGTGAAATAATAATCCATTTTTGTTATTAAATAGTTTATGTCAACTGTTTGAATATGATTATTAAAATTATATGTAACATTTAGAGTCTATTTGAATAATTGTATTAAGCATGAAACAGTTATTAGGGACTAATTGAATTAAAACATGTTATTCTAATTAATTATCAATTTATTTATTTCTGAGTACTAATAAAAAAGAACAAATCCAAAATGGCAAATATCTAACTCTTAAAGTTCATGAATAGTTAGAATTGATAGTGTATCATAGTGATATGCAGTATCATACTATAGTATGTATCATTGTGAATTCATGGTAAAAGCAAAATATAACACAGTGGTTTGCAATTAGAAACTATATATATATATATATATTTGCATGGATAAATGATGATGATGATGATATATATATATATATATATATATATATATATGTATATATATATATATATACACCAACCCCTCCACACAAGCAGGATGCGACATGAGGTCAATTTATTAAGTGGAGTTTAACAGATTTGAATTCAGTTTTCCTTCGAGACTGGTTACCTAACCAAGTTAGAGAGCCCAGTGTTGCTTACTATTTACCCATAGCTGGAGGGAGAGTAATTGGATGCCTACTTTTCCCAAATATAGTTTGCATTTCACATTGCGCTAAAAACTTGTCCAGGATTTGAACTCTGGTAGACTAGTCCATTTTCTACAACTTTAACTATTACACCACACATCTTAGAAGTGATATAGCTGGTTTTTGTCAGGCCAACTGTAGCTATTCTGAGATTTACAAGCTCGTAAATCCCTATTTCCTATCACCTCTTAGAAAAATAATCAACCCTTTGAAATAATAGATAATGCCTGTGGTGGGGAAAAATAGGATCTGGAAGGCTTAAAATCTCGTAATAAAATTGGATGGTCCCAAGGTGAAGTTTATGGTTCTTAAAGAAGCCTACAAAAAGACCTTATTTTCAAGAAAAACAATAACTAGAAGGTTACCTAATGCTGAAGATTTATTAAAAGGTCATTGCAGTCTCAAATGAACATAAAAGACAGAATAAGGTTCTTAGCAGAAAATGGTAAGTTTGATTCCGAATGGTTTTATAGAGTTTTGGGGAAATGATCGAAATTTCAGTTGTATGGTTATGCTCAAGAGAGATATCTTTGAAGACGTGGTGAGAAATACAATACGAAATACTTCTTTACTACAGTTAAGCAAGAAAGAAGATATATAATGGGATAAGGAACCTTTTCAGCTGCTGGTTCAAGTGAGCTGATTTACAGTAAAAGAAAAAAGAATAAAGGGTCATGTTGGTTTTTGGTTAGGAGGAAGAAGTTGAGCTCTCAAAATAATTTTGACTAACAAGAAGAGAGCCCTTTTGGTTTGAATTCAGAGTTTTCCTTCTCTTAGAGCAGTTGTCATCCCAAGGTTGAAGAGCCTACTATTTACCCATAGCTGGAAGGAGAATAGTTGGATTCATACCTTTCCCAAGGGTATTAACACTGTGAAATGCAAACAGCTGTGTCCAGGATTCGAACTCATCTTGACATATCCATTATAGCACCTATATTATTGAAAAAAAAATTGTAAATATTGCTCTGTATATAATTAATCTATTAATTATCTTACATTGAGTTCTCTTACGGATTTGAAATAATCCTTGTATAAATCTATAGGTGTACATCTACATGGGCATGCATTGTTTTTTCTTCTTATTGAAAGTGTGTATATATATATGGACAGAATAGTTGTATTTGAAAGACAATACTTGACATTATGTTTATGAAAGATTACATGCTGTTTTGTTTTTTAAATGTGTTCTTCAAACACTGACAAAAAAGTAGGGGCTTCTTATTTTAATCAGAAAGAATCTAAATACCCAAAATTTTGACTTTTTAAAAAACTTTTAAAAACATTTTTTTTTAGATAAACCAATTATCTAAAAAAAAAAAAAAGATAAAAAAAGTTTTAAAAAAGTCAAAATTTTGGGTATTTAAATTCTTTCTGATTAAAATAAGAAGCCCCTACTTTTTTGTCAGTGTTTGAAGAACACATTTTAAAAAACAAAAAAATGAGGACATGTATTTTTAAAAAACTTTTTTGTTTATTTGTTCACTGAAGTAAAAACATTTTGGTTATCAAAATCAGCAGATTAACCAATTAATCAGATTGTTGTGAATTTTCAAACTTTATCAAATGAAATAAAAGATTGATTGGCTTAATTCAACCAACCAGTAAATTTTCATGTTTTTCACAAAATAATTCCCTAACGATTGAATGCTGTCAGTAAACATGTTTTTATGTAAAAACACAAAAAACAAAACAATCGTTTTATTGCTATCAATATTTACTGGATGCATAGCCTGTAGTATTTAGCACTCAGTTAGGAGTAAACTCACTATGCCAGTAGTGACTGCTAGATTCAGTTGCTAACCACTGTCATATATATATATATATATATATATAACACAAACTATATCAAGATACGGCTTGCTTGTTGTCTGTCTGCCAATTCGACGGTAACTCCATGAAGATTCGCTATAATGGAGGATTTTTAAACCATTCGGTTTTAAAACATATATATATAGTAGATGGAGTGGCATTTTGTCAGTGTCAGCCAGGCAGTGAAGAGTCTATCCCCCTTTTCACTAGCGCTTGACCAGAGAGATTTTTTTTTTAATTTGAGGTGGAGTACCTCACCTACCATCAGCTCCCCACTTTACCACACAGATCCAAGCTGTGATGCTCATGAGCTGAATTGGCGAGGGCGAGCATCAAACCAGAACCTTTTGATTCATAGGCAGATGCTCTATCGACTGAGCTAAATATATAGACAGGTGTTGTATGAATTTACTAAACTTTGCTTTGTCTAACTCTGCTAAATAGATTTCAAATTGGTCATATTGAAATTCTTATGGTAACAGTTGATTCTAGTTCTACAGTCAATATTCTGTCTGTGAGGAACTGCCCAAATTGATTGAAATTGGTATTTGTTGAAGTGAGTTAGTACACTGTTGGTTTGAACAACAACTAAGCACAGCTGAATTGGTGCCAAAAGCAGCTGGTATTTATGGCACTCAGGAATATTCCATTCGTGCATTTTGGGTGATTCCATTCCTTGATCCTGATTGGCTGCTTGCTCACATTGTGGTTATGGTGCCAGATAAATAATCTCCATTCTGTACTAGGCTTGCAACAATGCATGAACTATATCAAGTTACAGCTTGCTAGTTTATGTCTGCCAATTTGATGGTAATTGGAACCCCACACACTTCAATGGTGAGTATTGCTTCTACAGTATGCATTAGCTTTTTGGATTGATGTTGATGATTTTCAAATCATATGTATCTTAGTTAAACAATATAAAATTGGAGTAATAAATGTCAGTTTTGGGTTGTTTTAGACTCTGTAATGTTAACAGATTTTAGAAGCATATAATTATAGAAACAAGTACAGGGTCAAAGAGAATCAAAAACTATCATTGAGAGATGGGCACTTCTTAACATTGCTTTGATGAAAGTACTTAAAATCTATATATTAATACACTTGTTCTTTAAACTCCTGGCTATTATCATCTTGCAACACCCTTTGGTTAAAAATGAGACCGTCCAAATCCTCCAAGATGAAATGCAAAAATGTAAATCCTAATTATCTGGTGTTGCATAACCCCAAATTCTTATTTCTTATGAGTACTGTCACTCAGCTAAATAATGGACCATTCTGTTTTTATTAGAAAGAAAGAAAGGTAAGAAAAAACAATATATTACACAGAAAAAAAATAAGAAAGATAATAGAGAATAGGGAAAGAACAAGAGAGAGGGGAAGAGAATGCAATGCTGTTTCAATCAAACATAATGAAAAGATGGAAAGAAAGAAAAAAAAGTGAGAAAGTTGAATCCAGATTATACTTTTACATATTGAACTATTTCAATAACTCTTAAATAAACATATCAAATGTAATGATTGAATTATCATACTGTGGTATATACACAGATCCTGCTACTATATATAATAATTAGAAGTGGCTACCCAGCATCCTGGGTAGAGAGAGGGGACCAAAAAACATGGTGTAATTGTTACAAGTTAGTCTTGCAGATCTATTATTATTATTATGTATATTTTAATTTTTAGATATCTTGGTAAATATAAATAAAATCTGTCATTTTTGCACAAAAAGCACAAACCATTGATATTTAATGTTTTTATATATTAACTTGTTAATTGTTGTATTTTCATTGTTTCATTTGGACATACATACATATTATTGATCGCAACATCTCCTCAGGTGACTGCCACTCCTTCATCCATTGTTGGTTTGTGGGCTTGTTCATGACTCTTTAATCCCGCTAAAGTCCTGCATATCCTAAGACATATCTGGCACACATACATACTTTCTTTTCTTTCTTTCTCTGACAAACTATTTTTCCTCCAAGACAAGAAGGTTAAACCAAAAATGGAACCATGTGTGCAATTTGCTCCTTGACTCTGCAAAGAGTATCCTTGGCACCACCAAGAGGAAACACTGAGACTGGTTTGACGAACAGGTAGCAGACATTCATCAATTATTGGAAGACAAGAAGAAGGCTCACCAAGCAGTTATTAACAACCCAAACACCTCGACATGAGCAACCTTTGCAGATGCTAGGTCCAAAGTTCAACGCATGACAAGATCAATGCAAAATGAGTGGTGGATCAAACTAGCAGGGGAAATTCGAGGATTTGCTGATACAGAGAACCAGAAGAATTCTACAATGCCATAAAAAGAGCATGAGGGCCAAACAGAAATGCAAGTCAGAAGTGCAGATGGATCAAGGCTTATTACCAACAAAAAGAAATACTAGATCGTTGGGCTGAACACTATCAACACCTTCTAAATAAAAGCAATACCACTGTAGGGGTTATTGTCAATCTCCCTGAATTTCCCTCCTTACCAGAACTGGACATATACCCACATGCCGTGAAGTGCACATGGCAGTAATTAGCCTAAAAAACGTACATACCAACTGCCCTTCGTATATGTATAAATAAATAATATTAATGAATGTAATATTTTTGCTATATTTATAAATAAAGAGTGCTCAATATCATTGATAAAGCATATATTTCTAAGATAGGATTGCAAAGACATGAAGTCAATAGAGCTTGGTAACTGACAGTTTCTCACCTATGCAATTTTCAAACCAAAAAATCACACAGGCAAGAAAGCGTCAGTTTTTAAATACCAGTGCCTGCATGTCTTTGTAACCCTAACTTATATATAGATCAGGAAGTAATGGAATTGAATCCAAATGTATGTAAGTATATAAAAATGAAAAAAACAAAGGTGTTCAGATGTACAATAAAATATCATCCATCAGAACAACTAGTTTGTGTGTTTGTGTATGTATATATATATATATATATATATATATATGAATTGATGAATCAAATGAATTGAATTTCTTGGTCAACAACAAGGTATTCAGATGTACAATAAAATATCCTTCTGAACACCTTGTTTATTTTTTCATATATATATATAATGACTTGATAAATTGAATATATTCAGTGCCTGCTGATAGAAGAAGCAACCAGATGAAATTGTTATGGAGATCTAGTGATCTGAAAATTCATTTAAGAATATTGAAAGATTTAATTCAATTTGAATTTTATTTTTATATAAAAAAAACTCCTCAAACACAGGTTTTTTTTTATAATATGGTGAAATTAGATGAATAATAAATTGACAACAGTCCCTTTCTTTACTTAGATATAATAGCTAAGCTGGGATGAAGTGAAGAGATTTGTACATTGTAAAACAAATGTGTGATTCAAACACGCATTAAAAAAAAAGAAATGTGGCCTCATATTTTGGATATTTTGTTATTAATAACTTTCACTGGAATGAAAAAATGCTGCAAAAATATTCTTGGATTATTGAGAAACGAAAAAAAATTTAATGACACAATGCATAAACATGTCTTTGTGTGTGTATGTGTGTGTATATATATATATATATATATATATATATATACACACACAATCACTGTCATAAACAGACCAAATATTTTATTTATTGTGTTATAATAAGGAGATACTAAGAAAACAATGGTGGGAAGAGGGGAAAAAAAAGAACAAGTGAGTTCGCCAACTAGTTTCAGTCCTCACTCTACAGAGCTAAATGTAGAGGAGAATGAAAGTTAACTAAGAATGATTAAGATACCATGTAAATGGGACAAGTAAGAAAAAATATAATTAAAGGAAAAGGGTACTTAAAGAGGGTTATATGAGACTTGTCAGAGCCACATATGAGACTCTAACAAGTTATTATTCAGAGCATATATATATATATATATATATATATATATATATATATTATAGTTTGCTATATTTATAAGAATGTCCAATGTAATTGATAGAGCATATATGTTTAAATTAGGGTAGCAAAGTCAATGCCACTTGGTAACTGCAAGTTTCTTGCCTATGTGATTTTCAAACCATGTTTGTTTTTAAAAATGACATACGTGAGAAACTGATATTTACCAAGTATTGACATTGTCTTCACTTCCCTAACTTATATTTACACATGTGCATATATGTACATGTATGAGTATGCATGAACATGTGCACATAACATATATATATGGATATACATATAATTTGTTCATATATATATATATATATATATAAAATGGTTTTATAATTCACTTGAAGCGTAGTGTTTATATTGGTTTGGTGGTTGGTTTTGAAGGCTGTCACAATGCAATTGTAAGGAAAAAATAAGGTAACTATGGTGTTGTCTGTTAACCTTTAATTTTTTTATTTTTAAGAATTCTTAGTATTTCGAGATAAAAATCCGAAACTGAAGTCGTTGCTAGTGGCTGTCCATTTGGTTTTGTTCAAAACTCTGTGTGTGTGCCTGTTCAATAGTGTCCGATTATAATTCCAGGTCTGGCTCATCCTCTAAGCATAAACCTTTTTGTTTATTAACAGGACCATCTGATTCTCTCTTTTTTTTTTTAATGTGTGTGTGTGTCTGTCTGTCTTATCATTCCAGATTTGGCCTACCCCACATTTTTTTGTTATTGTTGGTCTGTTTATTTATGGGTGTGTAATTTTTATGCCTATCAAAATCACCTGTTGTTCTGTATGGGTTTTGCCTGTGTGTGTGCATGTTCTTAAGTCCCAACACCACATGTGTGTTGTGTGGGTGTGTTTTTTGTGTGTGTGTGTGTGTCTTGATCATACAATTTACATGTGTGTGTGTGTTGGATTTCGAAGGTTAAAATGAAACTAATTTTTATTTTAATTTTATTTATTTATTTTTTTATTTTATATATAGCGTATATATGTTTGATCCACAGCCTGGTCACATGAATTAATTATTAAGAAATTAGCAAGGGAAATTCATATTCTTTCATGTAAGTTCAGTTATTTAGTCAGATTCATCAATATCCAGAGTAAATCCTATTTATTAACAACTTGTTTGCATTGCCTTGGGAGTGTGTGTGCTGGTCTATGGATGTGGGTGTGAGTTTTGAATTTGTCTTCTCTTTGTAGGTTTGTTGCATTATGAACTCTCCTTGTGCATGTGGGTGTATGTTGCATGCATGTGTGTGTATAAGTGTACATGTGTGGGTTGGTTGTATTATGAACTCTGTGCCGAGTTCAGTTCTGCTATTGATCCCTGGGTGCAATTTAGCTTTAGTAACGCCTCCTTAATTTGGATTTTTTCTAGATTTCTCTCTCTTGCATCAATTTTGACTGTAATGCTTCTCTCCGTGCTTTTAATCAAGTGTTTGCGGAATATGGATGCTTGTGTGTGTAAATGTTCTTTGACCCTAATGTGTAGTGGTCTACTGGTGCTACCTATGTAGAATTGGTTGCATTTGTTATATTGCATGCCATATTCACTTGCTACGGATAGGAAAGTTTGCTAGCGTGCAACCAGTGGTAACCTTATGGTGGTTTTTGGAGAGTTGTCTCCGAAGTGAGGGTCCGTAATGGGCAAGTTGTATGTCCAGTTCCTCCTTCCGAATCGCCCTGCAACTAGCAATGACTTCAGTTTCGGTGATCTTCTGTAGATGAGATTTTATCTCAAAATATTAAGAATTTAAAAAATTAAACAATTAAAGATTAACAGACAATACCATAGTTACCTTATTTTTCTTTACACTTGCATTGAGATATCCTTCAAAACAAACCACCAAACCAATATATATATATATATATATATATATATATATATATATATATATATAAAGAATATAACTAAGGAGAGAAAGACATACTAAGTAAAGAATTTTAGGTAACAGAATGGTCATCAAATGTTTGAATTAAGTAAGTTGTCAGGTGGCCTAAAGTTGGAATCAACAACAGTCTCTCCCCTTTTCACTAGTGCTGATCAAGGAGATTTTGATGCCTGAGGTGGAGCACCGCACCGCACCTACCATCAGCTCCTCACTTTATCACACAGATCCCTGTGCTACTCAAACGCTGAGTTGACGAGGGCCGGTATCGAACCTGGAACCTTGTGGTTCCTAGTCAAACGCTCTACTGACTGAGCTCCTTAATTTGGCTCTTTTTGAATTTAAAAAAAATACATTTTTCAGTCTTAATTTTTAATCGTTGTTTTATTTACTTTTTTTTTTTTTTTTTTAAATGTCTTTTTCTAGAAAAAAATTATTTTAAGATTCTATTTGATTCTTGACAATCATCTAACATTATATTATTTCATTTTACTTTTTTAAAATTGCTTATTTTCTTAATCATATCCGAAATATGAGTTCTGGGGGAAAAAAAGATACACACATTGTCAATAATGGTTATACAATATAGAAAACAACAAATCTATTGCAGAACTATGTGCAAACAATTCATACGGGAATATGGTTAAGGTTAGGATATGTAGGGATTTGTAAGGAGGTTTTATTTGAAGCATTTAACTAGATACAGAAATTTACTGATTGTCCAATCATGGTCAGTCAGTTGCTAGCTGAGTGGTCCTTATGGTCAAACTTGGATGACATTAAATGTTTTGACCCTGTTAATATCTGATTATTATGGTGCAAACTGGAAAACAATGTGGTGTTTTCAATAGTTTTATATAAATCACACACAGAAACGCTCACATACAAATGTATATATGTACATGAACACACACACACACTCACATATATATGGAGTAAAATAGGAAATAAATCCAATATTATGTAGAAAATAGAAAACTCCCAATTTTTTTCTTTACAAGTCATCTAGACAGTCTCCAAAATCCAAGTCCTGATGAAGGTTGCAAAAACGAAATGTTATAACACTGACTTCTCCATCAAGAATGAATTCATCTTTTTGAAATACTTTGTTTTTCTATTATATATATATATATATATATATATATATTGAACAAGATGGAGATTTCATGTCTGACGAGTTTCTTTTCGATCTTTTCTAGTTTTCTGGCCAACTTCTTAATATCGGGGTGGAGTCTGTTGATTAGTCCAAAGTTTTCAGACCACAATTTAGACAGAAAGAAATACATATTATTACCCTCTTACGGTTATGCATCTAAGTACGGATGGGTGTAATGGACAAACTTTTTTAGCCAAATTTTTTTCTATTAAAATGAATAAAATCTTTAAAAACTTTAATATTACAATTTACTATGAATAAAAACTTGAAAAAATTTAATCTGAAAATTTCGCAGTGAAATTGACGTTAAAAAATGTCTTCGGTTTTAGTATTAATTCTTAAAATCGAAAATAAAATGAAAATTTGAATATTTTTTCTAAGAGAAAAACTGATAAAACAATCATCCAATATATTATTTAATAATATTATCTAATATTCAGTCCAAAGTGCCATCTTCAGGGGTTAATGTAATTGAGTGGGTCCCTGTTTCTTTTAAACATGGAAGGTGGATTAACTACCAGACTCCACCCTGATATTAAGAAGCCATCCAGAAAACTAAAATAGATAGAAAAGAAAGTAATCAGATATGAAATGTCTGTCTTGTTCCATGCAGTATACATAAAAGAAAATAATTCTGTCCAAATATACACGCACATACACACACAGCTTAAATATATACATAGACTTAAAAAATATATACAGATGATCTTCAATTTACAATGGCCTTACCTATTGACTTTACAATGTATAGGTCATGAGAATTTAATATTGATCAAACTTTTTTTTCTTTCCTAGCAATGATGTACAATATTTTTCCGATAAATTAGCAGCATTCACTCAGCTTCCAGTCTCACTAGTTTTGTAAACAATATCTCCATAAAATTTGATCATACAATTTGTTTTGTTATTGCATTTTCAATGCCCATTACAAGGTTTACTAAATGCATCTCTTGACTGTCATAAGTTATAGTATGGCAGGAGAAACATAAAATACTATCCCAGCAGAATATAAGTCCATATATAGAGGGGCATACATGTATGTATGTGTGTATAATATATAAGTTAGGGTAGCATGGACAAGAAGTCAACAGCTCATGACAACTCTCTATGCAAGAAACCATGTCTTTGCTACTGTAACTTAGATATACATACTCTATCAATGATATTGAGTACTATTTGCTTATAATATAGCATATATATATATATATATATATATACTGGCAAAACAGTTGAAAGCGCTCTGGATAACAATATGGGAAATATTCTATATCAATTGGATCCAAACACCAGAAAGATGCCAGATGACTGGAAAAAATACAGATCCAAAAAATGAAGAAAAAGGACTCCGTGATATTCAATAACACATGCCTGAAAAATAACTTGCTACCAAAATACACAAGATTTAAACTATATATATATATATATATATATATATATATATATATATATATATAATTATGATTTGCTATATTCATAAATCATAAAGAATGCTGAATATAAAACATATGTGAATTAAATTTTAAAATCATAGATATGATTAATGGTACTTGGTGACTGTCAGTTCATCACCTATGTGATCATCAGACCAAAATATGATGGTCTTATCCCACCGGTGAAAAACTGTGTCATCAAGCAACATTGATCCTGTATCTATGATTTTTAAACTTATATGTACACATAAATTTGTATATATGATGGACCCAATGTAAATTGAAAATAAAATCCAAAGCCCACAATGATCCAATGGGGGGAAAAAGGAACATATGCACCTTTCTAATAGAAGTGAACTTAAGCAGACTTGAAATTGACCTCAGTTTGCCAATTCAACTGTCTCTGATTACAATAATTACACCACTATGCTCCCAACCCCCTGGTTGGTTGAGCTCTCTGGAGAAATTTAGCTGAAGCCTGCGAATTCCTTAAAATGGCAAGGCTCTTCTATAAAACGAATATGAGCTTTTTGGTGGCCATGGCATATATATATATATATATATATCTGAATATGTATTTATCATTTGAATTCTAACCCTTGCTTGTAGGTGGCTGATGGCCCAGTGGTTAGGAACTGATGGAAAATCGGTTGGGTTTTGATCCTGGCAGGAGGTAGCCTAAGTCTACCTACACTGAAGTGACATAATACGCTGAAACACAGTGTCTGTGGATGACACACACACACACACACAACACACACAAACAAACACACACACACATATATATATATATATATATATATATAAATGAAGGAAAAAAAATGTAAATTTACTTCATGTAATGATTTATTTCAACTGCAAAAGGCTTAGCTTGTAACAGCATCTTCAGACATAGAACAAGGACATGGTTAGTACTGATTATTCAGAAATGTTGATCATATATAGCTATATTTCTGGGTTTATTTATTTCATCTAAATTTTTTATTTATTTATTTATTTATTTTTTTTTTTGGGGGGGGACTCTGCATGGAATGATTTTCAACACCAAGAAATATATATATATATATATATATATATATATATATATATATAGTGAGAGAGGGTAAGGGAGTTATTTTTTATTTTTTTTTTCAGTAGGGGTATGTGACATGGGAGAACTCTGTATGGAATGATCCTCAACATAAAGATATATATATATATATATATATAGTGGGAAAGGGACAGTTGGAGAAAAATGTGATATGACGTTTAATTTATTTATTTATTCATTGTTTAAAGATTTTCTTGACATTAGAAAAGTATTAATACAAAGAACAATCACGATGGCTTGGATCAGTAGTTTCATTAGCTCTAATAACTAAGCAGGAGTTCAGGATATTCATACACTTTATCCGTGGTGGCTGGATTTACCAATGAAAAGGATGAGAGTGTGAGTCTCACCAGGAGCTTATTCTGTATTTCATATTCCTGCTGCTTATTGAGGAATGACAATCTGTGAGTTGCAATAAGAAGCAACTGAAATTAAGATGATAACAGTTTTTGTGGTGCAATTTTTTTTCTTTTCACCTAAGTCACATCAGAGGATTACCACAGGAAAAAAGAACTATAAGAGAGAATGCAAAAATGTCATAATGAGGTAAACAAATATTGTAATTACTTTGGATCAAGTAGCCTCCTGGTACACAAGTTCCTCTGCTTACAGAGCTCTGGTTTGAATGATGTTATGTATATTGCTTCAAGGAAGCAGAGCTGGAATTCTGAATGCATGCAAGCTATGATGGTGAACTGACTATTTTCAAATGACCTAGAAAATCTAGATTCGCCAATAGATGATTTTATTTTTATTACCCCTTCCTCATTCTGACATTCTTCCATTTTCTATCATAGTTCTTTTTCTTGTGGTAATCCTCTGATGAGACTCAGGAAAATAAGAATTCTTGTTAAGGATGAATCAATTATGATTGCAACATCCAATTATGATTGCAACATTAAGATGAATGAATTACCAGATGAAAAATTAATAATACAATACTTGACAATACTTCATTGAAGACAATTACAATACAACCAATTGATGTAAACAAATAAGATATTGACATATAAGGAAATGGGGAGGGGGGTAAAGAAATAAAAGGTAAATTAATTTGTATTATTGAGATCAGTTGGACTTCATAACCTAATTGATAAACTCTTTGTAGAATTAACATATCATACTCACCTTCACAGGAAGGCTGTAACTAACATTCAGTCACAAGACAAAAAAGGGGACTCTAACCAAATATAGGCCCTGTGCAAACTACCAGAACACAAACATGTGTTGGCATATATGAATCAAAGTAAAACCAGCAGCAAATCAGAATCCTGGGAATGGACTTGTCCAAGGTACACAGTGGAATACCATATGAAAAGTTAGCCTTACAAATGCTACTTTAAGTCTCATTGGAGGTTTATTTATAATTTTCAATCCATGGTACTTAATAATTGCAAATTGACAAATAGCCAAAGTTGCAATAAAAAGCAAACTTACTGGGTGCCACTCCCTTTCTTATTGACCAGACCAAGCTGCAATAAAAAAAAAATTAATGAATGTCACCTCTTTCTTAGTGGACTAGTCCAAGAAGTCATGAGAAATGACATGATTATGGAGTCATTAAATGATCTACTGAGTAAGAAGTGAGAATTGTTTTTGAGAGAGATGAATTTACCGAGCAAAGCGAAGCACAACTAATCTTATTCTGAATTGGCTGAGTACCATCTTACAACAAACTAGCTGTGTGCTATTTGATTTATGAATGATCTGTGACAAAAACAAACACAAATGAAATATAGCCCTGTTAACTGAGGCTATAGAATATACCGACTGTACCTCTGCAATAGGGCCACTTGTTGGTTGTGGGTGGCAACCACCATGAGAATGGAATCCTGGTGGCTAAGCAATCCATAACCTGCAACACTCCACTTTGACCCTTAGGCTAGATGGGCAGTCAGAGAGGTCCCATCAGATCAATTGGCTGGTCATGTCAAGCCCTAACACCTATATGATTGTTCCTAACCCTATTGCCCTTATGGCAAACTTCAAGTCATTTTTTTAATATAAATGCTAAGTGATATATGCTGGGCACCTCACATAGTGTATTGGTTAGCAAGTTAGATTTGCAGTCCATTGTTAATGAGTTTGATTCTCATTGGGCACTCCATACTTCTGGCCTTGTGCCACTTTTAAGCTAAGCTTAGTAAATAACTATATGCTAGGTGAGAGCTGAGGGTCTTAATGTTCTGGGTATGGTGTTAAACTCTATCTGATGGTGAAGTACCAATTCAGGAGCTCTGGGGAATGTATAATAGTACCTGTTAGGGTCCCAAAAAATGAGCTTTAAAAAATTGAGTTTTGTTTTATTCATTCTTGATGAATGAATAAAACAAAACGTCTTTGGCATAAAATAACCCAACAAGGGTTAACATGCCATAAAATCCCACCAACAAACAACTAAATTGAACATGAAAGAAATACTATTTAAAAATGAATAATCATTAATAACATTCAAATTATTACTATTTGGTGTAAAAGCAACTAAAATTGCTGCCTTAGTTCCTTTCAAGAACCTCTCTCTCTCTCTCTCTCTCACTCTCACTCACTCACACAGAGAAGTGAGTTGCTAACCATTGCTCCAAAATGAGATGCTCAGGTATTTACTAAATGTAGCTTAGTTTCACACAAAGCTACAAACTTAGAACATTTAGTGACAATTAAATTCACTACAATACTAGTTCACTAACCATAGCTTCATGGAAAGGCACTCATTATTCCTAGGTTTAGTATGGCATAAGGCTGAATGTGAACAAATGAAAAGTAGGTAGATTGTGTAGCAGCAATGAGAAAACAGCTAAAGTGTAAATCACTGTTATATTTCACTCATAAGACATAAACCCATCTATCAATCCGTCTTTTTTTTTCTATTATTATGTATATGTATTTACCAACCCCTATGCATGCATAGGATGTGACACAATGTCAATTTCTTAAGCAGGGTTTAACAGGTTTGAATTCAGAGTTTTCTCTTCTAGACTGTTTGCCTAACAATGGTTAAAAAGCCCAGTCTATCCTACTATTTACCCATAGCTGGAGGGAGAATAGCTGTATGCATACTTTCCCAAGGCTGTTAGCAGGGTATTCAAGATTTGAACTCTGGTTGTTGAGACTATTTTCTATGATGATAACCATTGCACTATGCATCTTCTCTCAATAAGTATAGTGCCAGGTATTAATCAGATTTTTTTGCTTTGCTTTTCAATTAAGCTTTACAATAATTGGCTAGAGCAGTTAAGCCCCCAGGCAGGATTGAACTCACGACACAAGGAAATTGGTTTCAGAGAAAAGCTTAAAACCACTCTACCATTGTGGAGTGGCTTTTTGTCAGTGTCAGCCAGACAATGAGGGAGTCGGTCCTCTTTTGCTAGTGCTTGACTAGGGAGATTGCTTTGTTTTTGCTGAGGTGTAGCACAATACCTACTGTCAACTCCCCACTTTACCGTACAGATCTGATTATCCAATCTGTGCTACTCATGTGCTGATTTATAGGGACCAGTATTGAACCCAGAACCTCGTGATTCCAAGGCAGGTGCTCTACCAACTGAGCTATACCTACCCTATTTATGACTTTTACAGTGGATCAGATGTTTGGTGGGAAATAAAGAATAAAATCGTTTGACTAAATATGAACGAATTTAGTAATCATTTGATATAATCTTTAGTTTAATTTATTTTCATATGTAGATAAATGGGAAGACATTATTTCTTGTTAATATAGCAAAAACAACCAAATTTCAAATGCCAAATTCATGGATTTTTTTTTGAAAGTTATCATATCTGATAATCTCTAAGAATCTGTCTCAACCAATTTAAAAAATTAATATCTGTTTTGGACTTAATAGAATATTGCATACATCTAAATACCTGTTTGATTTATATATATATATATATATATATATATATATATATGTGTGTGTGAATTGTGTAAATACAGTCAACTGTGCTTGGTGATTGCCATTTTCTTGCCTATGCAGACCAAAAGGTTCCCACATGGTGGGTATCCCTTAATATACTGTTATGTGTGGCATTCATGGAAAGGGGGTGTCGAGTTTATACAATTTTTTTTTTTTTTTTTTTCTTCAGAACCTGATTATGTGTATGGCTATTAATTTTGTGATTTGTTAATTTATTTATCTCTTTGTGTTGGAATTATTATTTTCTAGTGTTTTATTTATTATCTTTATTTTCTTTGTTTCCATGTCTACATTTGGATAGAAGTTCTGATCATTTATTTAGAAGTCAAAGATTTTTAGGTCCTGTTGTAAGCTGGTGCTACTTTTCTTTTTCTTTACAGCTTATTTTTAGTGTTTCTGATAATTTCTGAGTCTCTGTCTCAATCAATTTATAAAAGTTAATATTTGCTTTATACTTAATCGAAAATTGCATATATGCACATACCTGCTTACAAAAAGCATATATATAGGATGCGTGTGTGTGTGTTGCAATAGTGTAAATCATACTTGGTGACAGTGTATTGCCATCAGACCAACAGGCTTCAACACGGTGGGAATCTTTTTATATATTGTTGTCTATGGCATTCTGGGAAAGGTGGTCTAGTTAATAGCAGTTTTTGTTAACATCTTTTGAGATATACTGCTTTTTATTCCAGTGCTTGGTTATTCATATTGCTACTAATTTTGTTGATTTACTCTGTTGTTTTTAAATTATCATTTTCTAGTATCTTATATATTATTAACTTTATATTTTTGTTTTGTGGTCATTTAGTTTGATTAGTCTTTTGAATCGGTAGTTTACAGGTAGCTGAGTAGGGATTTGTTTTTATGTTTACATTTATGTGTTCTGATCATTTATTTAAAAGTGTTTTTCTGGCTATTTTTCTTCTAGGCAAAGATTAGGTTTTTAGTAAGCTGCTGCTATTTTCAGGATATTTTTGTGTTTTTTATTTAGGTTCCTTATGTCTCTTGAAAGTCTGTTGCTGGGTTCATATCTTTCATTGTTAATTAATGTTTTGTCTCAGACCTGTCTTTCCAGAAGTTTTCTGTTTTATATATAATATAATGATATTAATTTACTGAATTGGCAATGGTGGACCATGGAGATATATATATATATATATATAGTTTATTACTAAGATGCATTGTTTACCCATTAAAAATGTATAAAATCAAAGATATCTTAACTTTAATGAATTATCAATTTCAGTTGTATCCTATAACACTTTAGGAAGACTCATCGAATTTATATATATTTTTAAAAACTTTAAAAAATCTTATTATAATGGAGATTTGGTGTCTATCTGTAACCCCAAACATCACAATACCCTCAGGAATCACATAAGTTTATCAATGAGTATTATATTTATGGTCAAAATCCTTAATAAATAGCATATGATAAATCTTATCAACAATGTCTATGAAAATCAGAGTTATGCAGGTCCAAATGTGTGTGTGTGTGTACATATGTATATATATATATATATATATATATATATATTGTGATATTTATAAAGTGCTCAAAATCAGTGCTAGATCATAAGTTGGGATAGCGTAAAGAGTTGATGGTACTTAGTTACTGTCAGTTTCTTGTCTATGCAATCATATAGGTGAGAAACTGACAGTTACCATGTGCCACATTCACTCTGTTTATGCTAACTCAACTTAGATGTGAGTGTGTGTGTGTGTGTATATATATATATATATATATATATATATATACACATTTTTACAGGGTGCCCCATACTTTTGAGCTTGTACCTAATCTAAACTAGGCTCAGTAAATTATTTGTGTGTATATTATATACATATGTATGTATGTGTGTGTGTGTGTGTAAAAGAATTTGAGCAAATATATTTATGTTCTTATGTGTATGCACAAAGGTATGTTTGTGTACATGAGGCAATGGTGTGCAGATGTGTATTCTCCTGTGACTAATATATATATATATATAATGAAGAAAACCAACATGTCTACAACCAAGATAGAGAATTGTCATTAGTTAAAGAAAAAGAAAATTTTATATTTGGCTCTTTTTAAAAATTTTTTTTTTTTTTTACTTTTGTTAAAAATAATCTATATTGAATTTTCAAGGAAGAAAAATAAGTTTTTGAATGAAAGAAAAAGTTAATAGTTTTTACCTCTTCCAGGAAACAAAGACGTATTGCTTCATTAAATATGAAAATAAGAAAAAATTAAAACAAATCCAAAGATGTGAAAGAAAGCAAAAAGTAGATATAGAAATATAAAAAAAAAAAATCACTAAAAATATAAATAAGAATAATTCTACCTCTGTCCCATAATAGTAGTTACATTTGCATATAAATTTCAGACACTTAATGAAACAAATATTATGGGATAGATCTAGTTATATTATTTAAAGATTAAGAAAGAAAGTATATATCAAGAAAATAAAGATGTATGTATGTCTATATATATATATATATATATATATATATATATTAGTGTGTATGTATGTAGATATATAATTTTAAAAATAATAAAAAAAAGGAAAAAAATGGAGTCGAACAAATTTGTTTTCCTGATAATTTTGCAAGAAATTTTTTTATTTATTTTTCTTCATCTTTCGGTGTTTAAGGGAAATTGTTTTTCCTGAAGGTGATAAATGCTGAGAAAATTATAAGGGACAGAGCTAAACAGGCATACAAAAGAAAATGGGAAAGGCATTAAAAAAAAATTTAAAAAATGGAATCCATTTTGTTTTTGCTTTTTTTTTTTTTTTTGGGTGGGGAAAAATTTTCCCCATGATTTGTATGGAGAAAAAAATATATTTACAGAAGAATTTCATATAAAGAAAGCTGAAATAAAAACAATACATTTCGAAAAATAACAAAAGGATTTTTAAAAAATAAATGAGCTCATAAAAAAACCATAATTTAACCTCTGAATTTTGGACTTTTCATTTGATGTCAAAAAACACACAAAAAATATCAGATCATATACTTATATCTTTGTAAGAAAGTATTCCAGCCATTTTTAATATCTTGGAAAACAGTTGCATTACTCTGATGCAATCTGGCTACCAATAAGAAGATATCTTACTGTGTGTGTATGTATATATATATATATATATATATATATATATATATATATATATATATATATGAACAGACACTTTTTCATGGGGTTACTCAGTCAGCAGTGAGATTGTGTAATGTATTTTGTATCAAATTCTCAGTAAATATGCATCAGGTTTTGTTTGAAACCTGGGATAGTCATCTGCTAGAGATTATTCAATGCTCAGATAAAATGACATTTTTTTACTTAGTGTCCCAGCATATCCAATTCATCCAACTGTTTGCAGTATCATTATTAACAAGGTATGATACCTTAATTGCAATCAATTTTTTTTTTCAAGGATTTCAATATTGGCAGTTCTTCATAATGTATTTGTAAAATGTAGCTCTTATTATTAAAAAATAAAAATAACTACATGCCAGGCTCAGATTGGGATCCTAAAACAACCTTGACAAATGTCTAAAATTGACATATGATAGAGTTGAAACAAGAGTTTAGTCAGGTTATCAGCCAAGTCCCAGGCAGTATTGACTAACTGACGTATAAAGCCCACTAAAATTTTACTTGGTGTCCCAGCACACCCAGTCTTCCCTGCTGTCTGCAGTATAATGATTTACAAGGTAACCATAATTCTATTAAGTCTTCTCTCTTACTGCAAAACTCTCTTCTGGCTTAATTTAAGAAATTAGTTTTACAAAGCAAATACAATGTTTGCTTTTTGGAGTAGCAACTGTAAGTAACAATTGTTCTTTATTTTGATATCCTCAATTGATTTATTCAGTTCACTTAAATGTTTGAAAGAAATTTAATTTTCAAAACTAATTTTCTATTTGCCTCAAAAGTTTCCAATGGATTTCTCTTTATTTTGATGGCATTATTAGCATCTTTTGAAAATATATATATTTTTTTTTTTTTTTTTTTTTTTTTTTTTGGACTGTTAATTTTATCCATTTGATGAAATGGTTTTATATCTAGGGGGGATATGAAAGTGAGAGATTAACTACTGTGAAAAATGCTAATCTACAAAGTTTAAATTCTGGAGTAAACTAGTTGTGGAGCCTGATGTAACTTAGCAACCAGTCAGAAGGGACCTTACTGCACATGCAGTAGTTTCTCATTTGGCATCTATTTGTCTGAATTCTTGAGATGAGGCTTAATAATTTGTATTATTTGGATTTTTTTACTGTTGTCCTCATCTTTATCATTATATACACAACATTTCAGCCGATGTACCCTCTGGCCTTCTTCAGATGTTTCTTGAGTTCAAGAAGGTTCTTGAATTTGACAAGAAACACCTGAAGAAGGACAGAGAGCACATTGGCTGAAACATTGTGTATATAACAATGAATATGAGGAATACAGTTCAAATGATATAGTTATGGAGCCTTGATGTAACTCAACAACTAGTCAGAAGAGACACACACACACACACACATATATATATATATATATATATATATATATATATATATATATATATATATATATTAGTTACTCAGTTGGTAATGAGTTGTATCTCCCTGCCAACTGAGTAACTCCATAGGAGAGTACTTGTGCTTTTGTACTGTGGGACTGTCATATTCACTGGGAGAATATGCATGAAGTTATTATTTTTAAAACTTGGTAATTTTTTGATGGGAACTCTTCAAAGGATTGAGAAGTTTTCCAGGAATGATTCAATGAGTAAAGTGCCAATAAAATTTTGGTAATGCCACTTTGAATCTTTGAATTTAACTGAGAATCCATTGAAATCAATTCCCTTTCTGGGAGAGGCCTTCAGCAAGCAGCACATCTGAAAATGTTCTATGCATGTGGCCTGCAATCAAGAGAAATGGTAATTGACAGTGCAAGAATTAGAAAGTCTAGAAATTCCATGAACTGTCTGGAATGAATGCAGTCTTTTTATACTAAATCATTGTATCACCCCCTGACTATTAGCCCACCTACGGTTCCAATTTGGCCGTCATTGACTTCTGCCTTTTCCCCAAGGTACAATCTCCATTGAAAGGAAACTTTCTGACCATGGATGATATTAGGGAGAATAGAGTTCAAAATCTGATGGTGATACCAAATTAGGATTTTTATGTAAAAGTGGAAGAGATGCTAGGACAAATGCATGAGATCCTAAAGGTAATTTTTCATTAATATTAAATGGCAGTATAATTTCTGGACAGACATATTTAAGTTGACACACACACACACCACACGTGTGTGTGTGTTATATATATATATATATATAACATGGATATGGAGTCAATGGCGCTTGGTTACTGACAATTTCTCATCTATGTAATTATTCAAACCAAGGTACTTGGTTTTAATAATTGCATAGGTGATAAACTGTCAGTAACCAAGCACCATGGACTCCATGTCCACGCTACCGTAACTTGGTTATAAATGCTCTATCTATTATATTGAGCATTGTTTACTTATAGATATAGCACCCATATTAATATAAGTTCACACACACGTTAGGGTTGCGAAGACAAGAAGTCAATGGCGCTTAGTAACTGACAGATTTTTGCTTATTCAATTATCAAACCAACATTATTTGAAAATCAAATAGGCAAGAAATCATTGACTTCATACTTTCACTACACTAACTCAGATATACATGTTCTATCAATAACATTGAATTACTTATGAATATAAAAGTATATTATCAATATCAATTATATATATATATATATATATATATATATATATATATATATATATAGATATCTATATATTATGAACACACACACACACACACACATATATATTTGTGTACATTCTTATCCATTAATATTTATATACATCACCCCATAAACTTATATATATATATATTTAAATTAAAAGTAAGGAAATGAATCTGACGGTATATAAGGGTAAGATAAAATGAAAAATACACAGATGTTGTTCAAATAAAGTTGTCTATTATGCTGATATTGCAATATTTTGATCTGTTAAAAATCTTAATTCCAGCATGTTTTCATAAATTGTCTTATCAACTCAACAAAACATGCTCTGAGGAAGATTTTTAACAAATCAAAATATTGCAATATAAACAACATTATTTGAACAATATCCATGTGTTTTTCATATATCTTACATCATATATATATATATATATATATATATATATATATATATATATATATATATATATATATAAGAGAGAGAGAGAGAGAGAGAGACACACACACATATGGACATAATATACTCTCAAGATAGAAATAATTAGACAAAAAAAATCAATTGTTTAAAATGTTTGTATTTCATACGCAGTGAATTTGAGGCTGGTTTTTTTTCTTTTGCTTTGTAAGTTATTCAAAGGAACAAAAAAGATTTTACAAGCAAGGAAACACAGACAATAAAATGGGTCATTGAGCGATTTTAAATAGAACTGTCCAATAAAAGGCTTGCACCATCTATTCTGTGGTTTACAATTAACAAATCAACCATTTATTATTAATTCTTTTTTTTTCTGGGTGGAATAAGTCAATTTGCCATTTATCTTTTTCTGGGGGCAAAAATGTTTTTTTAAAATTGTTTAAAAGTGTTTCTCTACCTTTTTCTCAACTGGTTTAGGCAGAATTCAGTGTTTAAGACTTGGACATGCTTTTGACTTTGGCAGATACACAAAACTTCCTTGCCTGCTTTGACTAGAATAAGTTTGAAAATTTTCAAGAAAGAAAAAAATGTGTAAATGTGTAAAATATAATTAAATATTTGAGACTAGAACAAGACAAAAGGCCATGTATATAAGTATATGATCATTATGTGTATGCACACATAGTTGTACAGAAATGCATGTACACATATACACACACACACTATATATATATATATATATATATATATATATATATATATATATATATACAAAGTTCGGCAAAATGATTTCCCTTCTTTCTTATAGTAAAATTAAATTTTGAATAGGATATATGTTGCTTTTCTTTATTCATGGACTAAATCTGTGAGATCATTCTGCTAAACCTTATGTGTATGTTATATATATATATATATATATATATATATATATATATCTCTCACATTTATTTTATATATGCATGTCTTTGTGTGTTTCTGGGCATGCACATATATCCATTTACATACATTTGTGTATATATTTTATATAGGTACTTATGTACACACAATAAAAATATACATGCATATAAAACAGCCTATATACACTCAAGTGTGTATGCATATATGTTTACACGTGTGTGTGTGTGTATATGTATTATATATACACAGGTATCCGTAAAGTCCATGTGCATTTTTTTAAAGAACTTATAACTTAAAGTTATAAAAAATGTAAAGAGCACACGGACTTTGTGACACCCTGTATATTTTCTAGTAAATTATTTCATATATGGATGTTGGATTTGTTTTGAGGATTAAAAATGGCAGTTCTGAAGCTCTTTACAAGTTTCTCTTGAAAAAAAGTTTTAAAAAAGGAAAAAATAAAAAATACAAAACAACTTAAAAAAAATGAAAAGAAAATTGTATCCAGGTGAGGGAAAAATAGTTTTTGAAGCAAAAGGTAATGTTGGGCCAATGTATGAATGTTATCAGATTGTGAAAAATAACCAATAATAAAGTTTTATAATTATATTAATCTTGATATGAAAAACAAGTTAAAGAAAATCGTTCAAAGACCAAAATCAAAAATCAACAGGGAAAACTGAGTTGAAACAAGTTGCTGCTGTGTTGTTAGACAATAATATATGATAATATATTTAATTTGAAAAGAGCAAATCAATTGGACTGAATTGCACCAAATCAAACTGTTCTTGAGCTGACCATCTGCTGGTCACTAAAGAAACTTAAAAAATGAAATTTTTTTTCTTACTGTGGCTTTTAAAAATATATTTGCACTTTGTACAATGTGAAAAATGTTTTCAAATTATTCATTAAACTATTAGACATTATTTTTTTAAATTTTTTTTTGTTTTTCACAATGCATAAACATTCAAACACTTACCATGTCATGTTTTAAACAAGTGAAGTACTTCCTTTAACTTAAGCCACAATTTTTCATTTGTCAATTTAAAAAAATTGAAAAAAAAAAAAAAAATGATGTGATGAAATTGAAAAAAAAAAAAATTATATATTTAAAAAAAAAGTTATGAAAAAATCTGTCAGGATATAATTTGCCCCTCATTTTTTTTTTTTTTTTTTTTTTTTTTTTTTTTTTTTATATATATCCACCATAAAAAAAAATTTTTCCGTTTTTTTGTCTTTTTTTTTTTTTTTTTCAAAATTTTATTGTCGATATTTTCATTATCATATTTATAATTGATTTCATTATCATTATGATGATGATGATAATACTCATTGGTGTGTAAGTGTTCAATTGTTTCTTATCATTTTTCAATGATTTACCAGACAGAACATATAAGTCATAGGTTAAACACGAAAACGCACACGTTTCGGGGTATTTTTTTCTTTTGCAACACTGATCAGGGTTAAAAAGCCTACAATTTTTTTTTCTTTCCTTTATTTTTTTTTTTTCTTATCACCAATTCTACTAAACACAGGCCAAAAAAATATATGTATAATATTTACCTTTTTATTTGATTTTTTTTTTTTTCTATTAAAACAAAAACAAAAAAAAAAAACAGAAAAAAAATGAAGACTATATTAACAATGATCAAAAGAAACAAGCACAGGACCATCACCAGCAGCTGTAGCAATAAAATAACTCTGACCATGTAGAGCATCATGGGAAGAGTATTTTTTCTCTTCTTTTTTTTTACCCTTTCTTTTATACATATACATTTTCTTTCTTTTTTTAAAATCTTTGACAGTAGTGGTGATTGGTGTTACCAGTAGCAAAAAAACAGGGACATTATTTGTTGTTGTTTTCTTTTTTAATCATTTATTTCCTTCATTTATTATGTAATAAAAAACCCATAAAAGTTTAAAGAACTTGGGATGGAGCAAGGAGTAATGATTAGAAATGTGAATGTTCTTTTTTTTTTTCTTTTTTCAAAGAGGTGTTTCGTGGGCAGATCATTTCTTTTTTTTTTTTTAGGGGGGAGAGAACATATTGCATTTCTTTTTTCTGTCTTTCTTTTTATTTTCCTTTCGGTTTTCATTTTCCTTCTTTTAAGGACGCACCTCTCCAGTCCGTTTAGGAAACATTTTTTAAATGAGCGAATCGATATCATTAAAAGGCAAGTCTGCAGCTAACACTTTCCAATAGTACATATACAAACACACCACATATATATGCGCATTTGAGTGTGTATGTTTGCAGGTGTACAGATGGGTGCTTTTAAAAATGCATGTGTATTTGCTTGTTAGTATTTTATCAAGACATGGTTCAGTATGAAAATATGGTATATCTACTTTGTTTTATCTTTTTTATATATATATATATATATAGATGTGTGTGTGTGTGTGTGTGTGTGTGTGTGTGTGTGTGTGTATTAACACAAAAATACGAAATAGATTCTTTTTAGATGTGTGTGTGTGCATATTTATACATATATGTAAATATATCTCTGTCCGAGCTTGAACCAAACATCTGTTGTCATGTGTGTGTGTATATATATATATGTAAGCATATAAAATGTGTGTTTGTACGTATATTTTTAAATTCCTAATTTCAAAGTAATCATTTAATCATTGAGTGATTTGATAATTCCTTTAGAATTGTTATTTCTCTGTTCATCCATAGCAAATATTTTAGATTAAGATAAAGCACAATAAATGTACCTGATGATGCCTCTCGTATGAATAAAAAGAAAAAGAATCACTTTCAGACTTCTATTTATACCATAGAGCACCAGAGACATGCCAACTAATAATGGTCATTGTAAACTAAGAACCAGTAATTATTTTGGGGAATACATTCATTTATGAATTCTTTGGAATAAAATGTTTCTCTTTCTTTTTGTGGTAGGGGAGTTATTATGAATAATATTTACTATTCTTATTTTAGTTGACATTTTTTAAAAGTCTTGATCAGTTAAGTACAAGAAATATATTTAGTTGATAGAAAATAAAACAAGTATACCTCTGTTATTGTTATTGTTGTTATTATTATTATTATTATTATTATTATTATTATTATTGTTTTACTGCTTGTGGGTTTTTCATACTAGTTTTGACTGGTGTTTTTTTTTTATTATACTGAAGTCTGAGTGCAGCAAGTCTCCTGGACTCTTCTAAATATTCTAGCTGATTTCAACAATACTTTGGTCTGGTTGGTCTCTATTATTATTAACTAGTATTTTTTAAAAATTTTTAGTAGCTTTTTAATCACAACTCAATTGTGCCATCATTCTACAACAGTGAGAAATAATCCAGTTCAGAAATAATAAAAATGAGACTTGAACTCATTTTTTTTCTTTTATTATTTATGATTTGCTCTGTCATAGAATGATCACTTGGGTGAGTTTTGATTTAAAAAAAAAAAAAAAAAGACAAACAATTTCTCTGAATTTTTGAGATAAAGTTTGATAATTTGTATCATTTGGACTATAATCCCCATCTTTATTGTTATATACACTACGTTTTGGCCGATGTGCCCTCTGGAGAGCATATAGGCTGAAACATTGGGTATATAACAATAAAGATGACGACAATAGTCCAAATGATTCAAATAAAACAAAAAATACCAGTTAAAATAATCCTTATTCACTTAATTAGCATCTTATTCATTAACAATGTCTCTATCAAAGTCTGGCTGATATAGATTTGCTTCAAAATAGCCCAGGGTATTAATGTGTGTTATATATTAAGATATAAATGTTTACATAGTATATGGTGTGAATAATTTGCATACAGGTTGTAACAAAACTATCTTAATAATTATATGGTATTATTGATTGCTAATATTATCGTTTTATTTTCAAACGTATTAAAAGCAATCCTAATCCTATGTATAATTTTATATTGAAATCACTTAGAATAAAGTAAAAATAAGTAATATTTTTTTGTGTTCGTATTTAATTACATTAGTCTAATTCATTATAATATGCAATTATATTAAAACTTAAATACTTGTGCCTGGAGGGTGCATATTTTTTATAGTATTAATAAATTCAATAACACCTTGTTTGTTAATTAAAGCATTGATTTTTTTAAAAAATTTTATTTTTATTTTTTTACAATTTCATCCCAATTTAAATTTGGTTCGTCTTTATAAATCAGATATTATAACTCAACCTTTCCAGCACCATCAAAAGACTTTGCTTGATCTTAAGATCTGGTTTCTTTTTAATCTCAATTTGTAGTTTTTTCTGCAACTATTCAATGTTAATATATAGCCATTAATTAAAAAAAAAAGTTGTAATGTTAACTTTGAACTTGATTAGAGGAAGCATTGTTACCAATTATTCTATAAGTTTTGATTAGGTTAATTGCTGCTTAACTTTGGTGAAGGGAACCAGCATACCTTGACCATAAGTCATTTATTAAAAGAAGTAAACTTGGCAGCATGGCCTGTTGTTGGTATCAGTTGCTAGTGCTAGACCAGGGAGTTTTTTTACTGGGGTGGAGTGCTGTAAATATTTTCCATTAGATAACAAACAGCGAGAGCGAGGGAATCTATCCCCCTTTTGCTAGTGCTAGACTGGGGAGATTTTTTACTGAGGTGGAGTGCTACCCCTTTTGACATCTCCCCACTTTACTGCACAGATCAGATTACCTAATCTGTGTCTGTGCTACTCATGCACTGAGTTTGGTGAGGACTGGCATCAAACCCAGAACTTTGTGATTCCTAGGTGGGTGCTCTACTGACTGAGCTAAACTAGCCCCTCATTATTTAAGTCATTAAATAGATTTAATTCTGTTCCTCAGTTTTAACAGATGAATTGAGCCTGATACAAATACAACCAATATGATTATCTGATCAATTGATCAGTGAATATAAACATCACCATTAAATTGATTGCTATTACCAAATGCAACTAGACTGATCAAACCAATTTCTTCACATCCAATTCAACTGATTAGTCTCATTTTGAATATGAAAATGAGCCATCTATATCAATTGATCTATATTTGTTGAATAATCTTAGCTAATATCATCTGATCCATCAAAAGTCATTTACATTAAAAGGAATAGAAAAGGAAATGACTGCAACAGGTTTAGTCAGCTCAACTGATCACTGATCAATTCCCCCCATTCATAAAATCTGATTACCTCTGCTTGATCCATCTCATCTTATCGTGTTGATCCCATTTAATTCTTACTGCATTACTATATTTACAAGCATCTAAAAATTAGATGATCATTTTCGTTTGATCCACAGATCAATCATTATCGGTCCATTGAGACTCACTGAAATTGACGGATTGCTTCCAGCACCATCAGACTTGATCTTGATGATATATCCATTGCAATCCACTCAGTATCATTTCCTTTCTTTGATTGCTTTCAGCCAATCTTGCACAATTATGAAAAATTTAAACATTTAATGACCATTACATTTCAAATGATCAGATCTGTTTGAGCCAAAGAATTAGATCAACATGCTGATCATTTCTAAACAAATCAAAGTCCGCTGTTCAAGCCTACTTGATCCACACTGACAGATAAGTATTAAATATGTATATATCTTCACATTGATTCTTTTGTGAAGTAATCTGATAGATTCAATTAATGGTATTTTTTTTTTTTTTTTTTTTTTTTTGTGAATTCACGTGAAATGCTGATAGTTTCTGTTCAAACAGAAAGGAGAGGTACCCATTGAGATGTTGAAAAAATTGAAATTTGATAATTTCGTTTTTTTTTTTGTTTTTTTTACTTTTAAGTCGGGGAATGTTGGGGAATGGAGGTTTATGCTGGGGCATGTTTGGGAAGGGTACATAAGTTTTTCTTCATTTCTTTTTTTTTATTATTTGTGAATTTCATTCTTTTTCTTCTTCTTCAGTCAGATCAATTTGATCCTCTATCTAATTCTCATCACATGAGTGTGAGACGCGTGATAGAGAAGGCTACGACTGCTGGTCA
Organism: Doryteuthis pealeii; assembly: GCA_023376005.1. Classification (NCBI taxonomy): domain Eukaryota; kingdom Metazoa; phylum Mollusca; class Cephalopoda; order Myopsida; family Loliginidae; genus Doryteuthis; species Doryteuthis pealeii. Next base: position 114,041,534 of record CM042138.1, read on the forward strand.
TAATACATCCTCAAAAATGATGACCACCTTTTTAAAAAGGGTGGGTAGATAAATAGGCAGGGAAGCTTTTTATCACAAGTGAAAAGTCTTTCTTTTGATTCTTTTTGTCTTGTAACTTTAAAAAAAATGTTTTTCCTTTGGTGGGGAAAAAAAAATTAAATTGAAGAAAAATCCTGGTCCTTTTCTTTTCTTTCATTTTTTTTTTTTCATTTCATATTTTCAAGTCTTCCATGTTAATCTCGTCTTTCGTCAATAAAAGAGAAGATAGAAATTAGAAAGAAAAAAATGTAGGGAGGGTAAAAATAAAAAATAAAAAAAATAAAAATAAAGAAAAGCAAAACAATTCTGATGATACTGTAGTCCACTCTTTAACACACACACTGATATGGCAGGCAGACGGACAAACAGGCAGGCATGTAGGTAAAAGGTAGGCAGGCAGGAAGAGTTTACAGAAGCGCAGGGTTGGGGGAACTGGGTAGAGCCAGGACATACATACATACACAGCCACATGCATGTGCGCACATATATACATATATATGTACACCATGCTGAGGGGCAACTAGACTTAATTTTACATCGACTAAGTTTCTTGGTAATTTTCCTTTCCTTACACTCTTTCTTGGATGTCACTCTTTCTTTGATTCTCTCTCCTTTTGAACCTCAAATAAAACTGCTATTTGCAGGATTTAGTGATACCCGGGGTTCAGAGCAAGAAGTGGACAAATATTGTTGGCAGGTTGATGAAGATACGGCCAGTACGGAAATATGGACGTATAGCCATCAACCCATTAACTTATTTACTAAACTCGGCTTAGTTAGACACAAGGCCACTGTAGTGAGGCACCCAGTAAGAATCAACACACTGGTCTGCAAGATTGGCTTGTTAACCATACCGTGGAATTAAAAGCATTCTTTTCTGAATGAGTTTAGTTTGTTACTCAGCCATAAGTGTGAGTGCATTTGTTAATCATTGTTATGATCTTCTAGGTTGGCTTGAAAACCATTTTTCTATAGTGAAATGGCACTTAATAAACACACACTATATATATATATATATATATATATATAATATATATATATATGTTAAAGTAGTGTAGATATAAAGTCAATGGTACTTGGTACCAATTTCTTGTGTATTTGATTTTCAAACCAATTTTTATGTGTGTTCTACTGCTGCTCTAGTGTCTTCACTGTAGTAATTTATCCAAAGGATGCTCAATATATTTTTGTAAACATAGAGCATTAACAGTTGGACAAAAATTTTCTTGATGTAGCAAGGATTCGGTATTCAAATACCACTTCAGGATGAAGAGATAAGGAAATACTGAAACCATGGTAGATATATAAATTTTTCTCCATATATATATATATATATATATATATATATATATATATATATATATATATATATATATATATATATAATGTACGTATGTTTCTGAAATGCAAATTTTATTCCTTAGAACAATTTGCGTGGACATTATTTTTCTCCAAGAAAATTTAGAGTATTTTTTTATGGTTGGGTTCTGCTTCTGCTTCCAACTCTTTTTAAATATATAAAACTAATAGAATAAGTGAAAGCTGTACAAGAACCTTGTCATTTAAATTTCCAGGTTTATGTGTACCTATTTAACTATATATATGTATGTACACATTTGTTTCTGTATACTTACTGATGGGAAAGCCTTCATCAGATAATGACCTTGGCATGAAGCTCATTACAAGGAAGTATGAACAACCTGACAATAACTTATGATATCACCAGACTGTTCTCCGATTTGACTTTTTTATAATTCTAAACAAACTCTGATTCAGTCTCTGTTCAACTTTTTGAACTTTTTTTAATATATTATCAGATTTGTCTAAGTATGTTAAGATTATTGGTGATAAATCCCTTGGCATCACACTTTGATAGGAAATATATTTTCTACATACTGACCTGATCTTAATGTTTTCCCAATTTCACAAGCAAAATCATGAATATTCTTTAATAGGAACCTTCAAATAAATGATGTGGCCCTTGTTTGAATTAACTGACAATGTCAGGACACTGATTGGTTAATGTGGATCTCAGATGCTGGAAAGGCAACAGGATACATATGTTCACAAGTTGAATTATCATAATACTGTTGGGGTAGTAATTCTACTAAATTTTTATGTCATATTTAGAAGTATAATGGTTTTATTTGTAAGAAAAATAATAATGACCATTTAATGTATTTAATATATATATATATATATATATATATATATATATATATATATATATATATATATATATATATATATAACATTGTCCTGACAAAATTTATTATGATCAAAACTGTAGTAGACCCATATTTTTCAATTATATATATATATATATATATATATATATGTGTGTGTGTGTGTGCATATGTATCATGCATACACACATGTGTGAACAACATATATATATATATATAAGATATGGTATGAGAAAAAAGATGACTGGATAGAAAATCAGATTATCAAATTTTACTATTGGAATAGTATCATTAGAGTGAACCCTGCAAAAAAATTTGGAGTAATAAATTCATTCTGATCATGCTATTCATCTAGTGAAGCATATCAATTGGATTTTCCATATTCTCTTTCTTAAAGAGAGCTGTGTGTCTATATATGTATGTGCATATATAAATGCATCTCTATATTCACACACACACACACACTCACATATACATATGCTTCTGCATGTGTGTATATATACATATATATACACATACATGTATGTGGGTGCATGTGTGTATATGCATGTACTTGACTGATGTGTATACAGAAATAACATGAATATACACACTTGTAGTTTTGTAAAAAAAAAAAAAGTCAATACCAAATCATTCATATTGTATTTGTTACCAATATGATCCAAAGTATGGTGTAATGGTTAACAAGCCGGCCTTACAGATCATTACAACTGAACAGTGAGATTCATCCCCACTAGGTGACCAATAATAGTAACTTTGAGCAAAAACTAAGTTATGTGTAGTGAATAATTGTATGCTCCAAAACTTTTTAGAATTAATTTTCTTTTTTTAAATATTTATTACAATCAGCTGTACATAAATGAGCACATGTAAGAGCAGGTTTAAAAGTGGACAATTTGAATTATTTTTGAGGCAAGGAGAGAGAGTGGAGAGAGAGAAAGAGATAGAGAGCACTTAAGTGAGATAGAAAGAGTGAGGGAGACAAGATGGGCAGAAAAAGAAGTTAGAAATATTGATAATCAAAATATTTTGTTAATCAAATTGATTTTTTTTTTCACCCCCATGTTTTTTATCTATACATATTTCTCAGAGGCTTTTAGTTTTTATTGTAAATTTAACTGTCCCTTCTGATCCACTCTAGTGACACACAGAATAAATATATATATATATGTATATACATATATATATACATATAATGATTGCTGATCAGAAAGATGTTTTTTTTATTTATTTTTAATTTGTTTCTACAATATCCAAGATGGCTGTCATCATGCATGCACGCATTTTTACAAAAGACGAATCCTGTCTACCTTGCAGCCAGGGGACAGATGTTAAAAATTATGGTTGCTAAAGAAAGGCCAGAAATATATTATCAGAGAAATTCTTTATAAGTACCATTTCATATTCAATATATATTTCTTTGGTGTCTTTTTATCTTTTTTTTTTTTTTTTGTTGTTTAAAAAAAAACTATTTTCCTTTTTTTTTTTTTTCTTTTCTTTTTGTTGTTTTTTTTTTTATTATTTAAGACGGGGTTAGCATTTTCATTTTTTTTTTTCCATTTTTTTCTTTTAAATAAAAAACAACTTTATTTTCATTTTTTTTTAGTTGTTTGTATTTTTTATTATTATTCTTTGCTTTTAAACAGCTTCCCCTGATTCAGTATTTATTCTTTTTAAAATTTTTTTTTGTCTTCTCTTCACTCTTCTGACCCCTTCTAATCATCATAGATATTCTCTGTAGAAGCAAGTCTTCGCTGCATGTGGGGGGGATTCGATATAGAGCATCCATGTTTGGGTTGGGCATTTTCGAAACCTGAGACGCATTCTCAATGTCTTCATATTCATGAACGTACATATAATCTCGAGTACCAAAGCCATCATTAACAGGCTTCACCCTAGGAAATGGAGGTGGTGCCACATAGACACTAGTGGTTGTAGTTCTGGGATTTGGAGCAGTCTTCACATTGCTGGCTTTGCGCTGCTGTCGTTGGTACTGCAGGTACATGAAGATTACCAAACACAGAAACACAAAGCCAAAGGTGCAGGTCGTAATGATGAGGAACTTGCTCATTTCATCAATTGCTGGTATTGAGATACCTGTAACGAGATAAAGATGACAGTGATACTGATAAACATGATTTTAAGAAAAAACAAATAGATAATACAAATTAATTTTATTGTCTGAATTTTTGAGATATTTGAATTTAAATAACAGATAATTGTTAACAATAGAGATGTTGATCGATAGCTCATAACATTTTAGTGACCCCTCTTCCATTTGCCAGTGCAATATGAGATAGTTTAGTTTGTCAGTCTCTTGCTAGCCATCATAGTATGAAGACAGTAGCAATTAGCTAGACTCTTACTGCACGGGCTGAGGATCTGGTCTAAAAAAAAAGGAGCCTTCATGTCATATTATTTGTTATATGTTGTATTGTTTAGACTTCCTTCAGGTGTATCTTGTCGAAGTCGGGAGCCTTCACAGAACTTCAAACAATTGTTGATTCTATCCGCAAGGGTAGACTGGGTACAAGTGTTAAAATCTTAGTATCGTTGTTTTTTGGTGGTAGTGTATGTTGAAAAGATAAGTCTTTTTTTTTTTCTTTTCTGTGTTCAAAAATTAAGACAGAAATGTTAGTGAATAAAGAGCAAGCTTGTACTTACAGTAAGAAAGGCCGATGGCACCCTCTTCTGCGCTGACACCATCTGGGCACATTTTGCAGCCGGTTTGACCAGCTTCTTCTTGGTAGAAACCAACCCTACAGAAAGTGCATTTCTGGGATGTGACGTTCAGCATTGAACCAGGAGGGCAGGGAACTGAAATAAGAGAAATACATACTACATTTAGTAACCAGATGAAAACCTGACATTATTTCCAACTTTTATAACAATGTTGGAAAAGAAATGATAATTCATGTCTATCATCTTTCTCAATGTGACATAAACATACATATTGAATAAATTCTGACAAAGAGTTAAAACAAATAGAAATTTATAGTCTAAGTAAAATACAACAGAAACAATACAAAACAGGAAAGATGAAAGTCCTAAAGAAAAGAGTCTTTGAAGATTAGTCTCAGGGTATTAAATAGAGAATAAAGGTGGGCACTTACTATGTACTCTGTAGAATAATCATACTAGTTCAAATTACTGTCAAACTGGTAAGACAAGGCAACAAGTAGTCATAACTGAATACAAATCTATCTTGCTGCAATACTACTGCAAAATGCCAGGGTATTTATGGGCCTCATAACATCATAGAAACCAAGCAGCCAATCAGGACTAAAGGAATGGAATCACCCAAATGCATGAGTAGACTATTCTTGATTCCCATAAGTACCAATTGTCTTGGCACTGGTTCAGTTGTGCTTTGCTAGTTGCTGTTGTTCAAACCAACTGTACACTAACTCACTTCAACATACTCCAAAAAAAGATGGCCTCTATGAAAGCAAAGAATATTTTCAGGGCACATGTACTCTACATGGAAATGCCAGTAGGCTAAACCTCTATGAAAGTATAATATATATTATATCCCATGTACAGGTAAATGTAAAAGCCTATACTTGGGTGGCTAAGCTCCCAATCCAAACGGATGGAGATACAACTTGTGTCTACTTATGAAGGCTGGAAAGTCCATGGGGGAAAAAGCATTTGATTTTGGCAGCACTCCTCTATATATTCTGATCACAACGCCACCTAATGGCAAACCATAACAAGTAAGGGAAAATAATCCCTACAACAAAAAAACAGCAAAGATGAAAATGCTGACATTTCACCAATGGCTGATAGATATTTTGTTTTTTATTTACAATGGGGCCACCTGTTGGCCATGGGTGGCGATTGATGATGCTTAAAGATGGAATCCTGGTGGCTGAGCTGTCCATGACATGCAACACTCCATTTTGGCCCTGACTTAAGCTAGATGAGTGGTTGGAGAGGGCCCCTCTGATCAATTGACTGGTCATGTTTAGCCCTAGTACAGATATGATTGTCCCAACCCTATTTCCCTTATGGCAACCCTCAATTCTTTTTATCATATGCGCTAAAGAGCAATGATTGAGGATCTTAGTGTCCTGGGTATGACGTTAAACTACATCTAGTATTGAAGTTCCAATTCTGGAACACTGGGAATGGGAAGTATCCTTTTATCGCCATTACTGACTGACTCTGACCCAGAGTGGTAGTATCTGCTAAGGTCCCATCTATGGGTTAAATAGATCAAAAAATGAGTATTAATTTTTTTAAAAAAAATTGAATTTTAAAAAATTGGATACTCAACAAGAATGAATAAAACAAAATGTCTTTGGCATAAAATAACCCAACAAGGGTTGACATTCGATAAAATCCAACTAACCAACCAATCAAGCTGAATAGATTTACTTACTGCAATAATCCTTTTGAATCATCTCTCCAGTCTTGCACATCCAATTTGGTGGGCTGACCTTCACACTTCCAGGGACCGAGTTGTATTGATGGTCCTCTACATTGATGAAGAGAAGCTCTGCAACTTTTGAGAGCTCCAGTTCAATAGCTGTCAGGATGTTATTTATGAATGATTTGGCCAAACGATCACTGAAACGAGAAAAAGAAACATTAATTCCCTTGTGTTTCATTTGGTGGCATTCACACACTGTAGTTAGCATTTGATCTTAGCAAGTAATGTATCAATTGAATCATAAAGTACATGGCAAAATCTTCCTTCTACCTTTGTCACAATCTCCTTATTCTCTACCCCTATGCTGAGAAAAAGTTAAAAGGATTTTTTAAAATTCATCACATTATTTTCTTTCACTCTTTAATTTATTTATTTATTTAATTTACTGAAATAACATCCAAGATAAATCATTGTAGATTTCTATTTGTATTTAACAATTTCCAACTCTTTGTATAAGCTTTAGTGATGTAGTTGATGTTCTCTTGATTTCTTTTTTTCACTCTTCTCTTCACTCTGCTTTCTTTACATTTATGTTATTCTTTTTAATTGAATGGTCCATTATTTATCAGGTTGCATCGTTTTCTTTCACTCTTCAATTTATTTATTTCATAGAAATAACATCTTGGATAAAGTGCTGTAGATTTCTATTTGTATTTAACAATTTCCAACTTTTTGCATCAGCATTCCTAAAGTCACCACTTCCTTAGTTAATTAACTTATATTCTTATTTAATCTTAATTAGTATCTTATTCATAAACAATGTCTATACTAAAGTCTCGCTGAGTTAGAATTACCACAAAACTGCTTTAAAATCCTAAAATATGTGTAATATATCACCAAGAAATAAAGATTTACATAGTATATGGTGGGGATAATTTGCATAACAAAACTGGATTTAATAAATAATTATTTGCTGTTACTGATTTTTAATTCTATCATGTTATTCTCAAATGTATTAAAAGCAATCCTATATGCAATTCTATATAGAAATCAATTAAAATAAGTAATATTTTTGTATTTGTTAGAATGACTAACGAAACCAAATACTAAGTCAATAGTATTTTATTACATCAAAACTTAAATACTTCAGCCAGTATACTTTTGCTAGTTACTATTAACAATTGCATTAAATATAGCCAGCTAATCATTTATAAAACTAGTATATTCTTTAAGTTTATACAAAACATCAAATAATCTTATCTATTCTTCCAAAGTATCTTTACCTCTTTCTACTGACTGTTTCTAGGTCTTCAGGAGATAGACACCTGACCGCAGTTTCTGATTTTTCCCTTGATTCTTCCTATGACTGATTATAATATAATCTTATTCAACTTAAAACCACACTATTCTTTTAATTCCAAGTTTCCTCACTGCTTTTGGATAGTTCTTAGACTTTTCAAACCATTTACTTTTTCTTATCTTACTTTCTTTGATCTTTCCCCCAGGAAGATTTCTCTCCACTGCCAACATTATTTTATTTATTTAGTTGTTTTCTAAGCAGATGATGCCTGCTAAACATAAAAATGGCTACAGTTTTAGGCAAATTAAAAATCTCTCAAGATTTCAGTTGATTGTTTTTGGAAAGAAAAAGTCTTGGTAGTTCAAGACTTTGAAAAGCAAGAAACTTTTATATTTGGTTAAAATCTTTGGGGCTTTTTTTTTTGGGGGGGGGTTCATCATTACTTTAAAAAAAATGTCAACTCTTTAAATATAGTTTAAGAATTTCTAAATCTTTCACTTAAAACATAAAAGATATGTTTGAAATTGTCAATTGTAATCAATTATTGTTACCTTATCATCTCTAATAATAAATGTGAATATCAATAAGTCACATTTTTTCAACTTTACTCCTAGAGTATCCTTACATATCATATATGGAATCCGGCCGAATTCATGAGCAAATTTATAACAATTAAGGGCAAATCTTAAGTTGTTAGCTTTCCAACTGTGTCTATACTAGCTTAAAAACTACCTGATCAGGTGGCAATTATGCTAGTTCCTGAGAAGGCGTTCCTGAGAAGGATTCTTCATTGGTTCAAAGAATTATGCTAGTTCCTGAGAAGGATTCTTCATTGGTTCAAAGAATTATGCTAGTTCCTGAGAAGGATTCTTCATTGGTTCAAAGAATTATGCTAGTTCCTGAGAAGGATTCTTCATTGGTTCAAAGAATTATGCTAGTTCCTGAGAAGATTCTTCATTGGTTCAAAGGCAACAATAAACAACAGAAGAACTCAAAAATTTATTGATGCATTTGATATTTAAGCTTATCTTTTAAAAGTGTAACAATAATTCTTCTGCTGCACTTAATTTAAAACAAACAATTATTTCTATTTCATGGGTGACTTTTTGCTGGATTTCACAATTAAACTCAATTATTTCCAAATTATAAAAATGGTTATGTAAAAAATTGCTGAAAACAATTGCAGTAATTAAAACTTCGAATTCCAAAATTTCTGCATTGTGGGTCAGGATTTGGCCCAGAATGTTTTTAATTTGCTCACATCAGCCTGATACCAAAATGATATGATATGTTGGGTTACAGCCTATAGGAGTGAAGCTGAAAAAATATTACACACTGATATTCACATTTATAATAATCTATATATTAATATTCTTGTTCCTTAATATTCTGACTGTTATCATCTTACAATACACGCTGGTTAAAAATGTGACCGTCCAATTCATCCAAGATGAAATGTAAAAATGTATTTTGTTGTTGCTTATCTACCAAATTCTTATTTCTTATGAGTGTTGTCACCTCAGCTAAATAATGGACTATTTCGTTTTCATTATAAAAAAAGGGAAGAAAAAAGACATGCTACACAGAAAAATGTAAGAAAGAGTAGCACATAAGCAATAATGCTAATCTGTTTCAATCGATCATGATGAAAAGAAAGAAAAAAGAATGGGAGAGAGTTAAATGAAGATTATTATACTTTTTACACATTGGAGTAAATTGCAATAGCTCTTAAGTAAGCATATCAAATGTGATAATAATTAATCATACTGTGGTATATTCCCAGATCCCACTAGTATAAATTATAGTAACTAGTTGAAATTCTCATTTTGCTTAGAAAAATAAATTTTTGTTCTACTTACTCATTACTGATGGTCACATTCCACATGACTGTGAAGTAATCTGAGCGTCGGTATCTACGATTTTCAGTTGATGGCCCACACATAATTGTCAGGTTGCTGAACTCACACTTTACATCCAACAGTGATTCCGAGCATCTAGATACTGGGTAACAGCTGCAGAAAGTTTTGAGTAGAGAAGGGGGTTGCTTTGTTCGCATGGACCCTGAAACTGGATCTCAAATTCTTGTTGAACTTTGTAAGGATGATGATTTCCTGCAAAATTAGGAATAGAAAAAAAATATGAAAATAAAAAATTTGCAATGATTGTAGTTCCAGAGTTCAAATCCTTCATGAGACAGATTTTGTTTCCCATCACAGGTATGAATCTATCTGTTCTCCCCAAGCTATGGGTAAATAGTAGGCAGACTACTTTTAACTTTGGTAAAGTCAACAGTCTAGAAGGAAATCTCTAAATTCAAGCAAGTACGACTTTGATGAAAAAAATTGACCTTGTGTTGAAGGGGTTGTGTAAATACATATGTAAATGTAAAATTTAAATGTAAAATTAGTCTTATTACTATACATTGATTAATTCAAACCAGTTTCCTTATCTTTGTTATTTGTATCGTGTTTTGGCAAATCTGTCACCTGGTTTTCCTCTTGTTAAACTTCAGTGATTATTTAATAAAACTACAGGGGGAGGAGAGTATTGTATAGATTCAAGCAGTGGTGCTTGGCGACAGTCAGTTTCTCACCAATGTGATCATCAAACCAAGTTGGATGAGAAATTGACAGTCACCAAGCACCACTAACTAATATATATAATATATATATAGCATGGTCAAAACTTCATCATTGTCCAAAGGGACCCAAGCACTGAAATACCGATTGAGCCAGTGTGTGGACTACAAAGGAGAATATGTTGAAAAATAATCATTTGGTCACATTCCATGATAGTATCCATGGTCAGCCTCTGAACTTATAAGCTGATCCTCAAATAATATATATATATATATATATATATAATATATATTATATATATATATAAGAAATAGAAAGAGGTCCCTGTCATAATGCAATTCTGAGCAAGCTTGTCTCACATTACTAACAAAAATTCAACAGACCAGTGTGTTTATGTGTGAAGTTATCTAGTATTTCTTATACCTGTAGAATCAACATCATACTCACCACCACAGGAAGCTGTGACTAGTGTCCAATCACCAGACAAAAGAAAAGAAAAGACTAACTAAATACAGACTCTGTACCAACTGCCAGAACACAGACATATGTTGAGTATATATGGATCAAAGCATCCATACTGGGGCCAGCAGCCAATCAAAATCCTGGGAACGGGCTTGCCAAGGGTACCCAGTGGAATAGCCCAACCTGCTATTTAAACCACCTACCAACTTTGGGATTCAACTTGCAACATAGCTAAATACTGGTCACTCAACACAATGTCTTATATCTCAATCAGGAAATAAAGCACCTCATTTTCTATTCATCTTTTTTCTTTATCAAAGCCATTTCACACACTGTGTTCCTGGAACGTTTTCCTAGTCCCTTTTATATCTGATCATTGGCCAAAGTTTCTTTAAAGCCACATTGACTTCTTTGACATTTAATGGACATCTCTCAGATTTGTTGATAGATTTCCTTCTTGTCTAATTCTTATGGCAATGTCTGTCTGCCATAAAATCTATTCTCATAAGACAGTAATTTTTCTAATGTGACACCTGATTAAAATCTCTCACATTTTATTAGTTTGCCCAAAATACTTTCTTTTTAAAGTGCACTCTCATTTCATGTTACTATGAAACAGATTTGCATTCTTTTTTTCTTGGTCAAAATTTTAAACTTGACTAAAATTTATAATTAATAAATAAACTCCTAACTAGTATTTTCTTTCTAATAAAAATTTGGGAGAAAGGCCTATTGTTGGTATCAGCCGGATAATGAGGGAGTCTATCCTTTTTCTCTAGCGCTAGACAAGGGAGATTATTTTTGCTGAGGTGGAGTGCCACACCTACTGTCAGCCCCCAACTTTACCACACAGACCAGATTACCCAATCTGTGCTACTCATATGCTGAATCAGGAACCTCGTGATTCCTAGGTAGATGTTCTAACAACTGAGCTAAACCAGCCCTACTAAATACACCAGAAATTTATTTCTAGTAGAACATTATAATAAAACAAATATTATTTATCAAGAAAACATACACACACTTAACACATGGGTGTAATTTTAACATTTATTTGATAATATCTATATTTCTGAGATGAAGCAAAAATAATGCTCTCTGGGCAGTAAAAAATAATTTTTTAAGATTCAATTATTTAGACTCTTATCTATATAGAAAAACTTTAAAATCATACAAATTAAACATTCTGTTTGGATTTCATCAAATGAAATAAGGTAAGGTCAACCTTGTAAAAAAAAAAAAAATAAATAAATAAAAAAAATAGAAAAATATTTCCCTAATATATTTTAGGAAAAAACTATTTAAACACAAATTCATCTAAAGATGAATAAGTATTAACATTTTTATAAAAATTTGACTCTTAATTGATTTTTCATAGAATTAAAAAAAAATTACTGTGATGTAAGCAGTGATGTAGTTTTGGTTACGGACAAAAAATCTATTATTAATAAAAAATATTCTACAGGTTGCTCTGCTTACAATGTTTTGGCTGTTGTACTCTCTGTCCTTTTCAGGTGCTTTTGTTGTACTCAGTATTTTTCCAGAAATTCATATGAGAAATGGTGAAACCAAAAATAAAACATTTTTACAGAGTGTATTAATGAGATGAGTGCCTTAACATGATGCATGCATTTAACTAAAGGCAACCCTTCATGTTGTCTAGCCTGCCACCTTTATCCAACTACTTATGCTGCACCATAGAACATTGCACCCACTCAGGTGCATGAATTTGGCTGACGGCAATCCTTCATATCAACTCATTTTGAAAATGGTGAATCATATTTTTTTCTTTGTAAAATAAATTATAACATTTTTTACAAAACCTTGGGGTTCCACTGACTTTGCTTTCAGCAAATACTGAAATATATATATCAAACATCAAAAGTTTTATTATATGCAGTTCTGACAAATATATGCACCCTTTGGATGCAAGCATTTAAGTTTTAATGTAATAAAATATTATATTAAATGAGAAAGACTAATGAAACTAAATAAGAATGCAGATAAAAAGATTTGAAACAGAGTATAATCGAAAAATAGAACTACTGAAACTTACTCTTCCATCACTCGCGTCTTTCATTGCTAAATTTTCTAATTTAACTATTTAGTTAAAATAGGAAGTAAAGTGGGGAGTTGATGGTAGGTTAGGTGCTTCACTTTAGATGAAAAAACAATCTCCTTGATCTAGTGCTAGAGAAAAGGGGATAGACTCCCTCGCTAGCTAGCTGATACCGACAATTAGCCACTTCACCACCCTTGCTATATTTATAAATAAAGAGTGTTCAATATTGTGATAGTGTGTGTGTGTAATATATATATATATCTTATTATAATGGAGATTGTGTGTTTTTCTGTCTGTAACCGAAACTATATCACTCCTTAAGTAACAATTCCCTTAGTTATTAACGTCACATTCTCCATTATTCTACTTTTTATTTAAACCTTAATTTATTAATAAAAGTGTTTTACATTAATTATACTGTTAACCATATCTACATACTAATAATATGCAATTGTATTTATATACAACAAAATAGCGGTTTACAGTGTGAACGGGAAGATTAATTTGCATATTGATACTAAAAATGTGATTTTAATAAATATGTGCTTGGTATTATTGATTTCTAATTGTTTGGTTTTATTTTAATGAATATAAGCAAAAATCTCTTCAATGAATCTTAAATGAAATCCATTAACAAGAAAAAATAACTGTCATTTATTCTTTACTTCCTCTTATAACTAAATACTTAAAATAGAAAAAATAACAATGAAAGACGAGAGTGATGGAAGAGTAAGTTTAGTTGTTCTATTTTTCGATTATACCCCCTTCTGTTTCAAATCTTTTAAACTGCATTCTTATTCAGTTTCATTAGCCTTTCTAATTTAATATAATATTTTATTACATTAAAACTTAAATACTTGCACCTGGAGTGTGCATATATTTGCTAGTATATATAAAGTTTGGTCTGATGATTGCATAGGTGAGAAACTAAAAGTAGCCAAGCACTGTTACCTTTGTGTAGAATGTAGAATAGGGTGATCAGTATTCAGCTGTATTGCAAGTTGAATCTGCTCTGAGAATCCAGAGCTGGTAGGTGGTTTTCAATAGCAGGTTGGGTTATTCCACTATGTACCTTGGCCAAGCTAATTCCCAGGATTCTGATTGGCTGCTAGTTTTAGTCAGGATACTTTGACCCCTATATATTTAGTACAGGGCTTGTATTTAGTTACAGTCTCCCTATTTGTCTGATAACTAGAGACAAGTTACAGCCTTCCTCTGAAGATGTGTATGAAATGTCAATTCTACATATATTATCCAAACTTGATATATGCACAGTGGTGACCATTGGGTTAATGATGGTTGTTCATGTACAAATCAATGAGCAACTGTTCCTCTCATGTCTTTGACTGGTGATAAAGCGGGTCCTTGTAAACAGAGCAATGCTTCTCCAATCTAGGAGGGGGGCAAGAAAAGGAGATTAAATATTGAGTTTGAGTTTTGTTTAATGGCATATCAACCCCGTGGGCCACTCAATGCCAAAAATATTTTGGATTTCAGACTTTAAAGTAGTGGTCTATGGAGATAATTGTTATGTTCTTGTTGAAAAGGTTGAATGTTTTCAGGGTTTGTATTCTTGAAGATGTCTTTCAGGTTTCTAGCTTGATAGTAATTTGCGCGGATATTTAAGTCTGTTACATATGCTTGGGCACACTGGGGCACCCTCCCCTTTTAACAGGTACGAATGGGTAATGTGGGTGTGCCCAATACGCAATGGCGAGTATTACTTCTTCTCTTCTAATACTTCTGTGACCCGTCGGCCACTTAAATATTGCTTTTTCATATCTTAATTTGCTAGCCTGCTGCAGCTGTTTGATTATCTAGTATCACAGTCTTAACAAAATTCAAAATTGGAATGTGATTGACATGGTGCTTATCTCTCTAGCTCCAGAAACAAAACATCGATATATCAGGATTCAGGAAATTGCAGGAAACTTGTCTTGCAGGATCATTACAGTGTTACATAATTATGGATCCTTAATATCTTTTTAAGGTAGTATAGAAATCCTTATGGCGATCAGTACAGCTGATGGCCTTGAGAGTGAGTGACAGCGTTTGACCTCACTCTGACCTTGCGGTCTGGGGATAGAATCGTGAGAACGGAACCCCGTTAGAAAGCCCCCTTCCGGTTTAAGGTGTAAGCAACTCAGTTAGTTACAGTTAGAACTTAGAAGCGAAGCTAGCAAGATGTGAGCTGACTGCGCAGTTGTCCGGTCTGGGGGATCTGGAATAAAGTAACATCAAAAGTAAATCGAAGTCTTGTTGTTATTACTAAAAGCTAACAATGACACAAGGCTTCTGATAAGGAATGATCCCTACCAACAGAACCAGACACGGAACCCTCAATAGAAGACCAGACGAGACCTTAGAAGATATACAGGCCAGAAGACTAGACGATCAGAAGACGGCCAGAAGACTAGACGACCAGAATAAGACGTAAGAAGGTATATAACATATATAGATATATAGTGCCGGTAAAGAGGTATGCAACATATACCTATTGGTACCATCAAGGAAAAGGCACTACGTAACAAATATACCTATTTGGTACCATGACGATGCCGCTACGTTACAACAGCTAGCAAAAATAAAGTGTGGATATACATTCTTTTGGATTGGCAAAATCAGTGTTGGCTTTGCCATGAAATCTGCACTTGCTAAATCTTTTGTCTTCACTTCCAAAAGGTGTTTCAACTCGTATCATGACCTTGACTCTTGTGAGCCCAAACTATATTTCCTATCTGGGCAGGAAAAGGTGTAATTTTAAGACCAATTACATACTGTCATCTCTAGTATCCAGCACAAGGATAAACTAGTCATAATGAGGGACTTTAACACCCAGGTAGGAACTAACTATCAAACATGAATTCTTTTCACATATTTTTGCATTCAGTGAATGTTAGCTTCCAGGATCATTGCAGGTAGTGGAAATAAAGAATTGATATACATTCCTTTGGACTGGCAAAAATGGAAAAGATCACCCTCCCTATCAGGTGTCGGCTTTGCCATAAAATCTGTACTTGCTAAATCTTTGTCTTCTCTTATAAAAGGTGTTTCAGCATGTATCATGACACTAACCCTTGACTTAGATAACAACTCTGTCATTCTTGCAAACCCCAACCATATCTCAACCAGAGCAAAAAAATGGTGTATTTTAAGACTATGGGTTAGCTCAGTCAGCAGAGCATTTGGCTAGAAACCACTAGGTTCCTAATTTGATACCGGCCCTCGCCAACTCAGCGTATGAGTATCACAGGGATCTGTGCAGTAAAGTAAGGAGCTGATGGTAGGTGTGGTGCTCCACTTCAGATGCAAAAACAATCTCCTTGGTCTAGCACTAGTGAAAAGGAGATAGACTCCCTGGCTGAGACAGACTCTAAGCCAACCTAACGAATTTTTTATGTGTGTTGGGCTGTAATTTATTCTTTGGATTTTAATCGTAGACAATGCTATATAAAAATTCAAATGGTATATTTCTAGAAATTGGATCATTTGTATAAAACTTCTATAATGAAATATGGATATAATAAAACAATATCAGACTTGTTCTTTTGGTTTTCAAATTTATAAAATGGTAGTTAGCTTGGTAGACCATTAGCTAGTGTTTTATATTCAATCTTCCTTTATTATAGCTGTAGAACAAACATCCTACTCGCCTTCATAGGAGGGCTGACTAGCATCCAGTCACCAGACAAAAAAAGCCAGAATTACTGAATACACTCTGTAGCAACTGAGAGTACAATTTTTCTGTATATATGAATAAAAATATACACACTAAAACCACCAGCCAATCAAAATTCTGGAAATAGGCTTGACCATGACACATAGTAGAATAGCCCAAGCTGCTATTTAAACCACTTACCAAGTCTAGATTCTCTGAAGCTGATCCAACTTGCAACAGTTGAATGCTGATCTGTTTACACTAATCTCGACAATAGCCTTGTGCCAGACTTTCAGCTGTTTGGAGTCATAGAAACATTATAATTGAAATGATAATGGGTTGGATGACATGTTGTGTGAATGAGAGATGACATAATTCTAAAGATCCTCATCTACAGCCATTTCATAACATAAACAAATGTTGACAAACCATATCTCTGGTACAGGGCCAAACTAACAAGTTCCAAAAGCTAAACTTAGTAAATATCTATATCTTTATCATATAGTACCTAAATAATGAGAATGGAATTGTCTTTTTTTACTATAAATAATGGCAAACCCCAACTCTTTTTATCATATATGTGCTAGAAGGTAGTGGCTGAGGGTCTTTAGTGTCTTGGGTTTGGGTATGACATTAAACTCTATCTGATGGTGAAATTTCAATTCTGGAGCTCTGGGGAATGTGGAGTACCTCTTCACCATTACTTCCAGGTTCATTCAAACTCAGAGTGGTGGTACCTGTTAGGGTCCCATCTATGGGTTAAATAGATAAAAAATGAGTTTAAAAATAATTGAGTACCCATGAAGAATGAATAAAACAAAATGTCTTCAGCATAAAATAACCCAACAAGGGGTGACATGCCAAAAAATCAGACCAACCAACCTAAGTAATGAGAATAGAATCCTCTGTTTTCCTATGTCTGATGAAACCTCAGTGGCAAGAAACAAGATCTTACAGGACTTGTTAATTCAACCTAGTAATTACTTATTACTCTGTTCACCTTGTATCTTAGTAAACCTTTTTCCCTATCCTTAATGCTCATTGTGTTTCTTCCTATTATTTCTCTGTTAACTCTGATAATCAAGATAAAACAAAAGGTCATGTGATGCATTTAAATTAATCTTTAATTTCTGTTAATTATTTTTTATTCCACCTACTGAAGAAGACTGGAGGGTACATCAGCTGAAACAATTTCAAACTGAACAGATATTAAAAGATTTCCCAAAACTCACTGATAGTCAAGTTTTGAGGAATTTATTTTGGCAGATATGATTTTTGCATAGTGATTAACTGAGGAATTCTAGGCATCAGAAAATTCCTGAAGTTCATTAACCCTATTCTTGCCATCTGTGCTTTTCTTTTCAATCAGATGATTCCCTGATGGTAATCTTATGACGGTGTAGATGATTTATGTAAGTGATCTTATCCATTCCCTGTCTGGAAAGGAAATGAAATTCCCAGTTATGTTGGACCGATACAAAACTATTTGCTCCAATCAGTGATTGACAACACCAGGTTAAAATGTCAGCTAATATGATCAGCCAAATGCGCCATGAATATGCGGACCCACAGATTAGTAGATCTTCTTTTCCTACTAAACTGTTAGTGACTGACATCTGAATGAGTTGTCTCTACCAACAGCAGTTTCTCCAGAAATATTATTTTCATTTCCTGTCCCATATTTGATGGTTTTTTTATATATATATATATATATATATATATATATATATATACACAACTCTCTCTGCATGAACAGGATGTAACACAAGGTCAATTTCTTAAGCAGAGTTAACAGGTTTGAATTTGAAGTTTTCCTTCACCTAGAATGGTTGTCTAACCAAGGTTAAAGAGACCAATCTGCCCTACTATTTACCCATTCATAGCTTGAGAGAATCGTTGGATTCATACCTAAAACATATATAAAACACACACAGATGTACACAACTTACACACCCATATACAATCAATATGCATGTGTGAAAACATGTGTATATATATATATCTACTAACACCTCTGCATGAGTAGGATGTGACACGTGGTTAATTTCTTAAGCAGAATTTAACAGCTTTGGAGTTTTCTTTCTCCTAACTGGTTACTTAACCAAAGAAACCTGTCTGCTCTACTATTTATCGATGGCTTGAGGGAGAATAGTTGTATGCATACCTTTCCCAAGGATATTAGCAATATATGAAATGCAAACAGCCTTCATATAAATCCTAGGCTGAGGCTTAATTGATTAAAACTTTTACACCAAAAAATAGTGATCACTGAAGTTCCTAGCGATTCTGAAAAAGAAAAATGACATGAACATTTTACTGAGCAAGATGACGGTAATTTGAAGATGGGATTAAAATCTGAAGAAAATTATTGACTTACGTCGACAAGGTTCTTGGGTTTTCATGATGTCCACTAATTTCTGGATGCTGTCCTTCAAATTACAATTGAATTGTTGTCCAAAAATTCCTAAAGGGTTTACTCCATAATTATTTTCACAAGAAATGTAGCACATTTGGAGTTTGGGGGCATCTGTCCCACAAACAAATGCTCCATTCTCAATGCGTGGTAAATTGCATTTTGTCACTGAAAAAAAAAAAAAAAAAAAATTAAAGTACAATAGAATTAAATTAGATTATCCCGAGGGTATTTTTTGTTTTCTTTATACCTAATTATTTAACAATTTATAATCTGTCATAACGGGAGGTCCTCTGTGCAGTATCCAGAATCCACAAGAGATAATCAATGTAGGTCTTTCCTGGACTTCCCTCACCCGGTTTCGACTGGGGGTCCGGCGAGCTTCGGACGCTGGACCGATGTTATAACAATAGCGTCGATCCCAGAGGGCCATTCCTCCAGGCAATACCTTCCCCCTTTAGGGACAGGGCTGGGTTATTGCCCAGCGCCTGAGGTGGAATGTCGATGGGATCGACGCAATTTTTGTTCTCTCCACCCATTAGCTTCGGCTTTTGGGTGGGCCTACGTTAAAACGGAGCCTTGTGCCCAGTCCATACAGGTGGGGTATGAGACAAACTTTCCTGGGCAGCCTTCACTGGTATATAAATAATGAGTTTGTCCTTGCTTTTCAAGCGGCGTCCATCATGTGTGTTAAAGAGCAAGTAGCCGTATAGCTACTTTCTTGTGCGATGTTGTTTCCATGGATCTAATGCATTTTGCTTGTGATAAATCCTGATAAATCAAAAATTCTCTTTTTTTTTTTTTTTTTTTTTTTTTTTTAGATCTTAGATGAGCAAATATTTAAAAAAACAGGTACTTTAAACAGATTATGGAATAAGGTCACATTAAGCAGAATTCAATAAATAAAAAACAAGGAACATGAAGTAGCTGATGGCCTTTTGCCTGACTAAGCAAAGGTTAGTAAATAAATAAGGTAAATTATTGAACTGTAACACTACATAGAAAAAGGATTTCTGAAGACATAGGTAACAGAAAATATATTTTTAGACTTGTACAAATGTCTGGGAAACAACATGTCTATATAGGTACCAAAATAGGGAAGCAGTTGTTGTTTACTTGGTGTTCTGTAACCCAGAAGCAAAGATAGATATGATTTATATGAATAGAAAAAAATGTTTACCTAACTTACTTTAACAAACGACAATTATTTTTATTTTTTTTTCTGTTCCGGATGCAGATCTACAAAACTCGTTCTTAATAAAAGAAAATCTATGCACAGCACTCAGTAAATTCAAAATCTGTGTTCTAAAATAACTTGATCATATAAAAACAAATAGTTTTCCATGGCAAAACTATTCTAGGTAATCTTGCAAATGCCAGACCGGTACAGAAGGAAAATATGGCCAAAACCTAAAACTGTGTCTAAAATCCCATGTAGCTGTCATTTCTGTTTTCAGAGTATCATGGATACGCTCTAGCAGAAACAGGACCATATATGAGAGTTATCCCAAAGGTAAGGTCTCCAAAATATTTAGAAATCACAGAAACATTATTTATTGTCAATAACATCATTTTAAAATTTGAACATTAAATGTAGAATCAACATATCATATTCACCACCACAAGAAGGTTGTAACAAGCGTCCAGTTACCAGACAAAAAGACACTGTAATCAAATACAGGCTGTGCTAACTACCAGAAAATAGCCATGTGTTGGGTATTTATGGATCAAAGTGTTTGCATTGAAAACCAGCAACCAATTAGAGTCCATGGAAAGTACATAGGGAAACAACCCAAGTGTGTATAAACCATCTACCAAGACTGATTCTCAGTGCGGATTCAATTTGCAAAACAGCTGAATACTGATCACTTAATATGAAATGCTACAGTTAAATTTTGAACATGTATCTATTTTTGTACATAATCGCTATTTCAATCAATGCATTTTTTGGGCACTGTGGCAGTTTCTGTATACTTATGTCATACCAGTTCGCAGCCGTGTCATTGAGGAAGCATTGAACCTTGTCAGCATTGCAAACTCCCTACACGACTTGCAGACATTTTTGACATTCATGCATTGCTCGCCATACTCTTTGGTTAATTGATGGGGAATTTCAATTGGTTTTGCATTCAAAAGCTGAATAACTCGATTATACATATAATAGCTCTCTAATGTTTGTATTAATTCCTAACCACTGAAAATCCCTTTCTTACTGATATCCAGTACCTTTCTAGGCTGGGGCTAGAGTACCTGCTCTGTAATCATTAGCAATACATTTACATTATACATATAATAGCTTTATTCACACTGTAATATTTGCATTAATTCTTGACCACTGACAATCCTCTACTTAAATCGTTATAGTTGCTGGCAAAACTATTGCAGAGGATAATTATAAAAGCTATAAACAAAGCATCCATGACAGAACAGCTATTATTCATCCAGTTTAGCTCAGTCAGTAGAGCACCCACCTAGGAATTGCAAGGTTCTGGGTTTGATACCAGTCCCCCACCAACTCAGCACATGAGTAGCACAGATTAGGTAATCTAATCTGTGTAGTAAAGAGGGGAGTTGATGGTAGGTGTGATGCTCCACCTCAGCAAAATATCCCTGATCTAGCACTAGCAAAAGGGGGATAGACTCCCTTGCTGTCTGGCTGATAAAGACAAAAAGCCCCTTCACCAACTTTACTTACTTATGATTGATATAATATGTTATGATTGATACATATAAATTTACTAATATATTTACTATGATACCCACAATTACTCTTAACAATTGTATTAATATAGCCAGATAATTATCTATAAAACTAGTATTGAACCCAGAACCTTGTGGTTCCATAGGTGGATGCTCTACCGACTGAGCTAAACCAGCCACAAAATTTTATGATGATAAACTTATCTGCTACAACATTAAGCTACTTTCTATAACTCTCAATACACATAATTCACTCCAACTTTCATGCAGACCTCGTAACAAAGGTTCATATGACAATACATCAAAGAGATTTAGATTATTAGAATGATATTCCTTTTCTGTGAATGTGAATAAGCATAAAACAACAACGTGCAATTTTCTCTTTGAATGTTCTTTACCTTGAATAATTGTCACTGTAAAATTACAAGTGGCATTGTTCCCAGCTTTATCAAATGCCGTATAATTCACCATGGTTGTTCCTACAGCAAAATCTGTTCCAATTTTATGAGATGAGTTAACCTCTCGTATTTCTGTATTGTCCTCTGCGATAGGCTGTGGCCAGAGTACCCGCTCCGTAAATTGGTCTGTCTTGATGACGATATTATGAGGGCAGTACGTGAATTGGGGAGCCTCTTTATCTGTGAATCAAATACAAAGAGATTATTTTTTCAGTAAAGTTTTTTTTTGGCAATGCTTATAAAATCCAGGGCTTAAGAATTTATATTGTATCCAAAATGTTTTTAAAATTTGGGAACATTTTGAAAATGGGGATTTAAAAAAAAAAAAAAATATCAATAGCAAATTTAATATTTCTACTATCATTATAAGCCATTCTGGTCTCTAATTATCTTTGGTATCCCTCTGTCTACTAAAGAAGATGGCATAGTAAATTTTTTGTTATATCTCTAATTATATATCTTCTATATAATAATCTATTAATAATGGAGATTTGCTTCCGGTTTTTGTCTGTAGCAAAAACTACATCACTGCTTATGTCACACTACTTAAAATCGTCATAAAATAGAATACATTTGAACATACAATGTTAGACATAGACAGTACTCATTGGTTTTTTAAACAAGTTTTGATAAATACATACCTGGTATTATCTATCTATCTATACATAGTTTGTTTTATTTTAATATATATTTAAAGTTATCAGAACTAAGTTTCCATTTCAATTGTTTTATTTTTTTACTCCTTTAATAAATTTATTTTAATTTTTACTCCTTTAATAAATTTGATGATTTTACTTTACTTATGATACAAACTCTCTGATATTAAATTTTCAACTCTCATCCTCTCAGGTAATATTTATTTTACGTCGCCCAGAGTGCGTTTTCTTATTTTGCTTGTATATATCTTCACAATCATTTGAAACAGATATACACTTCTTTATCTCAAACATCTAGGAATTATTTCCTGACTACTGACAATTTTTCCTAATTTTTAAGGTGTTCTATGCATTTCTATATTTCAAAAAGTGAACACCAAGATACAAGGTTAAATCTTGTTTATATAATGTAATAATTAGCAAACTAGGCAAGCAGATAATTACTAGTGACTTTAATTCTTACTGGGAACCCCATATTTCTAGCCTTGTGCCAAACTAAGTAAATGACAACTTTAATGGTTGAGAAGCAGTCTGCTAAGAACGTTATGATGAAGGGCTACAATGAGATGAAAAGATTTGATAAAAATGAATAGAATGAAAAAGAAGAAATGTTCTTGAGGAGATACATCAATAGGAAAGAATGCTGTAGTCTCTCTTATTCTATACCGTTCATTATTCCTGCACCTCTTGATTGGTTTATACAGCTTGTTCTCAAAATCACCAACTCTGTTTAAAATACTGTTGTCGAGAAAGGCAGTCCTTTTGATGCAACTAAAAAGAAGACTAATAAGGTCTTCTCTTTGTGTTGTCATCATTATGTGAATAGAATTGGTAAAGAATTGACTCTTTATAAAGTCAAAGTATTTTAGGTTGGATAAAAATATCCTTTTTTCCATAGAAGAAAATTACTCAACAATGACATAGAAAATTCCTATTACAATTGGAATCATAAGGCAATTTAATCAAAGCAAAATCTTACCTTCAACAATGACATTAAACTTGCAGGCAATCTCCTGGTTCCAGCGATCGATAGCTGTGAAAATCACCTTCTGTGTGGCTGACTGGTCGGTCCAGTTGAAAGTGAGTCCATCTTTGTTAAATGGTACATTAGATTCTAACAGGATTCTATTGCCCAAGTGATCGATGGCTGTCCAGGTAATAGGGAGGTGCACAGCATTAGCCTGAGGGGGTAGACTCAGCCTTATCGTTGTACCTTCAGGACAATCAGTAAAGTAAGGAAGACCTGAAGAAACAAAAAGTTGGATAGATATCAAATCTTTTTTGGTCTTTGTATTTATAATTCTTCTGTATTTCTTCTAATTTTATTGATCCGTAGGGAAAGCTGATCTCTCTGTTAGGATGAAGAAAAAAATCTTCCAAACTGTAGCTGTGTCAGTGCTACTGTATGTCTGCACTGCTTGGATTCTAATGCCTCTTAATGCTTGGAGAAAAAACTAAATGGGAATTACACAAGGATGCTGCATGTTGTCTTGTACAAATCCTGGAAGCAGCACCCCACTTTCCTTTTATCACACAAACCATGCTGGTAAGACAAGAAAGACATTGTAGCTGTGTCAGTACTACGGTATGGCTGCACTGCTTAGATTCTAATGCCTCTGAACACCTGGAGAAAAGCTAGATGAGAACTGTACAAGGATGCTGCATGATGTCTTGAACAAATCCTGGAAGCAGCACCCCATAAAAGAGCAGCTGTACGGCCACTTGCTCCTATCACACAAACATCCAAGTAAGATGAACAAGACATGCTGGAGAAGCAGGAAAATACTCATAAGTGATGTTCTCCTATATGGGCACACTAGTATGGGTTGGCCAGCATAAACCTACATTGATCAACTTTGCATGGATACTGTATGTTGTGCAAAGGACCTTCCAGGAGCAATAGCCAATAGGGTTGTAGAGCCCAATTACTGTTGAATTGAAAGACAAAGGTAGCAAGCAAGCCGTAACTCAAACACGGTTCCTGCATTACCACAAGTGTAGTACAGAATGGTGGTTTATTTATCTAAGCACCATAGCACCACTAATGTCATCAGCCAATCAGGACTGGTATCACCATCTGCAAATATGGAATATTCCTGAGTGCCCTATATACAAGCTGCTTGTAGGAAGCGCATGGTGTAATGGTTAAAGTCATAGGAAATGGACTCATCGCCTCGAGTTCAAATCCTGGACATGGTAATTGCATTTCACTTAGCACTAATACCCTTGGGAAAGGTATGAATTCTACTATCCCTCCAGCTATGGGTAAATAGTAGAGCAAACTGGGCTCTTTAACCTTAGTTAGGCAGCTGGTCTAGGAGAAGGAAGACTCTGAATTCAAACCTGTTAAACTCCGCTTAAGAAATTGACTTTGTGTCACATCCAGCTTGTGTGGAGGAGTTATAAATAAATATATATATATATATATATATATATATATATACAAGCTGCTTCATGTTAAATTCCCTCAGACTTAGCTGGTTGTTCACTTCTACAGCATATTGACAGACTTACTTCAACATCATTATACCAAGTATCAGCACAGAAGATTGAATTGTTGAACTGAGATCAAATTTCAAACAAAGTTTGTGTTTGTATTTCACTAATCAGAAATGACTGCCTTTATAAGGAACTAGAAGCGGCTACCTGGCGTAAAAACAGCTTCTAAAAAAAAAAAAAATTAATCCACTGAAGCAGTGTCTAATCATGTAATTGAGTGAGTGAGCACTTTGTTAAATCACTCTTCTGTAACCATCTTACCTGTCCAGTCAGTAACATCAGAAACTGTTCCTCCTATAGTCAACCCTAAGTGTCCAAATAAGTGAGTAAGTGGGCAATTAGTTAAACCACTCTCCTATAATTACCTTATTATTTCTTATTTGTGCTTCTAAGTTAATGATTGTAAAATGTAAAAAAAAAATGCAATAAAAGGCAACAAAAATTAGATGAAAAGATAAACTAGCAATAAAATTAATTTACAGTCTTTATTTTTTAGATAAAAGGAGGAGGATTTTAAAATATATCCATTATTTACCTATATTTGCTTTTTGGTTTCTTGTAGAGACAATTCGTTCTGCTGTTGTGGGTTTTATTGTAGTTGTTGTAGTTGTGGTAGTTGTTGTGGATATTGTAGTTGTAGGTTCTGTCGTTGTGGTGTTACAGTTTCTGAAAAATCAGGAACAAAATATACAGGTTCTTAAAAGATAGTAGAGCAAACTAATTCCATTCAAAACATTTGTAAATGAATAAACAGCAAAGCAAAATAAGTAAAAAAAAACAAACTAATATCTATATGATTGTCCTGATTGTACTTTCAAATAGCTCTTTTGACAAACATCCAACCCTTTTTTATCATATGGGTGCTAGAAGGTGGAAGCTTCAGAATCAACTACTAATTCAACCAATGAAGTTAATGCATGAAACCACATAATGTTATCAATGAGTATTTAATTCAAAGTCAAAATAATTAACAAATAGAATAGAATAAATTTTATTTATCAATGATGTCTCTATGTAAATCTAAATTAGATTTACCTCAAAGCAGCCCATGTTATTAATGTGTTAAAAATCCTGTAATCTGTCTTATATATCACTAAGAAATAAAGGTTTACATAATATGGTGTGGTTAATTTGCATACTGGTTTTAACAAAATCAGGCTTAATGAATAATTACTTGGTGTTACTGACCACTAATATTCTTGTTTAATTCCCTAACATATCAAAATCAATCCTATGAATGATTTTATGCAGAAACTAATTAGAATAAGGGTAATGTTTTTTTATATGCATTCTTGTTTAATTTTTTTTAGTATTTATAATTTAGTATATTTCATTACATTAAAACTTAGATACTTAAACCTGATGGGGGCATATTCTTGATAGTAGTGATAAAATATCAATAAAAATAAGATGAAAGAAAAAATTATATTGAAAATGTTTTCTCAGGAATTAAAAAAAAATCTAATCCCAAGAAAATATCTTAGTTTAAAAAGTGTTGAAGAAACATAGGACAGATTGGAGGGGATCTCGTCGTACCTTTACACACTCCATCAATCATTTCTGCTGTCAGACTTTTGCAGACGCATCCTTTGGCTGCCAAGGCATTCTGAGTTCCTGAACCCTCGGGGCAAGGAATACATGTATCATTTCCATGTTCTGGCTTATAGGTATCCTTTGGGCACACTAGAAATAGAGACAAAAGGAGATTTCACTGAAGGACAAAAACACAAAAACTATTTTTTTAAAAAAAGGATAGTTCCAGAAAGAGGCTTGTTTTGCTTGTGAATATCTGTTGGGGATATTGTTCTTTAGAAAAAATGTGTTGTCTTGAAATCTAATTATTATCCGAAATAAAAAAATTACCCTCCAAAAAAAAAGAATAGATGTGCAGTATATTAGCCTATTTATTTTTATTATAACATGTATACTCTATAACTACCTCTTTAGATTATGCTTATGTTGTTAGAATGATACTTATCTCATCCTTTGGATTATTGTTTTTTCTACCCCTTTGGATTATCATGTTTCTGTAATGATGCTTATCTACCCTTTTGGATTATTGTTTGTTTTTCCTACTGATTTTTCTACCCTTTTCGATTAACATTTGTTTCTTCTATTATCCTTCTTTCAAAAGGGTAGACAAGTAATGTACACCCTTTAAAGAAGTCGCATATTTTTCATTGTATAATGTTTGATTTAGGGATTATTATTCACCACAGAAAAAAGTTATTTGTGTAAATTTTTTCACTCCCCTTAGATGTGAACTTAATGTGTATTTTTCATTTTGTATATTGTGTATATATATATATATATATATATATATATATATATATATATAGGCACGATGTATGTACGCACACATATATAAAGGAATACACTGTATATAAGGGACAAACTGTGTGTACATATATAAGGGATACATGTGTGTGTGTGTGTGTATGTATGTATATATATTTATATAGGAACTGTATATATATACACACATACACACAGAGGTGCATATAGCATAATGGTTTATCATAATAAAATGGACTTGATGAGCTGAGTTCAGGTCCTCGAAGAGGCTTTTTGGATTTCACTTTACACTAATTCACAAGTCAGCATATTTTTCATTCACCACAGAAAAATAGTTATTTGTGTAAATTTTTCACTCCCCTTAGATGTGAACTTAATGTGTATTTGTCATTTTGTATATCCATGATTGTGATATATATATATATATATATATATAGGCACGATGTATGTACGCACACATATATAAAGGAATACACTGTATATAAAGGGACAAACTGTGTGTATATACACACACACAATACATATATAAGGGATACACTGTGTGTGTATGTATGTATATATATTTATATAGGAACTGTGTATATATATATATATACACACAAAGGTGCATATAGCATAATGGTTTTTATCATAATAAAATGGACTTGATGAGCTGAGTTCAGGTCCTCGACGAGGCTTTTTGGATTTCGCTTTACACTAATGTCCTTCATAAAGGCATCAATCCATCTTTTCTCAGCTGTAAATAAAATAGTAGGACACACACACGCACATATATATATATATATATATATATATATATATATATATATATATATATATATATATTGAAAATATTTCATATCAATGCCATGCTACAAGGGTTATATTGAGAAGAGAATAAGTGAGCAAATAGACTGACCACTCTTTATAGCTACTTCATTGGCTCAGGCAGTGGCAGCAAAATGCTGCAACCTTGCTAACTTCATTGGCTCAGGCAGTGGCAGCAAAATGCATACAACTATTTTCAACCTTGCTAGGAACCAATAAAACTATCACATACATGCATACAAATATATATATATATAATCACTCATAAGTACACCACTAATAATATTTTTATAAAAAGTTAATTTTTCTTTTAATTGAAAATTACCAAGATTTTATCATTTCTTGTGGAACATTCTTACAAAGAAAATGGATATTATTAGATATTACAAACTCTACAGCATTAAATTTTCTGTAAGTAAAAATAAACTTGCCTATATATATAATACCTATTTTGGCAAGAGTTTAATTGTTGCAGTCTTTGGTTATAAATAATGCCTAATAACATGTGTTTTCCTTGTATAATGTTCCACTAGAAATAATACTCTTTGATACAGAAGAAAAATTAATTTTAAAAAAAACTTGTCTGAGGAGTACTTATTTATGGGAAATACTGTGTATGTGCATATATATATATATATATATATATATATATATATACACACACACAAACACAATGTTTTAAGTTATTGCATGTATACTAATTCATGTTTATTGAACTGCTTTGAAACTGTCTATCTACCTCTGTGTGATTGTGTGTGTATATATATATATATGTATATGTATATATATATACACACACACACCACACACCAAAAAAAAAAACATGCCTGCATACTGTGAGTGATAATTTAGTGATATTCTGATACATGCACAAGGTGTTCATGCACATATTATATTTTACAGATGTATAAATTTTCAGTCATATATATATATATATATATATATATGGCTCAAAGGGTTAAAAAGTTACTCAATATATATATATATATCTATATATATATATATATATATCTGAGTAACTTTTTAACCCTTTGAGCCAGGTATGCCGGTGTTACTTTTATTTTCCTTGTACACCATAGCACCAATTTACCTGTGTGGATATCCTGCTCAAACAGCAGAGGGTAAAATTAGTTTCAGGGCTTAATGGGTTAATACATAAATGCGGGTAAAGCATATTAATATATCTATATTTCACCTCTATAGATCCATGTTTATCATGGTATCATGTAGATAGTATTGACATTAGAATTACGACTAAAATTATAAAGGTTAATTATTGAATACGCAAAATATATATCCGGATCATTTAGGTTTTTAACTTTCAACTTTTATGTGTGTGTGTGTGCATATATATATATATATATATATATATATATATATATATATATATATATAATATATATAGTTCAATGAGAAATCAAAACAAATAAAAGTTTTTGCTTTTATTTATTCAATTACGGAACAGTATTACAACCAGCGGTTTCTTGCTGAAAGCATTCATCAGGTAAGACGAAACGGTTCCTTTGAAAATGACAGAAATGGTCAAATGTGTGCGTTTTTTTAACTGTATTCTCATGTTTGCGTGTTTACATGATGCGGAATGTTTTTTTTTTCTTCTACGTGTGCGTATTTTTGTTTGTGCGTATGTGTATGATGTCATGCGTGTGTGTGTGTGTGTGTCTTTGAAAGTGCATGGTGTAATGTTTATCATTGAAGCAAATGGACTCAACGACCTGCCTTCAAATCCTGAATGAAGCTGGTTGCCTTTTACATAGTGCTAATACCCTTGGGAAAGGTATGAGTCCAATTATGGGTGGCATACTGGGCCATGTTCATCCCTGGTGAGGTTGGTATTATGTGGAAAGACCAGAAATCCCTTAATGAACCAGTTCATAACATAACTGATGCCAATGGGTAATCCCAGCACTGTTAACTGAACAGGCGTATTTCAAACATAAGCATATTTATCTATATGATTATTTTCAAGTATTATTTAAATGATATTGCACATAAGTGAATGACAAATAGATTGCTTTAAGGGAAACTGAATTTCATTTCTCGGACATAAATCTTTTCTTATCCCGTCTCATTCCGTGTTGTGAAATCCTGTGGGTAAAATTCTTGAACCTGTTAGCCATGTTAGCAAAGGGTTAAAAGAAAGAAAATCAATTTAATGGTATGATGAAAATGGAATTGGATGATAAGTGTGATAGTGGGGAGTATGATTATGATAACTGTGGTGAGTATTAATATTAAACATTATGACAAATATTTATCATTTTGATATTTTGGACTGTTGTCCTCATCATTATTATGTATGAATACAACATTCAAGTCAGAGTAACCTTGGTCTCTCTTCAGGTGTTTTTTTTATGAATTACTTTTTAAAAAAGTCATCTTCAGATGATTACCCATGAATTCAAATGTAGTTTTGGAGTTGAAATCATTAACACTATTTCAAGGTGGTTTCAAGCAGCATAAATGCCACCAAACTTATCAACAGAATTTATAATGCTTGGAAACCTCTTAAACTGATGATACTGCCCTGTTGGCTGGGGCGTTAGAATGCACCGACTGCACCTCTTAAACTAATGATAATGATTTCAGCTCCGAAACCATGTTTGAATTCATCGGTAATCGTCTGAAGAGGACTTATTTTAAGATAATTTTTGTATAGCTGTCTTAACATACATGTTATACTTTCAGGTATACCGAGGTTGCATACATCTTAATCTTAGTCTGTACTTGTCTTGTAGTTGATATATTTCTTCTTACTTCTTCATAGCTTGCTCTGAGTAGCTATTTGCTGGTCTGTCTTCTTAAGATGTTGATTGAGATACCTTGCTTGTTAGTATGATCTTGATTAACAACTCAAGACATTTCTTAAGTGAATTCACATATTTATTTCTTTTCATAGACCTGGATCACTTAACCACGCATGGTGATAATGTAGCCAACACATCTTCATTGGTCAGTGGCTATCTAGAAACTAAGTATATTATCTCATAATTGCACTGATAAATGGAAGAAGAGTCAAAACTAAGGTTATGTCCATCAAATCTCTGTCAGTTCAGAATTCAAATGAATCATCGTGCATAATCAATAGTACACCCATCAATTAGGCAACAATTAAAAAAAAACACCTTAACAGAACCCATGTTACCTGTGGCCTGAATATTGTGTTTATACACAATAAAAATGAGGACAACAGTCCAAAATATCACAATTATTCATATCAAACCTCATCTTATAAATACATATAAGTATAAATTTTATGCGTCTTTTCCCATGTGAAGATTTTGCTGTGGAAAATAGAATAAAACAAAACACCTGCACATATAAAGAATTTTAAAAAAAGTTTCCTTTTCCTTTTTAATGGTATGTATGCTTGCGTGGAATAAAATGCTAAGGAGAGAAAAAGAGAATAGAAATGAATGCACTATCTACATGTGAATCAAGATACATTATCAAGATTGTTGAATATTTTGACATCATCAGTTCTTATAATAAAAAAAAAACAACAAAGATGCTGAAGATAAAGAAAATATATTGGAAAATTCATATTTTAAGCTTCTTCTTCCCATGTTTAATTATCTGTAAATATTTTTTCTCAAGTAATTTGTCCTCTACACTTTTCATTGTTACATGAAAGGATTAGTGCATTATATATATATAGATAGATAGATATTCTTGAAATGCTACTGCCACTTTTGTACTCTAATAGTATTAGTAGTTAATTCAAAAAGTGTTCAATATATTTTGCAAAGTATAGAGCATTTTTTCTACAACTATATATATATATATATATATATATATATATATATATATAGTTACTGAGAATGAAAGTTTAGAAATAAAAATTTCTGATTCTAGATTTAATCTTGATCTAAATGCTGTAAATATTCTTAAAGATCTGGTAAACTTGCATAAAAAAGTGCCAAGGCTTAAGAAAATTAAAGAACAAAAACTGTCTATCCACCCTGTCATCAGGGGCTTAGAAGGGGTGTTTAGGTATGATAATAAATTGCATCTGATGGTGAGGATCCAGTTCTGGAGATTTGAGGAATATGGAGTAACCTTTCATTGCCATTACCCCCAGGTCCACCAATATAAGTCTATAGTTCTAATAGACAGGCTTTGACCAAAAGTTTATTGGTAATGGTATTCTCATTTGTTGATTAAATCACATGACCAGGCCAATCAATGGGAAAGTGGTGAGAATTGCCTGAGTGCCTTGTGACTAGACACATAGTTGTGTTCTCTGCTTATTCTTCCGTGCATGCAAGTTGAAGTGGGTATTCACCAAAGTATGTCTTGTAGAATCAACATATACTCACCTTCACAGGAAGGTTGTATCTAGTATTGGGTATTTATAGATCAAAGTGTCTACATTGAAAACTAGCAGCCAATCAGTTCAGGGAATGAGTTTGACCAAAGTACATAGTGGAACTGCCCAAACCTATAAATAAACCATCTACCAACAGTCTGATGCTCAGTGCATATTCAACTTGCAATACAGCTAAATACTGATAACCTAATACAAAATTCTACAGGTTAGACAATCAGCATAGAAGAAAAACGCAGAATTCAAACCAACTGTATTCTGCTTAAAAATTGCCCTTATGTCACATCCTGTCAATATCAGAGTGGGCAAATAGTGTGTGGGGATCACCATGTCTCACAATGATTGTGGCATAAACTGCAACAAAAAATCCTGCCTGAACAATGTGACAATTTAGTGAAGTCGGGTAAATGAGAAAAAATGTAAATAAAAGCCACAGCCTGTGTCCTCTTAATATTTTCCATAAATATTAAGTTGATAACATTGTTTATTTAATCTACATGTGTATTTACAATGTTTATTCTCTAATTTTGGATGTTACATTTTTTTTGTAATGAATATTTTTGTTCTAGGACTTTATCATAAGTTTGCATAAAAAGGAATGAAAGATAATGTAGGAAAAGATTTTAAGGATATTTATTGCAGTTTTTATCATCAAATCTAAAGAACCAGAATTTATTAAAAAATTTCCAACTTTCATTCTCTGTTTGCTACTATTGTGTGTGTATATCTATATAAATGCATGAATATTTTAAAGTACAAATATGTATGTATGTATATGTATATATATATTCATGAACATACATGTGAAATCAAATGCATATATACATATACCAGTTATGTATGCTTATGTGCATATGTATATATAAATGCATGAATATTTTAAAGTACAAATATGTATGTTCATGAATATATACATATATATACATACATACATACATATGAAATATGAAGTAGGGGCCGGGTTAGCTCAGTTGGTAGAGCGTTCGGCTAGAAACCACAAGGTTCCTAGTTCGATACCGGTCCCCGCCAACTCAGCGTATGAGTAGCACAGGGATATGTGCGGTAAAGTAAGGAGCTGATGGTAGGTGTGGCGCTCCACCTCAGATGCTAAAAACAATCTCCTTGGTCTAGCGCTATTGAAAAGGGGATAGACTCCCTCGCTGACTGGCTGATACCGACATTAGGCCGCCCCGTTGACTTTTACATATGAAATTAAATGCGGATATACATATACCAATTATGTGTGTGTATTGTAGCATTATTGACCGTCCAACTACTGTCTGCCAGATGAAAATGTTTGTTTTTTTTATGTGGGTTTTGTCCTCTTTGTCTTGTCAGATCATCAAAAGGCTCATTAATCTAGTGTAGGTTCCACTTGGTGTCAACAAAATTCAATCAAACCAAAGTGATGGCACTAATGCCTCAGATATCATAACAGTTTTTATGTATGTATAAATGGATGTGCTGTGAAGGAAAATTTGTTAGTATTTGATTAGTATATAGATTATAAATAGTATATAACAGCTGTAAATATAAGGAAAAGTGCAAATGTTATTTATTAGTAAATACAGTTTTAATATGCAGGTAGAGATTTTTGTGCTCTGGGGTAATTGGCTGATTAGAAAATAAAACAAACATGCAAAATTAGTAAAGAGAATTTTTTGAATGTCCTTTCCCAAAAATGTAGATGTCTTGTTGGGCAAAAATAGAGAAAAGTAACGACAAATTCTGGTCTAAGAGAACATGCTGTTATATATATATACACAAATGTAAAAATGGAAATTGGAAATGAATCCGACAATATGAGGAAGAATGAATAAAGAAAAGAAAGAATAAAATGGATAATGAAAGATGAATTTAATCAATATCACTTACACATGTGTTTTGGTCAGTTCATCTGTGTGAAAATATTCCACACACAGAGAAGATTCAACCTTCATCAGAGTGAAATTTTATTTTGATAAAATTTTATTTGATAAAATAAAATTTCACTCTGATGAAGGTCGAATCTTCTCTGTGTGCGGAATATTTTCACACAGATGAACTGACTGAAACACATGTGTAAGTGATATTGATTAACTTCATCTTTTTATTATCCATTCTATTCTTTCTTTTCTTTATTCATTCTTCCTCATATACACAAATGTATACTTTGTAGGGATATTAGTCCAGATGAGCATATTTATGTCTTGTTAGTTTGTTTCTTCTGTTCTTTTTAATGTTTGCTGTAAAGTGACATAGTTTCTGGCATTTGAGATGCACCTCAATATTGGCAGATATATGCTAGAATAGAAATGTAAAAAAAAAAAAAAAAAAAATGTTTTCTTGATATTAGCGGCGCCTCCCTATGATTGGATTAAAAAAAGGTTTCCCTGATATTTGCAGCACCTCCTCACTATTGGGTTATTTGAAGCTTCTTATATTCAAATATTACTATTTTCTCAAGATGTGTTGGCCACACATTTTTTTTTCTTTGCAACATGTTTTTATTTTGTGTGTGTGTGTGTATGTATGTATGTATGTATATATATATATATTATATATATATATATATATATATATGGGCAGCATTTTTCTTTAATGCATATGGTATTGAACAAGACAGACATTTTATGTCTGATGAGTTTCTTTTCGATCCTGATCAATTTTTTAATATCGTTGTGAAATCTGTCAATTAATCTCTTTTCATCCAAACTCCTTTCAGTACTCCAAAGTGTCATCATCAGGAATATATCTAATTGAGTTTGCTCCTGGCTTTATTTTAACATGAAATTAAGTACTAGAGATGAAAACTTTGGACTAGCAAACAGACTCCACCCCAATATTAAGAAATTGGCCAGAAAACTTGAAAAGAAACTTGTCAGACCTGAAATGTCTGCCTTGTTCAACACCCTATGCATATATTTTCTCTTAAAGATAAGGTCAGAGTATTTTCCAATATTAGCAGAGATGTTGAATATATTGCTTTAATTATAGAAATAAATGTCATATATTATTACATATTATCAGGAGTGCAATTTTCTTTTTACATCAATGCCCAAGCTGCAATTGCTTTTTTGTTGTATGTAAATATATATATATATATATATATATATATATATATATGAGGAAATAACAGAGTGGATAAAATCCAACAAAATGTGATTAAAAATTGAGAAATAAAAGCAGATAAAACATAAACAACTTCATTAAATTAATATTTCACTTCAGTATATTAACGATGCTTCATCAGAATTTTTTTTAAAATTCATATGAACCTCGATAATAGACTGAAGCAAAATTTTAACTGAATAAAGTTGTTTGTGTGTTATCCACTTTTATTCCTCAACTTTTAATCATATATATATATATATATATGTGTGTGTGTGTGTGTGTGTATGTGTGTGTGTGTGTGTGTGTGTGTGTATGTGTGGTGTCTTTAAAAGTTAGCTGTAACATAAAGCTGAGGATTTGGTCCTCCAGGGGAAATAGCTGAAGCTTTGTCTGATTGTTTGTTCCCCAAACATGTGTGCATGCAAAAGCCAAACCATGATGCTTGTCCATTGTCTTTTCCGATGACACTTCTCTCACCAACCTTTGCAGAACACTCCATCTCCTTCGAAGCCAGCCGAACACACACACTGATAGTGCAACAGGGGCATATGTCTTGCACAATAGGCATGTGTGTGACATCCATCAGGACACAGTGCATCATCCGTTAGCTGCCAAGGATTTGTCACTATTAAAAAAGAGAGAAGCGGAAACAAGTCACATAACCTGTGCAGGGTTCTGTTGATATTGAAGTAGGATAAGTGACACAATATTGCTGTGGTCTATTGTGCCCCTGAGAAAATCTGGAAAGGCAAGATAGTCTATCTGATTTGATCGGCTGTTGAAGGAAAATTGCCTGAATGCATTTTTTTTTTCATAAGATATTCAGCTTTTTATATAAAAAAAAAAGTTTAAACCTATTTCTCTTTATCGAAGTAGTTTCATATTTTCATAACAAATACAAACATTTTATTTGTATTATTCAGCTTATATATATATAAATTTTGAAACCTATTTCTCTTTATCTAATTAGTTTTATAGTTTATCTCAATTGTAAGAACACTGGATGTGAAAGTTAGGTTATTTCAATGTTTATTATAATTTACTAAGCCTTAGTTTGGCACAAGGCCAGAAGTATAGGGTGCTCAGTGAGAATGAAACTAACAATGGCCTTCTACCTTAGCATATATAGTTATTAAGCTTAGATGTAACACAAGTCAGAAGGAAACTCATTAACAATGGCCTGCTAAGTTAGCTTGCTGACACCATGTCAGATGTCTACCCTACTGTTTGTGTGTGTGTGTGTATATATATATATATATATATATACACTAGTAAAAAAATAAAATAAAGTCGACAAGAGTCCTATTGTTGGTATCAACCAAAAATCGAACAGTGCAGGGTCTATCCACTTTTTGTTTGTACTAGACCAGGGAAATTGTTTTTGCTGAGATAGCATGCCACACTTACCATCAGCTCTTAAATGCTTTACTGCACAGAATTGATTACCCAAGCTGTGCTACTCATGCACTGAGTTGGCAGGGATGTCATTAATTCTGGAACCTAGCGATTCCTTGTCAGATAATCTACTGACTGAGCTAAACCGGTTCCTTATATATAAGTAAAGAAATAACAAAAGACTTAGAGATTTAACATATTAGTCTATTTCAGGGAGCTAAGGCACTTTGTCTAAGTTCCCTGAAATAGACTATAATGCTAAATCTCTAAGTCTTTTGTTATTTTTTTACTTATATATTTGCTCTGTGACTCTAACATTAAGTGCACACATTGAGCTCTCAAACTGTGACAGGTTTTAAAAATAAAACTCTTGTGTCGTAAGGAAGATTTCTTCTCTGGACTTTTGGATTATATATATATGTATATATATATATATCTCACAATCAAAATTGGTAGATTCATCTTTAGATAAAATATATAACATTAGATAAGTCCTAAAATGATATCAAAATTATTTGTGCTCAATGCACAAATGTTTGAAGTATAACAAAAATTAATATGACAATTCTCAGTCGGTGGAGCACCTGCCTCGGAATCATAAGGTTATGGGTTTGATACCAGTCCCCGCCAACTCAGCAACAGTAGCACAGATTGTGTAATCTGATTTGTGTGGTAATGTGGGAGAGCTGACGGTAAGTGTTGCGCTCCACCTCAGCAAAAGAAAATCTTCCTGGTATAGCACTAACAAAAAGCAGATAGACTTCCTCAATGTTCGGCTGATACTGATAAAAGGCCAATCCACCAACTTTACTTACTTTAAGATATATAAAAAAAGATAACTTACAAGTCAGTTTTACAAAGTCAATTGTCAGGTACTCTCAATCATACATATATTTAATATTGTTTCTATATAAGATATTTAATATTTTCTATATAAGATATTTTCTCCTGCTAGATTTCTCTCCAAAACAGATAACCCTGTATTTTTTGTACAAATATTTGTCTTGAAACTAGTAAATATTAACTAACTCTAAATGTTGCACCACAGACCTAACCATTTCAAACCAATGTTCTTAAAACTGAGCTATTTCAGAAAAATGTGTTCACTTACATTTTATATATTTTATAGTTAGAATATAAAAGAATTTCTTCGGAGCGAAAAAAAAATCACAAAGGAAATATTAAAATAAAAACAAGAATTATAAAACATAATTTAGATAAATTCTGTTACATTTATTACATTAAAAAACTAATTTATTTTCATCATCTTAATTTTTTTTTTTTATTCCTGAAGGGGAAGTTTTTTTTGTTTGTTTTGAAATCATTTTGGGGACAAAAACTAATATATATATATATATATATATATATATATATTATATATTCACCTCTTTAAAAGTTGTTATTCTTCCGGGTTTAGATATAACTCAATAATTTCTCCTAATTATTTGTCAATAATTATTTGTTGAAAAATGATTAGATATAATGGGAAATAAATATTTATACAACAAAACAGCTGGCCATTTTTTTAGCCTGTTTCATTTTAACTGTAAGGTTTTTGAAAAGAAGCAAAGAAAAAATATTTTTAAACATTTAATGCATTTTGCTTTTCATTCAATGAAAATATTTTGACAGTATATACAATGAAGGAACTTGAAATTCTTTGGGGTATTTTTGTTTTGCAAATTTTGTAAACTGGTTTCTCTTAATATTGTTTCATTCAAGAGCATATTCATAGGAATAATTAAGCAAAACTTTTTTGAAATTTCCATAGCAATATAATTTCCAATTGTGTAAGTAAATAGGTAATGATCAAGAATAGCAAAAATGACTGTTTAACAACAAGTAGCAATGTTTTTAGTCACTACCAATCGCCAAGAATGACTAGTAATAGCCAATAATAACCAACAAATTTTTGTAATTAAAAGTTGAATTTATTTTTATCAAGTGAGTTTTATAATAAATGTCATAGTGAATAACTATACAATAAATTATTTCACTTTTACTCGCTATATAACATATATTTACTGACTCCTCCACATGTGCAAGATGTGATATAAGGTCAATTTATTGAGCGGAGTTTAACAGGTTTGAATTCAGAGTTCTCTTTCTCATAGACTGGTTGCCTACCATGATTAAAGAGTCCAGTTTGCACTACTATTCATCCATAGATGGAGGGAATGCATATTTTCCTCAAGGGTATTAGCTTTATGTGAAATGCCAAAAGCCTCATCTAGGATTTGAACTCAAGTTGACTTCCATTTTCTATAGCTCTAACCATTACACGATATGCCTTTTAATTGATATATTCTTTTTGATAATTTTCATTCAAAAAAGACAATGACAGATAAATATTATCTAACTTTAAATATGGTACCCAAAACTTCCAGACAATGTTCTAAAAACCGAGTCATTCCAGAAATATGTTCATTTAAATTTCATATATTATATTATATTATATAGTTAGAAATTGAAGGAACTTGAAATCCTGTTTTTTCTTTATTATATATATATATATATATATATATATATATATATATGCATACTGTGTTGAACAAGATGGACATTTCATGTCTGCGAGTTTCTTTTTGATATTTCTAGTTTTCTGGCTAGCTTCTAAATATCATTGGTCTAATCAACAGACTCCACCCTGATATTAAAAAGCTGGCCAGGAAACTAGAAAAGATAAAAAAAGAAATGCATCAGACATGATAGGTTTGTCTTGTTCAACACAGGTAGTATTTTTTCTTTTATGCATGCTATGTGTTTAAGTGTATATATATATATATATATATATATATATATATATATATATATATTATAATCTCATGTAAGAATTTGTTGGTTATTATTGGATATTGCAAACTTTTTACCACCACATGTCAAGGATTTATTTAGCCTTTGTAGGATACATTCAGAAACTTAATATTTTCACTGCTGTACTGTTAACAGGCTGGGTCTACGAGTGTCAAATTTTCAGATTTAGTATTACTATTATTATCATCAAAACAAAGCTGCAAAATCTGTAGAACATTTATCAACCCTAACCATGAAAAGAGCAGTTGGTGCATATCTAATGAAGCAGAATTTCAATTAAAACAATAAGTATATAATGGTTCCTTGGAGCTTGAGGTTCCTTGGAGCTTGTTATTGAATTAAAATCATATTTAATAAATTGAAAATTGCATAACAATTTTTTTTTAATTGATATATAAATCTAAAATATATGGCTTGCTTGTTGCCTTGTTTTGCCAATTTGACAGTAATTGGAATATTGCTTCTACAGGGTATGATGTTTATTCTACATCTGTAGAATATTTATCAACAATAACCATGAAAAGAATGGTTGGTGCATATCTGATGATGTTTATTCTACATTCCTAACGGTATTTGTCCCAAAGTTAATATGGAGTTCAACTTGCTTACTACAATGTCACAGTTCAATATATTTAGCCACAATGCAACATGGACTTCCCTCATTTAGATAATTGGCCTTCTTTTTGTATTCTTGATGATATCAATAATACATGTTTCAATCCATTCTTTAGTCCTCATCAGATGTATTCACTGTAAGTCACAGATGGCTCATAGAAAATGGGCTTGACAAGTTGAGTTCAAATCCTAGATGAGGCTGTTTGTGTATCACCTTGCACTAATGCTCATGGGAAAGCCATGAATCCATCACTTCTCACTGCTATAAGTTATAGATGAAGATGAGGCTCTTTAGACTTGGCACATCAACCGGTCTAAGAGAAGGCAAATATAAAAGATATATCTAAGGTAGGTGGGTTGTCACCCTTGATCAACATACCCCTTTGAAAACCATACAATAACTGGCCCACAAGTTTGGTGCCAGAAATCAAAGATAAGCATCTTCCTCTTTTCCAAAAAGCATCTTGAAGGCATTAGATGTTTAAATTTGTCTCTGCTACTATGAACATAAAAGATGAGGAGAGCTGATGTAAGTATGAAAACTTTAATATAACCATTACCAAGGATTTAGTTAAGTGGACTTATATTCGTTTATATTTATATAAGTATATATAGCCACAAACAGTACTATTGTTTGCAACCGAAAATATTACAACTGTATTTTCTTTATGTATAAATATAATATAATATTGTTTGGAATCCCAAGTTTTGTCCATGTATTTCATGATACTAACTCATGTAAACACCATATTTGCAACCTAAATCACCATATAAACTCAAACCAGATATACCCACTTAAAAATTCACCTAGTGCCATATCCTGTCCATGGTGGAAGGGTTGAGTAAATGGATTCTCTGTGACACTTACAAGATTCTGTTATTAATTTGTCAAAGGTCACCTGGGTAGTTCAGCCAAAGTTGTTTACAGCAGTGAAAGACAATAATGGTGGATATGAAGAAATCAATATTAAGGTGAAACCAGTCAACCACTCATT
This sequence comes from Doryteuthis pealeii, assembly GCA_023376005.1. NCBI lineage: Eukaryota > Metazoa > Mollusca > Cephalopoda > Myopsida > Loliginidae > Doryteuthis > Doryteuthis pealeii. The sequence continues at coordinate 114,083,280 of CM042138.1, forward strand.
TTAGAATATAATAATAAAATGTAAAAAGAAAAAAATTTAAAATCAAGCACAAGTTATTTCCTTTTATAAATTGTGGGCTGTGGCTCTTAAAAATGTCCAATCTATTTTCAACATGGTAGTTATTTATAATGGCATGTAATTGTTTATTAGTATTTTGGTATAGTTTACAATTTTTAGCTTTTCTTCTGATTTCATAACTTTGACTACATTTTTCTACCAACATTTCTATTCTCATCTCAGCACTTGTACTAAAATTTGTCAAACAGATAAAATATCAAAGTATATTATTCAAATTTTAGTAGTACAGAGACAGAACAGAAATATTGGTAAAACTTTGACATTATATCAGTTTGGCAATTTATGTATCAATATTTGGTCAGCAAATTATATATGCAATGGTGTCTTGACTTACAAGTACCTCAACTATGAGTTTTCTGAGTTAAAAGTTTTCCCTTGGTCGATTATTATTATTATTTTTTTGCTAAAAGCAGTAATATTTGCGGTATATTGATAATTTCATAATTTAATATGCCAAAGAAAAATATTGTTTATAAAAAAATTAGCATTAAAACATATTACAGCAAATAATTCATTGCATTCTGTTTTTATCAGGACTATATTTATCATTAAAAAAAGCATAAAAAACAAACATCTTATTATAATGGAGATTGTGTGTTTTTCTGTCTGTAACCGAAACTATATTACTACTCAAGTCACAATTCCCTTAGTTATTTACGTCACATTCTCCATGATTCTATTTCTATTTAAACCGCAATTAATAATAAAAGTGTTTGACATTATTAATACTGTTGGCCTTACCTAAATACTAATAACATGCAATTGTATTTATATATACAACAAAATACCAGTTTTCAGTGTAAACGTAAAGCTAATTTGCATATTGATATTAAAAAACTGATTTTAATAAAAATATGCTTGGTATTATTGATTTCTAATTGTTTGGTTTTATCTTAATGAATATGAGTAAAAAGAAATTCATTAAGAAGAAGAAATAACTGTAATTTTATTCTTTAATTCCTATTTTAACTAAATAGTTAAATTAAGAAAATTTAGCATTGAAAAACGGAAGTGATGAAAGAGTAAGTTTAGTTGTTCTATTTTCCGATTATACCCCCTCCGTTTCAAATCTTTTTATTTGAATTCTTAATTAGTTTCATTAGCCTTTCTGATTTAATCTAATATTTTATTACATTTAAACTTAAATACTTGCACCCGGAGGGTGCATATATTTGCTAGTCTTGATAATGTTTGTTTTTTGAGGAGGCTGGAATTAATTATTGGCATTTCAATTTATTTCAATGGGGAAAATTGATTTGATATACGAGGAAATTGATTTACAAGGGGAATACTTAAACATATAAGTCAAGTTGCCACTGTATTTGAAGTAAAAAAAAAAAAATGGGTGGATTTATTTTTATCAGTGTTTTAGTAGTTATCTCCTCTATCAATTTTGCTTTTATTAAATAGGATTAAAAGAATTTACAAAATGTAACTAATTAAGATGAACAGATTTTATTAATTTATTCATACTTCCTTTTATAACGATCAATCCTCAGATTTTATTAATTTATTTACTTAATTTTACTTAATTTATTCTCATTTATTTTTAAAGATATTTGTTTATATTATTATTTCTATTTTCTGAGGCTATAAAACATAGATAAGATCTTTCTTATCTATCCAGTGAGTTTATCTTTGACCAGTCCAGGATCAAATGAGTGTGAACTAGGAAGACCCTGATATGTGAATTTTCCTAGAAGGAATATATTACTTGCTTTAAAAATCAGCCTTGATGTTTACCTGGACTCAAACACTGACCACTATTGTCAGTAGGAGGAAATACACAACTATCTCAGCCACCAAATAGCCCTATCTTGTTTGTGTGCGCGCATATATATAAGGCATGCATACATGTTATTGAGCTTTGTAGGATTTATCCAGGAGCTGCAAAATACTTATATAATAAATGCAGAAAAGACATTATTTTTGTTCTTTTTCCCTTCTGATTGTTATCATCAATCCTATGTTAAACTTACTTTCTACACAAACATCATCTTCAAGCTGATAGCCTGGTTTGCAAGTGCAGTGGTAGTCATGAGGTACTGGCACGCATATTCCACTGCATGTATTTTTTTCCGTATTGCACAAACTGTTTTCTGAAAAATAGAAAAGAAAGAAAAAAATGTTATGAGAAATACATTATGAACAGCACTGTCCTTTAGTGTCCTATTTTGAATAGAAAATGTGTTATTTTAGGCATGATGACACTGATCCTATCATAGATGGGTTTTTTTTTTCATTTTTTGTTGAACAAATAAAAAGAGTCAATTTTAATGATTTTCAACTTTTTTTTTTTTTGAATTTTTTAATTTTACTCTTATATATATACATATATTATATATATATATATATATATATATATATATGTCAATTTCTTAAGCAGTTTAACAGTTTTGAATTCAGTTTTCCTTCTCTTAGATTGGTTACCTAGCCAAGGTTAAAGAGCCCAGCCTGCTGTACTATTTACCGATAACTGGAGAGAGTTGTTGGATGCATACCTTTCCCAAGGGTATTAGTGCTATGGAAATACAAACAGCATCATCCAGGATTTTATTTTAACTTTAACATTTGTAAAAACCATATGAAATTTTAACCCTTATAGATTTATTTACGTTTTGATTATTGTATTTCAACAAGACTGCCATCTTTGTTGTTACATTTTAAATCTGCTGCAGAACTTTATAGACACCCCCACATATATATATATATATATATATATTTTTTATTTTTGTTAAAAATATATCTAGAAAACACACCTTTACTTTTTTTCTTTTTTTACTTATATAAATTTTGTTACTTATATAAATTATCTGGAAATAGATAAATATAATCACTATACAGATAACAGTTTCAACATTCTTTATGTAGTGACAAACGGAATTGACATTTGAAAATTTCTAGCCACTTGTATAACAATCATTGGAAAAAGAGTTATGTCCAAGAGTCCAAAATAACTTTCCATTGAATAAAAGTAATGGTTTTATGTATCAGTTTGAAAGAAAATCATCCAGGATAGGTATGTACAAAATGTATTAATCCATCATTTATTCCTTGAAGTTCCTAGTTGAAAGACCACATGAAATATTAGTGTGTATCAAAGTCTTTGTTCTTTTTAGACCTTTACTCCAATGCTTATTTCATATACACATCTAAAGACTATTTATGACTCCAATATATCATTAATGTTATCATACATATTATGTCATTGTGGATGTGTATGGTGTAATGGTTAGTCATAGGAAATGGATTTCTCAAAGTGAGTTCAAATCCTGAATAACCCTTGGGAAAGGTATGAATCTAACTATTCTCCCTTCAACTTTGGGTAAGTAATAAGGCAGACTGGGCTCTACAATCTTGGTTAGGCTACTAGTCTAAGAGAAGGAAAACTGTTAAACTCCACTTAAGAAATTCAAACTTTTGAATTTCTTAAGAAATTGATATTGTGTCGCATCCAGCTCTTGTGGAGAGGTTGGTATATAATATATATATATATATATATATATATATATATCATTGTCAATACTATTCAATTGTATCTTTTGTTTCAGATACTGCAGTTGTGCATACATGGTGTAATGGTTAGCAAGTTTGGTCCTTGCTGGATGCCCCAAAATTGAGACCTTGTGGCAAACAGATTGGGTAATTAATTTTGGCATACCATTGTGGTCTAATGGTTATAAAGCTAGTCTTGCAGATCCATTACTATTGAACAGCAAGTTTGGTCCTCAATGAATACTCATACTGTGACCTTGTGTCACATCATATCTGTGTGAATGATTGATGTTCTGGCAGTATTTTAAAGTGACCTCAAAACTGTTGAAGCTGCTTTTCAAATTCAGGAAATGAATATTTTACTGTACAGCTCAAAATGGGTTTTGGCATTTTAGGAACAATTTACTTGTCTCTTGAAATCAAACACAAAAGTGGACAACTATCATTTGTCAATTCTAACGCTTTAAAATATAAAGAAGACAACCACCAGCAATTGAAAACTTTTAGAAGTGACAGGAATACTAAAACATAATAGATGTAGCATATTACATAAGTTTAAAGGAACTTTCAAGAGTTATCCATGGACTCTTAGTTGATTAAAGAAAATGTAAATGCTTTTGATAGACTAATAAAAAGAGAGCTTAAAAAAGTTTTAAAACTAAGAGACTGATGGTAGTAAATATCCAATATCTATTTAGAAGAAGGGAAAACAAAGATGGCTTCTGAAAAACTTTAAATCTACCATGTCTGAAAAAGACTTTTGTTTTTATTATAATAACCTTGAACTTTGCCAGCAAATACCTAGTTTTACCTAAAAACCAGTTGCCTGGCAGATAAGAAACAAAAGATGCATGACTTTTATTAATGCCACTTATAAAGTATAAAGATCTTGAAACAGAATAAATCCCCTTTCTTGATTTACAAAATGTAAACAAAGTTTGGTGATTATTTGTCTGTATTTTTATGATGAGGATTGATGTGAATTTTTTTGAAGTTTTGGACTGTTGTCCTCATCTTTATTGTGGTATGTATAAACACAATGTTCAAGCCACTGTATATATATTAATCATATTTCTGTCAATAAGTCTGGCTTCCCCTGATTGGGAGGTAGTATGTGCCAGCCTTGCACTAAAGCTTGATAGATGAATAAAAATACAGGGATTTAGCTGGTCATAATACCTGAATTTAGGATCAAAGTTGGTGATACACATGAAACTGTACTGTATCAGAAAAAATAAGTACTCTATGGAAATCTGTATACAATGGGAACTATGAATAAAACAGAAAAAATAAAAGACAAACAATTTTTGTTAGCAAAAAAAAAGCATAAAGAATTTTTGTTAATGATTTTGTTAATGAAAGAGGAGAAAATCAAGAGAAAGTTTTAAGACTCTTACCTGATAGGTTTGCAGGATGGTGTACAAAGATTGCAGTCGGTCTTGTTAAGTGGTCAATGAAGATCTCATCTTTTCCTGTTATCATGTCAACCATATGAACACTTGGAAGATACCATCGACTGTAGAACAATAAATGTTCATGGATCTGAAGGCCAAAGATGTGATCCATAGTGTTTGACAGGTACAGCAACTCTCGTTGATTCTCACCTGTGGATTTTTTTTTTAAAATTTAAAAGAAAATAAATTAAGTAATTGAAAATTTCAAATAAAATATTTATAAACTACAATACTTGTTCATATCTACCTATTTACCCTTCCCTGTTGGTGGGACCTAGATTGCTAAAGAACCATCCACCCCAAAAGAAATGTCCTGGGTATGACCCTAAACTGCATCTGGTGGAAAGATTCCACTTATGGAGCTCTGGGTAGAATTATATTACTTTTTTGTCACTATTACTTCTAAGTCCACTCTGACCTGGAATGGTTGTACCTGATCACATCTATGGATAAAGATCTGTTTACAAATTATTTATATTTGGTTTGGTTTTTGGTTTGTTTTGTTTTATGGCATATCAACCTCAGTGGGTCATTTAATGCCGATAAAGTTTTGAAATAAATCAATTCTTAATGCATAATACAATTTTTTTTATAAATATATTTTTCTATTTAACCCATAGAGTGGACCAGGGAGCAATGGTGATGAAGGGTGCTCCACATTCCCCAAACCTCCAAAACTGGAACCTCACCATCAGATAGAGTTTAACGTCATTCCCAGGACATGTAGACCCGCAGCCACTGCCTTCTAGCACCCATATGATAAAAAGGTGTTGGGGCTTGCCATAAGGCAATAGGGTTGGGGAAATCATATAGGTGCTAGGGCTTGATGTGACCAGCTGATTGATCGGAGGGGATCTCTCCGACCACCCGTCTAGCCCAAGATAGGGCCAAAGTGGAGTATTGCATGTCATGAACTGCTCATCCACCTGGGCTCTATCCTTAAGCATCACGGGTTGCCACCCACGGCCAACAGGTGGCCCCATTGGGGGAGTCTTACCCCTCTGTAGAGGTGCAGTCGGTGCATTCTAACGCCCCAGGCGACAAGGCGGTATTTACATTTGATTGGACCATGTGCCAAAACAACCTCTAAAGCAACAACACAAATGTAAATACGAATATGTAATGAATGTAATTCCCTAACCTCTTGGCATAAAATAATCCTAGATAGGTTTAACAAAAATGTTCGGATCAATAAATCAATCAAATCTGCAACCAGAAATATAAATATAAACATACAATGAACATAATTCCCTAACCTCTATACATTAAATAACCTAGACGGTTTTACAAACTGTTCAAATCAATCAAATCTGTAACAAGAAATATATGTTGCAGTCAAAAGATAAGTACAACTCGTATATATGCAATTTTATTTTCAGTTGCAAAATATAAAAAAGTAATGAATACAAACACAATATATCTGTGCACTCGTTTAGAGGAAAGTGTAAAAATTATTGCTGAAATTATTAGTAGACTAATTGGATAATTTTCAATGGTTTCATTTAAAAGTATTTTTTCTTCTGATCTCTGTCCTCAATTTCTTTTAATTTTTAAAATATCTTTTTATTTCTTCCTGGTGATCTCTAATTTTATAGGTTAACCTTAAATGTCAAAACGCTTATTTAGTAATACTATTCCACTTAAAGTTTATTGCTTTTTTGTTATTTTGATGGTTTCAAATAATATTTCAGGGAGTCCCCATGGCATATTGACTAACATGCTGGAATGCAACATCATATATATATATATATATATATATATATACCAACCACTACACACGAGCAAAGTGACACAAGGTCAATTTTTTAAATGGAGTTTAACAGGTTTGAATTCAGAGTTTTCCTTCTCATAAACTGGTTACCTAGCCAAGGTCAAAGAGCCTAGTCCATCCTACTATTTACCCATAGCTGGAGGGAGAGTAGTTGGATGCATATCTTTCCAAAGGGTCACTATGTATTTGGACAAAGAAATTAAACCATCTCATTATATTTATCAGTTCTTTAAATGTTGAAAGAGCACCTTTTTAAGGTAAGATTACATTCCTCTTAAATTGCTAAAATCTAATTTCATTTTTTTAAATACAGACATTTTCTTCTTTCTTTATAGAGGTGTTGCAATTTTATTTTTGTTACAGAATTTTACTGCTGTAAATTTCAGCATACATAATACCTAATCATATCCGGTTTGATTGTATAATGTTGCATGAGAAATAACGAAATCTGAGTATCTTTGGTTTAGGGGCCAGATTAGCTCAGTCGGTAGAGCACCCACCTAGGAATTGCAAGGTTCCTAGTTTGATACCAGTCCCCACCAACTCATCGCATGAGTAGCACAGATTAGGTAATCTGATCTGTGCGGTAAAGTGGAGAGTTGAAGAGAGATGTGGTGCTCCACCTCATTGAAAATATTCTCCCTGATCTAGTGCTAGAAAAATGTGGATAGGTTCCTTCGCTGTCTGGCTGATACCAACAATAAGCCACTCAAATTTGAACCATATGACCTTTAGGCACCCCTTTTTGATCTTGAAATAACAGTTGTTTTAACAGACGATTTTTAGATTATTTTTTTTAAATTCTAAAACTAATCCCTAACCCACAATCGGATATTGATGATGTAAATGAAAAACATGTCCTTTCTTAATTGAGATCAAAAAGGGGTGCCTAAAGGTCATATGGTTTGAAAATATTTTATAAAAATTGGCGATACTGTATCTACCAGCTTCATAATCTATATTTTTTATAATTTATATTTTCATGAAATTTTGACATCTATATATATATAAAGGGCAGTTGTGTGTATGTGTATGTCCAGATGAAACTATGAAAATAAAACAATTAAGGACAAAGTAAATATATATATACACATTAGATATCACCAGGACTTGGTTTTGGAGCAAAAATAATGAAGGTTTGATTTATATTTGTGAAGATAATTAAAAAATAAAATTTAAATGATAACAGTATAGAATTTCTTTTGCATTTAAGATTTTAAATAGTAGACAATAATTTTTTTCTCTTGAGAGTGGCTGAATCAATGCAAGATCTTTTTTTACATAGGGATTTTAATGGGGCATCCTTCGAGGATCCAACTCGTGAGTCAGTATTTGCTACTCCCCTCTACCCAGGTGACGCTGGGTAGCCGCTTCTAGTTTTAATTGAAAGTTAATTTTTCTATTGTATTTTCATTGAACTTTTTGTAGATTCACAGTCATAAACAAAATGATCACTCTAGCCGTATTTAACTGTATTTCACTTTAGCACTTCATCTGGTTGAAACTGAACCTCCCTACCCCACTTTCCAACTACTGAACCTCTCCCTACCAAGACATAATAGCTCTTTTGTATATTTGTATTTGATACCCCTGATTTATAATGAAGAGACTTATTGTACAATTAAGTTACAACCATTGTCCAGAATAGTAGAAAATAGTATGCAAGACATAAAAGTAGAGATTAATTTTATATTTTCCAATACAAAAAAACGGTCTCCACCAATTAGTTGAGGATAAACGTATAGTGGAAACAATTACTTTCCTGAGTCTGAGAGAATTTTCTATTTCAATGTAACTAAAAATAAGACGAGGGAATTAGTTTTGTATCTATATTATAATGATCTGAATAATGATCCAATTTTAAGCAAATAATTATTAAGTAACAGAATAATCCAATGTAAATGATTCTATTCCAAAGTGTCTAATATTCTTATGTGGCTTTTTATTTATCTGAGTTGTCTAATAATTCAGTTTTCTGATGTCATATATATATATATATATATATATATACACTAGACAAAACGTTACACGTTGGGTCCCTCATTGAGCTCTGGGTATATAGTTGGGATTAGAGAAAAGTGAGTTTGCAAAGTGAATTAAATTTTTTTTAAATGAATATGGCCAAAGAATTAAAAAAAAACATTAAAATCATTTTGTAAGATTTCTAAGAAAGGGAATGTTTAACCTAATTTAAGCTATGAGGTAGCTGATTCTGAAACTTAAAGAATATATTTCACACTCTCTAAATCACTCTATTTACACTCATAGAGAAACTAACATATATAATGAGGAGGTAATCAAATATATATATATATATAGAGAGAGAGAGAGAGGGGGAAAGTAACAGGCAGAATGTGAAGTAAGAGATGGGGCAGTTTTTTTTACTTAATTGCAAATTACGACTAATTAGAACCAATTAAAATTGGTTTCTTTTCTAACATAACTCAATCCTAGAATTAAGGAATATTTGGATATGGATTTTGTGTGATTAAACTAAATAAGAAATAAGTCTCTAGCAAACAATCATTGATTCACTCAGCTTTAGTATGATAATACATATATATAAAATAAGCAAATGTTAGATTTTGGCACAAGGCTAAAAGTAAGAAGCATCCATTGAGAATCCTATTAATGACTCAGTATTTGATTAATCTGTTAATCATTATAGCAGAATTTCAATTCCAGAAGAGATCCCTCAAATAATAATTGTAAGTTACCTTTAAAATCCATTGTATATATCCGTCCATAAAATCCATCAGCTACATACAATTCTTTTTTGTGAATGACAAGGCTGTTTGGCCAGTGTAACTTCTTTGTCATTAGAGTCTTATGATGTTTTCCAGTGACATGAAATCTGTATACACCAGCTTTTCCTGACTTTAGACCATATTCAGTCCAAAAATGAACCTGGGATGGAAAAGAAATTGGACAGATATTGAGAGGAATAGAAAAGTTAAACAATAAAAATAAAAGAAAGAACAAAGAAGAAAATAGAAATAATGAATGAATTTATAGTGAAGAGGAAGAGAAAGAAGAAATAATGGAGTATTCAAAGAAAGAAATAAAGAAGAAAATAATGAAAGGATTTTTCAGAAAAAAGATGATTTGGTTTGGTTTGTTTTTTTTTTATAGCATATCAACCTCGGTGGGTCAAGAAAAAAGATGAGGGGAAAAATTTAACAAAGAATTAAAAAAATAATCGAGCAATTTTAGACAACCTCCATAATTCAAGTCCTGATGTGAAAACCGAAACGTTATAACATTAATTTATTCTTGATGGAAAAGTCAATCTTTTTGAAATACTTTGTTTTTCTATTTTCAACATACCATTGGATTTCCTTATTTTAATCCCAATGAGTAAAAAAAATATAATTTAAAGACTAAACACAGAAGAATTATAGAAGGAAATTGAAAATGATAAAGTTTATAAGATTGAAAACAAAAAGTGATTCCAAAGAATGAAGAAAGGAAAAATAATAAAGGGATTTTATAGTGAAAGTGTAGAGGAAAAGAAATAATGGAGAATTCAAAGAAAGAAGGCAAAAGAATAAAAGAATGAGTTTATTAAAAAAAAAAAAAAAAGGATTGAAGAAAAATTGAACAAAGAAGGAAAAATGAATAAAAAAGGATTTATAGAGAAAGGAAAGAGGAAAATAAAAAGTAAACAGACAATAAATGGAAGAAGAAAAAAAAGGGATATCAAAGATAGAGAGAAAAGGAAAGAGAAGAGGAAAGAAAACAAGAATTTCAGGCAGATAGAAACAAGTAAATGTGTGAATAAAATTAATGGAGGAGAATAGAAAAGGCAAGTAGGGAAAAAATAATGGAGAATTAAGGAAATGGAATAAAAAAAAAAAAAAAAAGAATGTAATACCAAAAAATCCAAATCAGAAAGAAAAAATCTCTTACTTCTTTTCTTGGTGAATGGTTATTGCTCTTGGAGAATCAAGGTTCAATAATAATTCCTTGTATGAAGAAGCGCCACGTTTGAGACTGACCTCTGCTATGAGACCTGTTTCATTATTATAACCTGTCCAGTATATTTTTTGGTGCTTCTCATCAAGGGAAAGACAATCAATAGAATAGTTAACGTTGATCAACACTTGTGCATTAATAGCTTCTATATCAGAATAAAGAATGGCTTGTCTGCAAAACAGAAAACAATACAATAAATATTTTTTAGGAAATTTTAAAAATTCACATTCATCTTACGTAAATGAAAACACAAATTCATTATTAGCATTATTTGATTGCTATTATTAGTTAAAAATATATTTATATAATTAAATATATTATTACAGGTAGTTAGTTTTTTTTTAAATCAATAAAATATTCATGTTACTCTAATAATTGTATATACTAGCAAAAAAATGCACCCTCTGGGTACAAGTATTTAAGTTTTAATATAATTAATTATATAGAATTAGAAAGACTGATGAAATTAAATACAAACACAAAAAAATTACACCTATTCTTACTTTATTCTAATTGATTTCAATATAAAATCCTATATAGAATTGCTTTTAATACTTTTGAGAATAAAACAATATTAGAAATCAATAACATCCAGTAATTATCTATTAAACATGGCTTTGTTAAACCAGTATGCAAATTATTCACACCATATACGAAGTAAACGTTTATTTCTTAATGTATTACACACATTGTATGATTTCTAATACAATAATATGGGCTGTTTTGAGAAATCTATTTCAGCTAGATCTTAATAGTGATATTGTAATAAATAAGATGCTAACTAATATCAAATAATGATTATCTAATAACCATTGAGCAAGCTTATTCTCTGGCTCCTGATTTTGGTATGGATACTTTGATCCATATATGTCTGTCACGGTTTAGTTACAGCCTGCGAGCCTTTTTCTGCCAACTGGATGCTAGATTCAAACCTTCCTGTGAAGGTTAGTATCATATCTTGATTATTCACTTAGCTTAAAAGATTAGTGGAGAGTTTGAGTAAATATATACATATAAAAATCTTACCGTCCATCACGTAGATCACTCCAATAAAGAGTTTTATCCTCATGGTTGTAAATTGTTGCCACAAAATTACTGTCTGCATGGCCATAGTGCAAAGTGTGGATCCTGGTGTCTAAATCATTATCAAGACCTTTCATTTTAATTGCATTCAGATCAGCAACAATCAAAAAGTTTTGAGGCTCTGAAATAGAAAGAATAAATGTTAGAGAGAATTCTATTGACTTATTTGCTTCTATTAATAATACACATTGATAAGAATCGGTGTGAATAGTGACAAATGGATGTAAATGTTTTTATTTCCCAAGGTTGATAAATAGTTTTCCAGAATGTTTTTGACAAAATCATTTATACATATCAATAGTATCATAATTCAGTTATCAAAGTCTTTTCCCTGAATTTTCTATGATCTTTCAACTAAATTGTTCAGTCTATCATGAAAGAATAATTCTTCATTTGATTCAATGAATTCTTATAATTTATTTCTGAATCGCTATTATTACAAAAGATGAATATGAGAACACACATAACATGGAGTTTTATTCAAAATTCTATGCGGTCACCAGCATTGCCTCCAGCCTCTCAAGCCATTCAGGAATCGCATCATACAGATCTTCCCAGGAACTCTTATAGAATGGCAGATATAAATTCTTGTATTTATCCTTCAAGTTATTCCAAAGTCATTGGTTTCATAGAGTAGACTTGCTCCTTCACCCCCACCAAAAAAAGTTGCAGGGTATTAAATCAGGGCTTCTGGCCGGTTACTTATGCGGATCATGTCTACCTATCCATCTCTCAGGAAAATAGTGATTCAGACATTCAATCAACAATAGCAATATGGTGTAGAGCACCATCTTACATAAAAATCAAGTATGGACAAGGCTATCTACAAAAAATTATAAATAGTTTAAAATAGGGAGTTACTTTTTGATCACCCTATATATCTTAAAACTGAAGGCAAGCATAAATAATCTCACTTAACTTATTTCCCTGCTCAGACCCCAGCTATTACGAGCACTCAGACTTCATATCAGGGAATATTCTCATTTTTCTCAATTTGACTGTTTCTATTTTGTTTAATTGAATAATTTTCCTATTTTCTTTATTTGTATTTGAAAATGCCCTACTGTCTCAAACACATACCAAGCACTCCCTAAAAATTAGCACTCTGCGTGAGTACTTAAAGTTACTGGTACTATAGAAGAAAAATCATTAATGCAATCTATATATTAATACTCATGTTTCTTAATCTTCTGACTGTTATAATCTTGTAATATCCTCTGGTTAAAAATAAGACCGTCCAAATCATTCAAAATGAAATACAAAAAGTATAATTCTTATCTGTTGTCATTTAATCACCAAATTCTTATTTTTTATGAGCGCGTCACCTCAGCTAAATAATGGACCATTTTGTATTTATCATAAAGAAAGGTAAAAAAAAAGGATATACTACACAGAAAAAATATAATAAGAAAGAAAGAGTAAGGGAAATATATAGAGAGGGTGAGCACACAGAACGATAACTCTTTCAATTGAACATAATGAAAAGAAAGAAAGAGTAAAACAGAGTTAAATGAAGATTATTATACTTTTTACATATTGAACTATTTAGCATTAGCACTAAGTAAACATATCAAATGTTGTAATAATAATCTAGTTGGTTTGAGATGACATGAGATTTTGCAACTTACCAGTGCATGTTGCTTTGTTAGCAGAAAGAATCCAGTTGCCTATATCAGGGCAAAGGCAATGGAAAGGCTCGGAAGATTCCACCATTGGGGTACGTACACATTCATCAGTACAGGCTGCATTGTCACATGTTGCATCTGGAACTGTAAAAAAAAGCATTTCAATTAGCTTATATCATGATGCTTCTCAATGCAAACAAAATGCAGAGAAGAACATGTTCATTATGTGTCATTATATATCTTAGCAAATTGGTTTTAACATGAATAGCTACTTGGCAGAAAAGAGAAATACCTGAGGATATAAAGGACAATGGAGGTAAAAAAAAAAAAAAAAAAAAAGGAAAAAAAAAGAATGCAATGATATATATGTGTGTGTGAGAGAGAGGAAAATACTTATTGATGGATATATAGATAAATGGGAGGAGATAGATAGGAACCGATAGATAGATGGATAGGCAGATAGATAGGAACCGAGATAGATAGGGAGATAGGCAGATAGATAGGAACCGAGATATAGATAGGCAGATAGATAGGAACCGAGTTATGGATAGGCAGATAGATAGGAACCGAGAGTTGTGGATAGGCAGATAGATAGGAACCGAGTTATGGATAGGCAGATAGATAGGAACCGAGTTATGGATAGGCAGATAGAAAATTATGGTTGTTGAAAAGGACAACTGGTCTGAAAAAAAAAAAAAATGAAATGATTGGTTGATAGATTTGAAAATTTATTTATGTAATTCATAAGAAGTTCAAAAGAATCCTTTTCATTCTTTAAACATCGACAAGAAATATTTTTCAGAAAAAAAAAATCATTGGAAGTTATTTTAGTATAGAATTGCATTACAACTTATTTAAATTTTAGCTTTTAATGAAACCTCTGATCATCTTAGAAATTATTTAGCAAATACAACCAAACTATGATGACATATATTGCGACACAAAAAATATAAAATGCATACATAGAAATTCATTGGAAATTATTTTACTATAAAAGTGCAGTAGAAAATATAGAACTGCATTACAAATTCATAACTTGTAATTTATACTTGTAGTAAGGGGCCAGTTTAGCTCAGTCAGTAGAACATCCATCTGAATTGCAAAGTTCCATGCCCTCACCAACTCTGTGCATAATATAGCTTAGATAATTTGATCTATGCAGTAAAACAGTCTCTGATATCTGATGGTAGGAGTGGTGCTCCAATTCAGCAAAAACAATCTCCATGGTCTAGTGCTAACAAAACGGGCATAGACTCCAATGTTGTTAACTGTTACTGACAATAGGTCACTCCACTGATTTGATTTTTTTTTTTAATACTAGTAGGGAGAAGTATGTTTATGCCTTTTCCACGTGCATTAAAGTCAATGCAAACTACCATAGCTAGAATTTGAACTCTCTTCACTGAATTAGCCCTGTTGGCTGGAGCTTTAGAATATACCAACTGCACCTCTGCAAGGGCTAAAACCCCCCTTCTCAATGGGGCCACCTGTTGGTCATGAGTGATGACCCGTGATGCTTAAGAATGGCTGAGCAGTCTATAACATACAACATTCTACTTGGCCATTACTTAGGCAAACAGGCAGTTGGAGATCAATTGGCTGGTTACATCAAACCCTAGCACCTATAGGATTGTCTCACCATTATTGCCCTTATGGCAAAACCCCAACACTTTTTGTCATATATGTGCTAGAAGGTCTTGCCTGAGGGTATTAATGTCCTGGGTATGATGTTAAACTCTATCTGATGGTGAAGTTCCAATTCTGAAAATGTGGAGTAACCCTTCATTACCATTACTCCCACGTACATTCTGACCCGAGTGGTGGTACCTGTTTCCATCTATTTTTTTAAAACTTTTAAAAAAGGTTTGTTTAAAAAAGTTTAGTTTAAAACAAAACATCTTAGGCATAAAATAACCCAATAATGGTGACATGCCATAAAATCTAACCAACCAACTTCACTGAATCTATTCTCTGCACTTTCAATGATTAGGCCACCAGCACTTTCGATATATTATCAGGAGTCGGATTTATGAAATAAATAGATGAAAACTTTCTTTCACTCCAATTATATTATTATAGCTTATTATAGAAATGTATAGCAAATTATTTAATGACAGTTGTTTATGATACTGGTAAGATAAACTATCATTTACTTTGATGATTATGTTGTGACTCGGTAAATACTAAAAGCTTTTATTAAAAGCAAATGAGTGCCAAACTTTTCATGGCACGTCCGGTGTATAAACAAATATTGGAAATATACAGTAGACTCCAGAAATAAGTACACCCCTAAAAAAATCAATTTTTTTTTAAAATCAAACATCACAGCATTACATAATTCCTAATTGAACATTATGCAATCAAAACGGATATTATTAGGTATGATTTATTACCAAACATTATCAGCAGAATTGAAAACCCTCTAACCAAAAATAAAATTGCATAAGCATATACGGGGTGTACTTATTGTTGCACTGCTACATATTCATATTTTTTTTTATTTAGAGTTTCAATCCAGCAGAGTTTGGTGATTAATAATGCCTAATAATATCTGTGTTGATTGTATAATGTTCAACAAGAAATAACAAAATCCAATATCTTTGGTTTTGAAGAAAATTGACTTTTTGGGGGGGCTTGTACTTATTTATGGGCAATGCTGTATTATTACATAAACCCAGTATATGTATATATTCATTCAGCCCATCTGTTACAGGTAGGATGTAATCAATTTTTAAGCAGAGTAAAGCTGAGCATTCACCTGGGAACTACAAGGTTCCTGGTTGGATACCGACCCTTGCTTGCATATGAGCAGATGGTAGGTGTGATGCACAGATGCAAAAAACAATCTCCTTGGTTTAGCACTAGTGAGAAGGAGATAGACTCTATTGCTGTCTGGCTGATACTGACTTTAGGCCACCCTGACGATTTTACTTTTACAGCTGGTTTGAATTTAGTTTTCATTTTCCTAGGTGGTACAATTTTTGGGGGGGGGGTCCCATCTGCAGGGGTGCAATCAGTGTATTTTACATCCCTAGGTAACAGGGAGCCATTACTAGGCTATAACTATTATACTGTATTGCTACTAATTTCACTCAAAAATGCACTAAATTTATAGAAAATAGGATTGTTGGCAACCAGAAATTAATGTAAGCCTTATTGACAAAATCAGGCAATGTGAATCATAGCTAAAATGTTTCACATAGAAATGCATTGCAAATAATTTCACTATGGAAGTACATCAAAATCAGAGAAAAACATAACGATAGTTTCTATTTCAATGTGTATTTATTATTTTAAAAATATTTCTGGTATCTTGAAGAAATATTTATCTCTTTTCCACACCAAGACATTTTCTTATAACGTGGATAAGAAGTTTAAGAATATAAATAGTATTATGTCTACATTTATGATCTTCTTATCAACAGGAGCAAAAAGCTCCTTGTTTGCCAGTAACAGAAAAAAAATATTTAAAAAAAAATAAAGACTGGAAGAAAATCCATGCAACTATGCTTCAGGCTCTTGTTTACTGAAAAATCGCTGACTTTTATTGTAAACAAAATCCTTGTACAGTCATGAACATCCCAGATTCTGGATATTAAGAGCTATTGGGTATCAGAAATGCCTCGGGGAACTTTACCTTATTCATAAGGACATGTCAAAGGTCACATTAGGATCCTTAAATATCACTATTACATAATGTTTTAATGCTTGCTAGTTTTATCATTATATAAATTCTTCAACCTTCTTCAAGTGTATAATAACATTTGAGATCTTTATTAGAAAATCTCTGTAAACCTCTCTCTCTCTCTCTCTCTCTATCTATATATATATATATATATATATATACACACAACATTCGACCCCTCCACATACAAGCAGGATAACACAAGATCAATTTCTAAAGTTTTCCTTTCAGTTTTCCTTCTCTATCACTGGTTGCCTAACCAAGGTTGAAGATCCCAGTCTGCCCTACTACATAACAATAGCTGGAGGGAGATGAATTATACCTTTCCCAAAAGTATTTGCACTATGTGAAATGCAAATAATATTGTCCAGGATTTGAACTCGCATTGTTCCATTGTGCCCATGTATCCATTTCATATGACTTTAACTATTATACCATGGGCCTCCAATTATCATTATATTTTAGCTAATAGATTCTTCAGCCTTGTATATAATAGAGTTTGAGATGTGGTTATCAGAAAATCCACATAAACCAATATATATATATATATATATAATATTAAAAATTAATCCGCTTGAGTATTAAAAGGTGTATGCAAAAAATTCTGATAATTATTTGATAATTTTATCAACCTTTTCAAACTCCATCTTATATATATATATATATATATATATATATATAAGAGAGAGAATGCATAGAATAACATCCTTTACTTTGACAATTTGTTAGTTTAGTTAGGCAAGAAATTTGAGTTGGTCTTTTTCTACTCTTCATTTTTAATTGAATATTTAGCTCTTTTTATCGAGCAAGTTTATAGACTATTTAATACTGGAGTATATATTAGCATTCACATTTAAATTTAGATATTTATTCTTTCTAGATTTTGATCATTGACTACTATATATATATATATATATATGTGTAGATATTAAAAAAAAATAAAGTATTCCAAAAAGATAAATGTTTATAGATAGTTAAGTCAATGTTAAATTGTTTCAAGTTTTTTTTTTTTATAAAACCTTCATCAGGATATTAGGATGAATAATATGTTGTCTAAGCAGTGATGGAAATCTTTACAAAATGAAAGGAGGGATAAGAAATTGACCCTTGTGTGGAGGGGTTATATATATATATATATATATTATGGACTCTCTCGTGATTTTCGATGCATGAGGGTTCATACATACAATGAACACTCACACAGTGATTTGTTTATAGTGGTGAAGGCTTGTGTTGGACCATCCACACTTTTTGGCACAGTCGATAGGAAAGAATTGGTGCATCAAGGGTTGTCACAAACCCAATCAACGACCGACCTCAGGAATTTTGAATTCAGAGTTATCCCTCTCCTAGACTGGTTACCTACCCAAGGCTGAAGAGCCCAGTCTGCCCTACTATTTAACCCATAGCTGGAAGGAGAATATATGGATTCATACCTTTCCCAAGGGGCATTAGCACTGTTAAATGCCAACAGCTTCGTCTAGGAATTGAACTCGAATCGACGAGTCCATTTTCCAGGACACTAGCCACGCGCCTATATATATATATATATATATATCTGAGATAATAAATGGTGATATCTGGTGATGGTGCAAGATGATATGCCTTTTTGAGTGGCATTTTTGCATAGGAATTTGAAACTCAGCTATTTCTATACCATTAAGCAGTAGACTAGGGAAATGTAAATACAGATATTTCTACCAATCCATACACTTAAGTTTTCCTGCCTTTTCCTTACAAATAAAACCTTTTAAATAAATTAAAATTTCCTACTAAATCCACAAAGTTGCCTATAGATTTCATCTACACAAAAAGGCACCAATATATGAGTGAAATCAAAAGTCTATTTATTCAGTGAAAGTATTTTCACTTTTATTTACATTTTCAAATCTTTTTTTCTGCTGGTTCTAGGAATGCGTGGGCATCCGTAAATTTTATCATATTTAACATCATCTTGACATTTACATCACTCAAATGCACATGAAATTTATTCTTCATAATTTCAGTTAACATACAAATGGACCCAGTAGCCATTTTCAAATTGATGTGGTGTGCAATTTTTGAACTGGCTACTTTTATGACCTTTCAGAAAAACATGTCTACTTCAAGCAGCACATAATGTTTTTTTTCTCAAAAACTTATTTCATGCATTCACCTAACAACTATTGCAGAGTTATTTTATTATTATTATTATTATATATACTAGTAAGAATTTTGCCCTCGAGATGTAAGTATTCATGTTTTACTGCCATGAAATATATCAAATTAGAAAAACTAACAAAATTAAATAATACTTATAAAAAGATTAGATTTATTTTTATTACATTTTAATTGGTTTCTATGTAAAATCATTCATAGGGTTGATTTTTAATATGTTGCAGAATAAAACAATAATATTAGATATCAATAACACAAAGTAATTGTTTAATAAATTTTATTAAAACCAGTATGCAAATTAACCACACCATATATTATATAAATCTTTATTTCTTAGTGATATATAAGACACATTGCAGGATTTTAAATGCACTTATAACGTAGGCTGTTTTGAGGCAAATCTAACTCAGATTTTCATAGAGACATCGTTAATAGATAAGATTTATTCTATGTATTAATGATTTTGACTATAAATTAAATATATATTGAAAAAAATAATTTATAACATAATTGGGTCATAAGCTGTGATGTAGTTTCAATTACAGACAAACTCCGAATCTCCATATATATATATATATATATCTCCAACCTCTCCGCATGAGCAGAAGGTGACAAGGTCAATTTTTAAGTGGAGTTTAATAGGGTTGAATTCAGTTTTCCTTATCCTAAACTTGTTGGCATACCAAGGTTAAAGAGCTCAGTCTCCCCTATTATTACCCATAAGGAGAATAGCTGGTGGCATACTTTTCCTGAAGATATTGAAGCAATTTGAAATTCAAACAGCCTGAACTCTGGTTGGCATGTCCATTTCTGACAATGAATACCATTACACAACAACCAACTCTTTATATATATATATATATATATATATATATATATATATATATGTGTGTGTGTATACACACACAAATTAAAATACTTAATACAAGTTAAATACTTAATACAAATTATTTGATAATACTTTCCTCTATGTGGCTTAGGGGAAAAAGTTAATTTAGATAATTTAATCTAGTTTATTTTTCATCAACATTCAAGAAACTTCAAGCCAAGGCAAAAACTTCTGAGTTAAACACTTTTAATTCGATCTAAATATTAATTTGGTTCTTTCCTTAGGATATTGAGCACATTTTGATGTATTGTCAGTAACTACTAACAAAATTAGAAAGATTAACCTATATGTATTATAGTATTGAATACTCTTTCTATGCATACACCTTTCTGATTTGATGTCCTTCATTATATATATATATATATATATATATATATATATATATATATATATATATATATATATAGTTAAAAGTTTTGTAGCTGATACATGAAACTTTTAATAATGAGATGGTTATAATAAGAGGTGAGATTTTAATTAATTTTAGGTTTTATCCTGCTTGGCAGTATTTGAGCACTTTTTGATTTAGCCTATATTTTTAAACAATTTGTTAATTCTCATCAGTTCATATATATCAAGTCTTGATGAAGGGAGCATAATAATCCGAAAATTCACCACTACTACTACTAAATGGAACTAAAAAAAACAAAAAAAAAACCGAGTTTTCTGATATTTATTCCAAGATGAATATATTATGATAAGTACATTGTTATAATATAGCACTTTAATGCTTATGCCCAAACCTGATATATGTACTTCCGAAAACGGATACAGATACAAAAATATACCTCAAATATATAAGTGCAATATTTATCTGTAAGTAGTGCTCAATATTGGGGATAGAGCATGTATATCTAAGTTAGAGTAATGTAAAGATGAAATCACTGGTGCTTGGCCTATGCAATTTTCAAACCAAACTATGTTTGAAAATCACATGAGATAATCACAAGTGACATTGACTCACACTACCTAACTTGTATATATTTCACATGGCACAAATACCCTTTGGAATGGTATGAATCTAACTATTTTTCCTTCAGCTATGTGTAAATAGTAGGGTAGACTGGGCTCTTCAATCTTGATTAGGCAGTCTAGGAGAAGGAAAACTCTGTTAAATTTTACTTAAGAAATTGTCCTTGCGTTGCATCCTACTCATGCAGAGAAGCTATATATATATATATATAATATATATATATATATATATATATAAACTTTACGCTCTTTACACTTCTCTATTGGTCAGTGCATACTGACTATATAGCTTGTATACTAACTTTCACCTTTTCTAAGGACACGTTTCTATATATATATATATATATATATATAATAATATTGAACCCATAGCAAGGTCAAAGCTTTGTAGAAATGGAAAACTAAGGAGAATAATAAGAAAGGACAAAGATCATATATAAAGTCTTTTGTTATTCCTGATATTTCTCTTGGAGCCAGAAATCTTGCTTATATTTCATCACAGGATGAAGAACTAATGAAAGAAGGAAAGCCAACAGAATTCCTTTCTGCTGAACTAACTTGCAGATGAGCTGAAAGGAATGATCTAAGCAAACAGACAAAAATTCCATTTGATTGAAAGATTGGGAAATCAAAGAATCTCTGCAGAAACGGATCTCCTCAAGAGATGGCGTGCAGGATTAAGAATTAAAAATAATAAAAATAATAATGAAATAAAAAAGATAATAAAATAATGAAATAAAAAAGATAATATAAATAAAAGAAATAATAAAATAAAAAGATGATAAAATTAAAAAAATAAGAAAAATGAAAATAAATCATAAAATAAAAGAGAAAAAAGAATTCAGTTCCTTGCAGGTGCTCCTCTTTACTTTGGGTGTGGTACCTGCAGTGTCTATTCCGTGACACTATTGAACTTATCAAACAGGTATTGATTAGTGGAGGGAGAGTGGTTTTATTACAGGAAAATAGTACTTGACATTTTACAAAGAAATGGGCAGAAGGAAAAAAATAGGACAATTTAGTAGATTTTAGTGAAGATAAGGCTTCTCTTTTTGCTGGAATATTTCAGACAAAGTATTGCTATTCTAATACATAATCTAATTGCCTCATCTTGGTTGTTATTGTTAGAAGGTTTTGACCCTGCTACACTCTATCCTTCTTTAGTTGTCTGTTATATTCAGGCACTCTTGGCACAGTGGTTATCTTCATAGGAAGTGGACTTGGCTACTTGAGTTAAAAGCCTAAACAAAACTGTTTGCATTCTAAATGTAAAGTAAATTTGGTGGAGTGGCCTATTGTCAGTATCAGCCAAACAGCAAAGGAGTATATCTTCTTTTCACTAGTGCTAGACCAGGGAGATTATTTGTGCTGAGGTGGAATGCCACTCCTACCATCAGATCAGATTACACCCAATCTGTGCACTGAGTTGCCGGAAACTGATATTGAACCTGGAATTGTGCAATTTCTATCAGATTACCCAATCTCTGCTACTCATGCACTGAGTTGGCAGGGACTGGTATCGAACCCAGAACAATGCAATTCCTAGGCAGATGCTCTACCAACTGAGCTAAACTAGCCTCCATTTGCATTCTACATAGCACTAATACCCTTAGAAAAGGTATGAATCCAACTATCCTCCCTCAGGGTCGATAGATATATACTCTACACTTCCCAGATCTCCAAAACTGAAACCTCACCACCAGGTGTTAAGCTTAAATAATTGACCTTGGGTCACATCTTACTTGTGCAGAGGCATTGGTAAATATATATATATATATATATATATATATATATTAGTTCCAAGTAACTAATAATAATAATCCTTTGTAACCAATCATAACTTCAAGTAACTATTCTTAATACAAGTAATTTACACACATTTAAATACTTTCAAACATTAATTATTTTATTTAATGATAATAATTTCATTTGTTACATAGTTTCACATATTCTTGTCCACACAAATAATTTTAAATCAGATCTATTTGACCAATTGATGTGAACCATTATGAAATCATTATGTATATTATTATATCATAATTATATAATTAGATTATATTATATGTATTATTATTATTATTATTATTATTATTATTATATTATATTTATATTATATTATATTATTATTATGTTATATTATATTATATTATTATTATATTATTATTATATATTTAATTATTATTATTATTATTATATTATAATTTATATTATATTATAATTTATATTATATTATTATGGATTATTATTATGAAATAATTATGTATTATTATTAATGAAAGTAATGATTTTTAAATCAGATCTATTTGACCAATTGAAGTGAACCTGGAAGCAATGGCAATAAAAGGTACTACACACTCCCCAAAACTGGAGCATCACCACCAGATATAGTTTAGTGTCATATCCAGAACACAAATTTATGCTTAGAGAAATTAAGGTATTTCTTTGACTATTTGAAGGTGACTCCTGTTATGATTTCCTTTATCAAAGCAATTTATGATTAATTAGACATACATGGAATAGACAATAAATTTGAAAGAATAATTAATGTGAAAGAAAATTTAATTACTAGGCAGATAATTTGAATTACTGAGATATTGATGAGCTTGCACATGCACAATTACAGATAACGAACCTTCCAGTTAATGAATATGAGTAGCCGAACTGATGACAAAGAACTACTGAAATTGATTACAGAATCTTTGTGAACCAGTGAATATTAAGATTGCCGAGAAAAGGTATAAGTTTACAAATGAAAGTGTCTCTTCCTTTATATGCTAACATTTGATAGCTGAAACATTTCTTAGACCTTTATCTTAAAATTAATTTGATTTAAATTACATGAATAGGGAAAATGTACAGTTGGCCTAGTGGTCAACAGCTCAGAGAATTAGAACAGAAAACAAAGTTCAAACTCTGTCTGGGACCAGCCATATCAGTGGGACTTAGAATATGCTGACTGTATCCACTACGGAGGGATAATACCTTCTTCCTGTCTCCCCAAAAGGGGTGTCCTTGGGTATGACACTAAACTGAATCTGGTGGTGAGGCTCCACTTCTGGAAAGTGTGTGTAGAATCAACATATCATACTCACCTTCACAGGAAGGTTGTAACTAACATCCAGTTACCAGATTAAAAAGGGGACTGTAAATAAATACAGGCCTTTTACTAACTACCAGAACACAGTCATGTGTTGAATATATATGGATCAAAGTATCCAATAGCCAATCAGAATTCTGGGAATGAGTTTGGCCAAGGTATATAGTGAAATAGCCCAACCTGCTATATAAACAACCTACCAACTCTGGATTCTCAGAGTAGATCCAACATGAAATGCAGCTGAATCACCTTATATGACATTCTACAGTCTCCAATTCCAGGGAGTGTGTAGACACTTTACTGTCATTACTTCCAGGTACACTCTGACCTGAAGTGGTAGTACCTGATAGGATCCCATCAATGGGTCAAGTTGATCTGTTTTAAATTATTTGTATGGATAAGGATATGGGAAACTATATAAGAAATGCTTATTATAAAATTGAATTATTAATGTTATATAGAAATACTTGAAACCATTTAAATGGTTGCAAATGACTTACTTGAAGCTATGATTGCTTACTAAGGATTATTATTATTATTGTAGTTACTTGGGACTATAACTGTGTGAAAACATTTTGCTGATAGCCATGAAGATGCCTTCAAACAAACTGTAGAATAAACACCATATTTATCTTTACAGGAAAACTGTGACTAGCATCCAGTCACCAGACAAGACGGGCAGTAACCGAATACAAGCTCTGTACAAACTACAAGAACACAGTCAAATGTTTTGTATATATGATATGGATGAAAATGTCCACACTAAAACCACCAACCAATGAGAATCCTGGAAATGGACTGGACCATGCTACACAGTAGAATAAACCACTACCAAGTCTGGATTCTTAGAAACAGATTCAATTTGCAACACAACAAATATTGGTCACTCAACACAAATATACAAAAAAGCAGAAAATATTAATGACATACCTGTGGGAGCCAATTCTCTAGTGGAATAATGAAGCCCTGTTGGTCGTTCTCCTATAAGAATTGCCAAGGTTCCGATTTTGGTTTTTGTAAGTTGTGGAGTAAAATGAATCCATAGCCTTCATTTTCAACAAACCAGTCTGTGTAATAAAGAATGTCTTCACGGACTGCAATGCCCATAGGTATCTACAAAATTGAGAGAAAGATGAATATATATAATTAATGAATATTCTTTCTGTGATTAAAATATTTAGCTTATGGTCTATTGCAAAATAGTACTCAGTCCAAAATATAGAGCTTATGATAAAAATAGCACTTAAATCATAAACTTTAAAAGATTAGTTTACATATTGCAAAACACATGTGGCAATTTTTTTAGTATTACATAATTATAAAAAAGATATTACATATTTTTATTCCCCACAAAAAATATATTTATTTAATTTTCATGGAATTTTGAATTATCATGTAAAAATGGGTAATTTAAAAAAACAAACCCAAACACATTGATATAAAAATAATTCATTGAATTAATATTTTTTCCAGATTTTTTTCCCCCCTCCATATTTTATTTTTTGTGATTGACTATACTTTAATCAGACTAAATTTCAATTAAAATGATATTTTATAGTTAAAAATTTAACATTTTTTATAAATAAATATTCTAAATCTATTGATAAAATTATACTTCTTTAATTTTTTGAATAATTTAAAAACTTTTTACATCATTGTATTATATTTAATAAGATTAAATACCTAACAAGTATCTTTAAAATTTTAACTCCTACAATTCAGAGAGTAGACATCTAAAAATAGTAATTTAAAAAGAAAAAAAAGGTTAAAACAAAGTTCTTAAGTGAAGCATTAAAAATACGGTAAATTGACAGAAAATAGAACGTGCATTTATTTGATCTGATAAAGATTAAATGAATACCTTCAAATTAAACTGTTTTTTTTTTCCAGTAATCCAACAAAACTATTGCTGTTAATTTTTTTTTTTTTTCAAATAAGACAAAAATAAAACAGTTATTGTTTGTTCATTTCAAGCAGCCATTTCATATTAAGTTTGTTTGTTTTACAGCACATCAACTCTTTCGGGTCATTTAATGCCAAAACAAGTCATTTAGATAAAAGTTTCTATGTTATAAGTTCTTAATATCTTCAAATTGGTATAAATAATTTTCATTAACTTCATTCAATTTGGTTTGGTTTGGATTGTTTATTTAATGGTATAATGACCCTGTGGGTCATTTAATGCCAGAAATTTCATATTAAAGTGCCACGTTGTTCACAGCACCATTTAATATTTAGTGGATCTTCAGAGAATACTCAACTCGCAAAACAGCTGAGTACTGATCTTTATTGTGGTACGTATAAACACAACATTTAAGCTGCTGTATCCTCCGGCTACACAGGGAAGCTGTGCATCCAAGCATAGTAATAATCCAACCTGGAAAATCATTTTTAATAGTTTGACAATTGATCAAACAGGCATCAAAAGAACTTATTGTGTTCATATCTAATGACATCATTATTTGAATGAGATCTTCAAAGGTTCTTTGATGCCTGTTTGTTGTTAAGAATGATTTCCTAGGTTGGATTATTACTATGCTTGGATACACAGGGAACACCTTAAGAAGGCCAGAGGATACAGTGGCCAAAACATTTATACATATCACAATAAAGATTAGGACAACAGTCAAAAAAATCAAAATTATTCACATCAAGCCTCATCTCAAAAATATAGATAGCTTTTATTCATTAATTTTCAAGTGACCATTTCTGACAACAAAATTAATTTTTTGCAATTATTTCCCTTTTATTAAAAAAAAAAAAAAAAGGATTTATAGGTACTTTTTGGATCCCCCATATCACAATAAAGATTAGGACAACAGTCAAAAAAATCTAAATTATTCACATCAAGCCTCATCTCAAAAATATAGACAGACTAATAGCTTTTATTCATTAATTTTCAAGCACCCATTTCTGACAACAAAATTAATTTTTTGCAATTATTTCCCTTTTATTAAAAAAAGGGATTTATACGTATTTCCCTTTTATTTAAAAAAAAAAGGGGTGGATTTATAGGTACTTTTTGGATTCCCCATAACTTAAACATTAAGCTGCTCACCATTAGGTGGTTTTTATAACTCTTCCAGAGAATAAAGGATGCCACATTCCATGTTTCAATTCATTTGGTCAAAATGCTTAGGAGCCTATAAAACATAACTATACAAACAGAAAAAACCTACCTTGAGGTTTTCGCTACATACATTTTTTCCATTCATTAGTTGCTGTGCTGAAAACTAGAATTTGTGCTCCATTTGTTTTGTTGTTATAATTAGAGTCAGTCAAATAAACTTGACCATTGTCCACTGTTAGTCCATTGGGGCTACTGAGTCCTTCCTCTTTGAGAATTTCTGCTTCTGTTCCATCGAGGAGTGTACGAACAACTTTCGGTTCACTCCCCCAGTCAGTGAAGTACAGATACCTGGGAAAAAAAAAAAAAAAAAAGGTAAAAAATTTTTTTTTAATAGACATGACATGAGAAAGCAGGAACAGAATTTTTATAAACCAGAGGCTGTCCTAAAAGACTCTGAGATCCAGACCAACCACCACATCCATTTGGGAAGACGAGAGATGATTGTAAATAAGAAAGTTTTTTTTTTTTTTTTTTTTTTTTTTTTCAGCAATCACACTATAGACTCAATTTCTTTCTTTGTTCATTTGTATTTAACTGTTAAAATGAAAATGTAAGGATTTATGTTGTTTTTGTAATCTGTATGTGAACAAATCTGCTGATTGAAATATTTCTGGTTCTGAGATTGTTTTAAAAAGAAAATCTCAAAAAATTGATTTGTAATAATTATGTATAAAAAACGGTTAATGAATGAATTAAATATAGTTACATTTGACAGAATAGATATTTTAAGGTAAAATATAATAATAATGAAATTATTGTGTAATTATTTATTACCAAATTTGCGGTACTGAAACTATGTAACCAACAATTTTAATATGTAACAGTTTAGAAATAAGTACACCCCTTATAAATATTTATGGTATTTTATGTTTGGTTACAGAATTTCAATGCTGCAGACTTTAATAATTGATAATATCTAGTAAAATACATTTTTATTGTATAACATTTCATTAAAAATAATAAATCCTGGGATTTTGGTTTAGAAGAAACGAACCTTTATAATAAAATTTCAGTTGGTAGAGTGTTCAACTAGGAACCATATAGTTCCGGGTTCGATACCGGCCCTCGCCAACTTAGCGTATGAGTAGCACAGGGATCTGTTTGGTAAAGTGAGGAGCTGATGGTAGTGTGGCGCCCACTCCAGACGCCAAAACAATCTCCTTGGTCTAGTACTAGTGAAAAGGGGGTAGACTCCCTCGCTGTCTGGCTGATACCGACATGAGACCACCCTGACGACTTTACTCACTTATTTATGAGTAGGTCTGGGTTGTTTTTTTTCATATGATAGCTATATTTTGGAATAGCTACTAAATTGTTTACTCTTCAAAAATATAACCGTTTTCATCGACATATTTTATATTGTATAGTTTTTAAATAACAAGGGGTTTTCATGGGTGCATATACTACGCTCTGA
This sequence comes from Doryteuthis pealeii, assembly GCA_023376005.1. Classification (NCBI taxonomy): domain Eukaryota; kingdom Metazoa; phylum Mollusca; class Cephalopoda; order Myopsida; family Loliginidae; genus Doryteuthis; species Doryteuthis pealeii. Next base: position 114,112,105 of record CM042138.1, read on the forward strand.
TCCTAGACAAAAAGCAGAGACACTTTGATCCGAATCACAATCTTATCTTGCTCTGCAGATTCTGTTTTATAAACGGTTACATTTTTAAGTTAGAGAAAAATTTGAATCGTCAGAATTTAAGCTGTGCTTTCTAAGTGGTCGCCCATCTAAAAACTGAACAGGCTTATCCCTGCTTAACTTCAGTGATCTGATGCTTTCAGTGTGACTTGACTGTAAATCACTGAGAAAGACACCCATTTAAAAAATCTCTATCTTAAAAAGGCAGCACAATGGAATTACAACAAAATGTCTACAATTAGATAAGAATAATTAGAAACAGCAGAAATGAAATTTCATAATATCAAAATTATGCAAATAAAAACATTTATCGATCTTAATTTTCTGACATGGCTAACTTTTTAATAACATTTTTTTTTCTTCGTGGTTTAAATACGTCAGTCATTGATGCAAGGGAGATAACTATAGACAAAAAATAATTGAATAAAAGAAAAGAAAGAAAATGCAAGCTGGTTATTTTTATCGTTACTTACCCGTTCAATGGGTCGAGATCTAGACCTCTTGGTTTCTCCATGTCACTAACGATTGTCCTCCGCATTCTGCCATCCAAAGCAACCATTTCGACGGTATGGGATGCACACGCTGAGCCATCCACTCCATGGAAGGTTAGACCAAGATTGGTAAAGTAGAGGCGACGTTGTATCCAATCTATTGCTAAACCTAAAGTTTTAAATAATAAAGAAACATGCAAAAATCAGTTTGGTGTCAAAGAAATAAGGACTATTATATGTATGCATTGCAAATATCTCTTATTATAATAGAGATTCGGTGTCTGTTTGTAAGCTAAACTACATCACTGCTTACGTCACAATGCAACCAGAAATTGCGTTAGTTTATCAATGAGTATTCAATTCATTGTCAAAATCATTAATACATAGAATAAATCTTATTTATCAATGATGTCTACGTAATCTGAGTTAGAAGCGCCTCAAAACAGCCCATGTTATTAGTGCATTTAAAATCCTGTAATGTTAGTTATATATCTCTAAGAAATAAAGGTTTACATAATAAATGGGTTAATTTGCATACTGGTTTTAACAAAACCGGGTTTAATGAATAATTACTTGGTATTATTGATCTCTAATATTATTGCTTTATTCTCCAACATAAAATCAATCTTATGAATGATTAATATCAAAGTGTAATGTTTTTTATATGTTCTTATTTAATTTTGTTAGCCTTTCGAATTTAATTCATTACATTAAAACTTAGATACAGAGGATGCATATTCTTGCTAGCATAAATATTTTTTTAAAGATAAAAACACTTCTATATTTTTCTGAGATATTCTGTCAAACAATGATTATTAGTATTAGGTAGGAATACTTGAAACCATACAACTGCGAGCAAATTATTTGTATTAGATAGGAATACTTTAAATCCTATAATTGTGGGTAAAAAAAACAACTCTGAAGATACAAATATAAACATACAATGAACAAATGAATACACTTCCTTAACATCTGGCATAAAATAACCCTAGATGGATTGATATGTCCTTAAAATTAATGAGAATGAATCTTCTCCTAGACTGGTTGCACAGACTAGAGAGATGAGTTTTCCGAATTATTTTACTCAGTTAAGTAGAAGATTTGATAGATTAATTCTTTTTCCAAGAGTATGTATTTACCCAACCCCCTTCCACTATGAGCAGGATGTGACACAAGGACAACTTTTAAGCAAAGGTTTGAATTCAATTTTTTTTCTAGTCCAGTTGATGTACCAAGTCTAAGGAGCCCATCTTGCCTTACTATGACATGCAACACTCCACTGTGGCCCTTACTTGGGCTAAACAGGTGGTCGGAGAGCCCCTCTCAAATCAATTGGCTGGTCACGTCAAGCCCTAGCACCATGATTGTTTCAACCCTATTGCCCTTATGGCAAACCCTAACCCTTTTTTACAAATATCTGCAAGAAGATTGTGGCTGAGGGGCTTAATGTCTGAATATGATGATAAATTTTATCTGAGAGTGAAGTTCCAATTGTGGAGCTCTGGGGAATGTGGAGTACTCCTTTATCACCATTGTTCCCACGTCTACTCCGACCCGGAGTGGTAGTACTTGTTAGGATCCCATCCATGGGTTAAATAGAAAAATGAGTTTTTAAAATTTGAGTTTAAAAAAAATGAGTACCCTTTAAGAATGAATAAAACAAAATGTCTTTGGTATAAAATAACCCAACAAGATTTCACATGCCATAAAATCCAACCAACCAATTCTGCCCTACTATTTTATGTTTCAATTTAAAGAGCCCATTCTGCCCTACTATTCTACCATTCTACCTATAGCTGGGTGGAGAAGGGATGGATTCATACCTTTCCCAAAGGCATGAGCATAAACGGTATTATTTTTTTTGCTGGAACTTGGCTTGCTGCTTCAATTTTTCCACACTGACGGCCATTATATCTTTTGAACCTCCATATTTGCATCCCAATAAAATATGCAATATTTACATGGCATAAATATCGATCTGTCCCTCAATCAACACATTTTTAATGATGTGTTTTATATCGAGTTAGTTCAGTACTTATTATTTCCGGGTATATCTTGTACTTAGCCTGGCCATATTTTGAATATGTTCTAGATGCTTTGGCTTCCTCATAAGGAAATATTATTAGCTTGCTTTAATTAAAAGAAAAAGAAAAAAGCTAATGCCCTATCCAAGTATAAATGTAGACAGACTACTTTTACATATATCTAATAAAAGAGTAGAAGGTAGACATTTCTCAAAGCAAAACGTGCTAATAATAAGTGAGACGGGCCATATTGTGTTCCTTTTGAACACAAAGAGTCTTTGTATAAAAAAAAACAAATGTTAACTCGGTTTATTGACCACTAAATTCATGTTTAATGAACAGTTATTTTACTTAAGTAGTCTGCCTTAGTTGAGGTCATCTTAGTAGACAAGTCTTTTAAAAGAGTCAGATGATTGTGTCCACAAATCGTTATCATTGATTTGGTTTTATTTTCTAAGCCTGAATATGATCACAAAAGACCTATATATATATATATATATATTATATATATATAAGTAAATATCCAAGGTTTGATTGGATATTTTATCTATCTAGAAACTGCATTCTAGTCTTTGTTTCTGTTTTGTTTTCTTTGAAAAATGCCCTTGTTTAAGAAATCAGGTATGCGCATTGTTCAAACAAGCAAATTATGTAGGGATACAAAACTCCTTGTCATGAGGAAAAAAAAGTTTTTTGGTTTTGTTTGTTTAGCAATTTTGTGTCAAGCTTTCACTGCTAATTCTCTACGGCTCGGTAAAACTCCTTAATGTTCCTGGCTTTCGTAAATCGTTGTCATATAGAATTTTCTGATATAATGGAATAGGTTTGGAAAATGAGGCAGCAGCATTTAGAAACCTGCCACAGTATATATCTTTTCTTTGGAACAAAAAATATTAAGCATTGCTTAGACTGGCATAAGGTCATAACTGTTGGGGGCCTACAAGGATCAACTTTGCTTGTAGAGGAAGAAAAAAAAAGAAGAAAAATATAGCCAATCGCTTGATGTTCAAGTAGCTCCACATGTTACTCAGTAATCACAAATATGATAATTTTTTTTATATATGTAGAAATATAAAATAGCTAGCAAAGAACTAACCTAGCATAAACACAAGTTAAATTAATTGAAATAAAAACTATATATATTATATATATATATAAGAATATTATGATATCTAGTCAGTTCCCTTCTCAATTACATGATTTCAAGTTACTATTGATATGTGTTTGTGTGTACATATATAACTTGGATTATATATATATATATATATATATATTTATATATATACTTGAAAAAGAATAAAATAATGTAAATAGATCTTTGAAATATTATTTTTTTTTTAAAGACATAAAATAATTTTGCTGTCAAAATTCAAATAAATATGTTTACTTTCTAATAAACCAAATTTCTAGCAGTAAAATCAAATTAATTCAATATTTAAGACCTTTTTTGGGGGGCGTCAAACGATTCTGCTTTGATTATTGTCTGTCATAAAATTTTCAGAACGTTTTTTTTTTTCACCATATACAAAATACTATTTTTTCTTTTGTATTTTGTGATTGTAAATAATTTTCTTATAAAACTAACTCTATATGTAGGATAACTTTAAATATAGTATAATAATGTAATTTATTGTGTACAGTGCTCAGGTGCACCACAACTCATCAAAGTCTCATGTCAGGTACACCATGAACAGTTCACAGTAGTAATATGGATATGTGTGTGCATATGTATGTGGAGAGTGGCATCAGGTATAGTGTTGGCGGACTACAGGAAGCATGAGGCTTTGAAAGTTTAGTGCTCCGCAGCCTACAATAGATGCAGGCAGTTCCATGTCTCTGCAATTCTGAGCGTGAAAAAAATGTTTCCGAAAGTCACGTGAACAGTGCTTTTTCTGACTTTGTAGGCATGCCCGCGTGTATTGGAGAGATGGAGATCAAAAAGGTGCTCAAGGTTGCTGTTGTTAAGATGATTAATGACCTTATGAGCATACATATTAAATAAAACAACTATATATAAATCAATAAAACTGGGCATGTATTTATTAAAACTTGTTTTAACAAACAATGTGGACCGTTTAATGTTGCATACTCAATTTCTGAGTATATATAATACAGGGTTGTTCTTTATTCTATGTATTATTGATTTTCACTATAAATTAAATATTCATTGATAAATTTAGGCAGTTCCTGAGGGTATTGCGATGTAAGCAGTGAGATAGTTTCAGTTACAGACAGACACTGAATCTCTTATATATAGATATATATATTATTATATAAAGTATTTTTATGTTCATAAAATCATTTTTAGTTGAATACATTTTTTATATTATCATGTTAATCTCTGAGTTTTATTGTGAAGGAAAACTGGAAGTTTGCCAAGTAATCAAGAAATTCAAATACAATAAAATAAAAAATTTATACTGATTTTTTTATTTACAGTTTTACATAGGCATTTTTTTTTTTTTTTATGTATTCTCATTTTTTCAATTTTATCTATCCATTAAAAAAACTTTTTTTTTTTTTTTTTTTTTCACAATTTTTAAAATGTCTATATACACAATTGTCTATATCTGTTTACTTTGGGCCTGCAGATACATCTGACTGGACAGAATATGATCAAGATCTAGAATAGATAAGACGGTAATTCTTTGTGCCTAAAATTCTTCTTTCAGAATCCTATACACTTAAATTGATAGAAATATCTACCCCCCCCCCCCGAACAAGCAGAGTGCAACTCTAGGTTGATTTTTGAGCGGTGTATAACAGCTTTGAATCCTGGACAAGTCTGTTTGCATTTCGCATAGTGCTGATATCCTTGGGAAAGGTATGCATCCAACTACTCTCCCTCCAGCTATGAGTAAATAGTAGGACAGACTAAGCTCTTTAACCTTGGCTAGGTAACCAGTCTAGGAGAAGGAAAACTCTGAATTCAAACCTGTTAAACTCCACTTAAAAAATTGACCTTGTGTTACATCCTACTTGTGCAGAGAGGTTGGTTAATATATATATAACAAGTTTGAATTTAGTTTCCAGGTTAGCTCAGTTGGTAGAGTGTTCAGCTAGGAATCACAAGGTTCTTGGTTTGATACTGGCTCTCGCCAACTCAGCATATGAGTAGCACAGGGACCTGTGCGCTGTGCGGTAAAGTGAGGAGCTGATGGTAGGTGTGGCGCTCCACCTCAGATGCTAAAATAATCTCCTGGTCTAGTGCTAATGAAAAAGGGGATAGACTCCCTCGCTGTCTGGCTGATACCGACATTAGGCCGCCCGACGATGAAGAAGAGGAGACCAATTGCCATACCAAGGTTAAAGAGTCCATTCTAGAAGTAATGGCAATGAAGGGGTACTCCACATTCCCCAGAGTGTATTTATATAATTTATATTTGATTCCACCCCTTCATTTGATTATATGATATAAGTAGCAATTACTTCCCTTAAAAAAAACAATGATTAGGGTGAGCCAAGGGCAGCTTCCTTTGCTATTATTACTAACAGTTCACAAAACTACTGAAGCACTTTTTTTCTTTTTTCTTCTAACAGAATGCTTAGGTGTTATTGGGAGATAAATATAGCTTTGACAAGTGGAGGGAGAGAAAAATATATCTTATGTTCAAAAGAAATATTTCAATGAGCTTATAGGTTTAAACTAGCTGTAAAAACTTACTGAGTAAAACATAAAATAGGCCACAATAGTGTTATGGATTGTAAATAACAATTTGCCATGAAAATTGCATTATTCTTTAAGTTTGAGCATTAATATGATATCCATTTGTTTTTTATATTGCAGTAACACACATGAATTCAAATCATCATAATATCTGTCTGTCTATCTATCTATATATCTTATTATAATGGAGATTGTGGGTTTGTCTGTCTGTAACCGAAACTATATTACTATACAAGTCACAATTCCCTTTGTTATTTACATCACAATCTCCATGATTTTATTTTTATTCAAACCTCAATTATTAACAAAATTGTTTTACATCATTTACCATATCTACAAGCTAATAACACGCAGTTGTACTTATATATACAACAAAATAGCGGTTTACAGTGTTAATGGGAAAGCTAATTTGCATATTGATATTAAAAATTTGATTTTAATAAATATCTGTTTAGTATTATTGATTTCTAATTGTTTGGTGTTATCTTAATGAGTATGAACAAAAATCTTGGTGATAAATCTTTAAAAAAATCCTTTAACAAGAAGAAATAACTGTAATATTATCCTTTACTTCCTATTTTAACTAAATAGTTAAATTAGGAAAATTTACCAATGAAAGACTGGAGTAATGGAAGATGATGGAAGCGTTAGTTTCAAAGTTGTTCTATTTTTCAATCATACCCCCTCTGTTCCAAATCGTTTTATCTGCATTTTTATTCAGTTTTATTAGCCTTTCTAATTTAATATGATATTTTATTATATTAAAACTTAAATACTTGCACCCGGAGGGTGCATATATTTGCTAGTATATATAAGAAAAAAATCTGTCTATTTGTACAATTACTGAGCTCATGTCTTTTTATAAGAGAAAATTGGAGACCAGCAAAGATAAAAGTTCAATAAAATCCACACTCTATTTTAGTCTAAGAAAGGCTTTAAAAAATCATCCCCTATTAAAGTCCTATACTGCCTCATTCCATCCGTCCGGAAGTCTCATTCGTTTTCCTAATCCACCCCGAATAGCCTTTGTTTAAATGTAATATTTAGAAGTCTTTGATTTAAGGAAAATAACAGGTAACTTTAGATGCAAAGGTCATTTTTAGCCATTTTTTTAAATATATCCTTATAGGAATGCTCTGGACTTAGAAAATTCTCAACAGGATGCTAAGAGTTAATAAAAGCTGAATAGATATATAATAAGGGTGTAAATCAATGATATATCAAATAATTAATTAAAAAAAAATTTAGAACAAATTAATAAAGGATAAAACATAATAAAAAGTTTAAAAAATATGAACAAGAATAATAATAATAAAAATAAACAACTTAAAAACAAGAATACATAAAGAAAAAAGATAATAAAACAAATATATCGAAAAAGATTGATCAATCTATATATAAATATAGATAAATCATCTATCTTGGATTTTTAAAAATCTTGTGCAATACTGGGTAGCTCTGCTAGTAGATTATAATAACAAAATATTGTAATGTAATATTTCTGAGATTTCAATATAAAACCTTTGTTAACTGTATTTCTCTGATAAATGAAAAAATGAAAAAAGTGCTTCTAAATTAACAAACTTTTGAATTATATAATTCCCAACTAAAATTATTCATCTAATTCAGAGAAATTATAATAGATAAAATATTTCCTTATCTAATATAGATAAGGAAATATCTTTTTTTTATACAGCAGATTCATTCATCTCTGAATCTTGCCTTTTTTTCTTATAAAAATATAAGCTAATTAAGTTGATAAAAAAATTAACATTTAAAATAACACAGATTAAAAAATAATACACAGCCTTGAAAAAATTTGCTAAAACTCAAAATTACTAAATTAAATATGCCCAACTATTTAATTAAAATTCTGTAGCAACACCAGTAAAAGTGCATCTTTTACTTAGAGTCATTGACTAAGCTTAGTTTGCACACAAGGCCAGAAATATGGGGCACTAAACTGAATAATTTTAGCTGTAAATTATATAATTCAAAAGTTTGGTCTGAATTTAGCACTTATTATTCTAATCAACTAGCAGAGCTACCTACCTAGAGGATTTTAAAAAATACAAAATAGATGTCTTATCTATATTTATATATAGATTAATAAAATTCTTTTTCTATTTATTAGTATATATATATACATATATTATATTACAACACAAAGCACATATTGAGGCAATTACTTATAAATTGTTGCTATGTGTTGCTTAGCTCATTAGCAATAAGGATCTGAAGTTGTCTCCCTTGTGATGGGTTCTGTTTTCAAAACCCTAAAATGTTAAAATAATTCGTCTGAATTGACCTCTTTAATTGGAATGATTTTGTTTATATATTTTAATCAGGTAAACCTACTTAATTTTGATGTCACTTGTATACAAATGCACACTTAAGATTTATGTCTCTATAGTAATAATAATTTGAAAGAATATATATACATACATACTCGCATGCATACTAATGTAAAATGTATTTTAAAATCTGACATATAGTTATTTACTAAGTTTAGCTTAGATGTAGCACAAAGAAAGAAGTAAGGGGCACCCTATGAGAATCTAACTCACTAACAATGGTCTGGGAGTCTAGCTTGCTAACTATTAGACCACATGAGGTGTGTATGTGTATATATATATATATATATATATATATATACACAAATGTACATATTTATATTGATAGAAAGATTGATAGATGTCTACATACACACACATATAATATATATATGGTTAGCTCAGTCGGTAGAGCGTTTGGCTAGAAACCACAAGGGTCCTAGTTCAATACCGGTCCTCGCCAACTCAGCGTATGAGTAGCACAATGATCTGTGCGGTAAAGTAAGGAGCTAATGGTAGGTGTGGCGCTCAACCCCAGACGCCAAAAACAATCTCCTTGGTCTAGCGCAGACTGGCTGATACCCACATTAGGCCGCCCCGACGACTTTACTTTTTTACTACTTATATTGATAGAAAGATTGATAGATGTCTACACACACACAATATAATATATATATATATATATATATACACACAAGTGTACATATTTATATTGATAGAAAGATTGATAGATGTCTACATACACACACACACACACACACACACATATATATATAATATATATATATAATGCATTTTTTTTTTTTTTAAAGGAGAGAAATTCCTGCTTCAATACTGTTAGCTTACATCAAGAGTCATATCAATATTCATTATGGAGTGGTGTATATGTATGTATGTATATGTATATATATATATATATATATATATATACACACCCATCCATCCATCCATATTTGTTGTTGAGTGGTGAAACTTACAGCCCTCAAAACTGTCAGTTTTATTATAAGAGATCCTTTAATGATCAAAGAGAAAATCTTTTGACATGTTGAAAGTAAAACCATTGTCCACTTACCGTCCACAATTCCAATTCCATGTGTGGCATTCAGTAGGACATTTCGGTTGGTTCCATCAAGACAGGCAGTGTAGATAGCGTGCTCTGATACATCACTCCAATACACAATCTGCAAATAAAGAAAATCACAAACAGTTCAGTGTTTGAAATAAATTTATTTCAACAATCTTACATCTATATTAACCCTTACAACCCAACTGTACATACATCTACATAATTGATTCAATTTATATACACTACAAACAATTTGGTGTGTGTGTGTATATATACATATATTTACACACATATATAAATTCAATTGATATACACTAAAAAAGTTATAACAAAAATTATATATAATCTCCAAATGACGGTTTGTTAAGTTTTACTTTCTTGTTGAAAGTATAAATATTGCTCTGCATATAATTAATGTATTAGTTATTATACATTGAGCTCTCTTAGGGATTTGTAAAATTCCTTCTATAAATCTATAAGTTTGCATCAACATGAGCATACATTGTGGATGTACAGGAGATATTGATGATCCTAAATAGAATTATCCCTACACACCAGTCAGTATGATACCTTTACCTATATATATATATATTAGGAAAAAATTAGGATTGATAGAATAATTTTGATGTTGTCCTCATCTTTATTGTGTTAAACACAACGTTCAGGCCACAGTAACCTTGTGCCTCATTCAGGTGGTTTTTTTCTTAATTACCATACAACAGTCCAAAATATCAAGGGGTTTGCTGTCGTTTTTTTTTTCTTCATTCTAGTATATTTTCTTATTTTGTTATAGCCATTTGATGAAACTGTGCTCATTTATTGAGTTACCAGCCGAAATAAATTTATAATAGCCAAATGATGGTTTGTTGAATTTTCTTTCTTATTGAAAGTGTATGTATATATATATATATATATATATATATATATATATGATATGCAAAATGTTTTATATTTGATGGGATAGATATGTGTAATAATATATATTTATGGTACAAATGCAGATATTAAGTTTACTCTAAAATATAAAATACTGAAATTTCTTTTACACAAAACAGTAAAAAAAAAAAAAAAAAATTGTGACCCTTTAATTTCAACTGAAAGTCAGAAAATGAAACATGGAAATTATCCCCCCCCCCCAATGTCTTAAATTGCCATGGGGTATTCTTTAAAGATAAGCCTAAGGAAAATTTTGATGCTTTTCCTGGCCCCCCTCCTCTGAATTCTAAGAACTCAATCTATATAGATAGAAAACGTTTAGCTAATCCTTTCTTGACAGGAGATTAAAATGTAAAAGTAGGGAGAAGGATGAGGGGGAGGTATGATGAGATGAAGAGTGGAGGTATGAGGGGATGAAGAAATTGGAAAAAAAGAAAAAAAAAAATAGCAACGAAATGATAAATACAAACATGGCATGATAAGAAAAAAGATCTTATAGTCAAAATCAAAATTGCTTTTGAAAAAAAAAAAAAAAAAAACACTTTTTTCACGGCAATAAATAAACTAAATTATTCCTTGTGCATTTTTGATGATTGCAACTTTGCCCAGAACCAATTTATTTAAAAAATAAATTGATCTATCAAAAACTTGTGATCATCAAAATAGGTATGGGCAAAATTTCGGTACGACAACTTTCTTAAAACTTTCATTAAAAAATTATAAATTTTATTTTAATCTTTAATCAAAATTTTTGACTATTAATTTGAATCAATATAATTTAATCTATTAAATCTACAATTCTTTCAAGCTGTATCAGTGCTACTGTATGGCTGCACCACTTGGACCCTAATGAAGCACCTAGAAAATAAGCTAAAGAGTTGCACAAAAATGCTGTGCATGATCTTAAACAAATCATGGAAACAACATTCCACAAAAAAAAACAGTTACATGGCCACTTGCCACCTATCACACAGACCATCCGAGTGAGGCGAACAAGACATGCTGGGCGCTGTTGGAGAAGCAAGGATGAAGTCATAAGTGCCATTTTCCAATGGAAACCAGCACATGGGCATGCCAGTGCAGGTTGCTTAGCAAAAACCTACATTAGTCAGCTCTGCGTAGATTCGGAATGCTGCACAGAGGACCTATATAATTGTCACTTATCTTAATTTTTATTCGATACTAGCAGGGACCGGATATACCACAGTTTGATTTTAATTATTAGAACATTTGATATGTTTACTTAAGAGCTATTGCAAACAGTTCAGTATGTAAAAAGTATAATGATCTTGATTTAACTCTCTCTTTTTTTCTTTCTATCCTTCATTTCATCTTTTCCTTATGTTCAATTGAAACAGATTAGTCATCGCTTTCGTGCGCTCATCCCCTCTCTATATCTTTCCCTTACTCTCTTTCCTTCTTCCTTATATTTTTTCTGTGTAGCATGTCCTTTTTCTTCCCTAGCCGATTAGGAAAAATCGGACAAAATGTGAGGAAGCGTTAAGGAAAAAAAAATATTTTGCCTCTGTTGGTCTTAGACCAACAGAGGGGAAATATTAATGGAATGTAATTGTCAGTGTTTGTTATTCACTTTTTACCATCACACTTCCTCATACATATATATATATATATATATATATATATATATATATATATGAACAAATTTTATGGAAAAAAGTGAATAACGAACACTGACAATTACATATAACAGGGATTTAAATGCTAAAAACAACATCTGGCTGGGAATAGATAGCATTTGCTTTAGCTGCTGCTACCACCCCACCATTGATTTGGGACGGGGATGATAGTATAACGAGTTGAATGGTGTAAAAAATTGTTTAATTTATTCAAGCATAAAAATAATTCTATTTCACGCAGTGGCCTATGATGTTGGTTATATTCCATGAACATGAAATGTTTATGTTTGGCCAAAATTTGATAACTTTCCGACCATTAGTTTCATAATTATTGTTATTTTTCTTATTTGGATAAAATGTTGGAATTGCAGTGCAGAGAGCTCGACCGTATATAGTTCCAACAATCTTCGTCTGAAAATTGTGTTTGATCTACACATGAAAATTTTAGTTACAGTCCCAACATTCAAGCATTATTTTTATCATTTATTCAATGTTTTTATTTAAACATTTGTCTTTCAGGAAGCTTTTTTTTCTTGTTGTTATATATATCCCTGGGAGCACGTGGTGTAATGGTTAGTCGTCGATCCGAGTTCAAATCCTGGACGAGACTGTTTACATTTCACATAGTGCTAATACCCTTGGAAAAGGTATGAATCCAACTCCCCCTCCAGCTATGGGTAAATAGTAGGGCAGACTGGGCTCTTTAACCTTGAAAGAAATTGACCTTGCACAAAGGGGTTGATAAATATATATATATATCTTATTATAATAGAGATTGTGTGTTTTTCTGTCTGTAACCGAAACTATATTACTACTCAAGTCACAATTCCCTTAATTATTTACGTCAAATTCTCCATGATTTCATTCTTTTAAACCTTCAGTTATTGATAAAAATTGTTTTACATTATTAATACTGTTGATCATATCTACATACTAATAACATGCAATTGTATTTATATATACAACAAAATAGTGGTTTACAGTTTGAACGAGAAGGCTAATTTGCATATTGATATTTAAAATTTTATTTTAATAAATATGTGCTTGGTATTATTGATTTCTAATTGTTTGGTTTTATCTTAAGAAATATAAACAAAAATCTCGTGGATAAATCTTAAAAGAAATTTATTTACAAGAAGAAATAACTGTAATATTATCCTTTACTTCCTATTTTAACTAAATAGTTAAATTAGGAAAATTTACCAATGAAACAGGGAGTAATGGAAAATGATGGAAGAGTTAGTTTCAAAGTTGTTCTATTTTTCGATTATACCCCCTCTGTTGCAGATCTTTTTATCTGCATTCTTAGTCAGTTTCATTAGCCTTTCTAATTTAATATGATATTTTATCATATCAAAACTTAAATACTTGCACCCGGAGGGTGCATATATTTGCTAGTATATATAATTAAACAAAAAGCATGTCTCCTGTCTTCCTTTTTTGCTTTTCTTTTGCTAATCTTTAGTTTATAATTGTTGATATATTTTAAAAGTATTTATTGCTTTTTTTTTAATGAAAAACATATTTGTAAGATAAAATTAATTACTGATTTTTATTCTTTCAATCAACAAGATCTTCAGTGAAATATTTTATGCCTTAAGAAAATATTCAGCTCTTTAAGAGAAGAGATAATTTAAAACAGTTCTCATTGTCAGTTGATCTGAAATTTGCACAAACTTCCTGGAGGTCAAAGGCTAATGACTAAAACCTTCTAAACTTCAGTTTCCCTTTAAATTTTACCACTTTTTAAAATTTTATTTTATTCCTACTTTTTAATGTATTTTATTTTTAAAGTTGCATTCATTTAAATGATTGCAAATATAAATGCTAACTCAGCTGTCTTTCTAGAAAATTACTTGAAATTCATTCAATTCTTTTGAACTTTAAAATCTATGAGAGTATCTACTTCTCCAGACCTCATTTCCACCACCCTCAACTGTCTTTCCACCATCCTCAACAATAAATCTATTTTAGTTAGAGGAAATCTCACTGCCCTCATCCATCAAATCCTTGGCCCAGCATGATAAAGGCAGAAACTCTTTATACAATTCAGTGTACCACTTCAGTTGAGTGCTTTCTATCTATCAAGAATTTTATGGTCTTCTAAAATGGATTGAAATCAATAATGCATTTTCTAATCAAGAAAGGTTGCAATGAAAAAAAATTGTTTCTTTAAAATTTAAAAAAAAAAAAAAAATTGGCATGATAAATTCAATTTTAATATAGCTAAATCTGATTTTAATAAATTCAATTTGATTTTTTGATTAGTATCTTTTCGTGTTTGCTGTAATGTCTATTTTAGACAGAACTTTTTTTCTTTGTTTCTTCTTTTGTGTGTGTTCTGTGCTGGAGACATTGGTTTTGAAATGATGAAGCCCACTTCTCAAAAAAGGGAAGCATACTTATCAAAGATGTGTATTTACCAGGAGCAGGGTGTGACACAAGGTCAATTCTTAAGCAGTGGTGTTGGAGACATTGTTTTTGAAACAAAATGATGTCACCCACTTTTCACATAGAACTAATACCCTTGGGAAAGTTATGCATCCAACTACTCTCCCTCCACCTATGGGTAAATAGTAGGGCAGACTGGGATCTTTAACCTTTGTTAGGTAATCAGTCTAGGAGAGGGAAAACTCTGAATTCAAACCTGGTAAAATTTTGCCTCTGTTGGTCTTAGACCAACAGAGGGGAAATATTAATTGAATGTAATTGTCAGTGCTCATATGTATATCTATATATGAGCAAATTTTATGGAAAAAAGTGAATAACGAACACAGACAATTACATATAAAAGAGATTTAAATGCTAAAAACAACATCTGGCTGGGAATAGATAGCATTTGCTTTAGCTGCTACTACCACCACACCATTGATTTGGAAGGGTTGACCTTGTGTCACATCCAGCTCATGCGGAGGGGTTGGTAAATATATATATGATGTTAACCCTTAGGACCACCCAGCTTTTAAATCCTGTGAGTCCCTGGCTGGCAAAAATCACTGAAAATGTAAGGTGTTATAAAATTTTATTTAACAAGCTGATTGGCTGTATTATTACTAGGTTCCTCCAGGATTTGAACTTGGGTTGCCTATTCCATTTCTTATGATGATAACCATTAAGCTAAGACCACTTCCCAAAAATATGAAATCAGTCTCAAAATTCCTACATTACAATAAACTAAATTCCATTACTCTTGTTCCATAGAATTTCTAGCAATACCTGTCAACTGGCAATGGAGTAGAGGTGACTAAAATGAATAAGTAACAAGCAAGATAACAAGCGAAAGAAAGTAATAAGTTTCAACAATGTACATGTGTTTTTTTCAAACTCCAGCTTAAAATCATAAGAGTCAGAAGCCTGCCAAAATGAAACTAACAAACTTCAAATAAAGAAATTAAAATCACCAATATCTTTTTAATATAAGTCCAATGTCCTTCACTCTTTATCTTATTTGTTACTTACCAGTTTATTCAATCCTACACCTTGCGCCCTGTCAGCTGAAGCTTTACAATACACCGACTGCACCTCTGCAGAGGGCTAAGACCCTCCGCCCAACAAGGGGCCAATAAACAGATAAATTTATTCTGGACATATTTTTCTCGATAATCTGTCAATAACAGTCTGTTCCTTTCCACATGTATATTGACATCCCTTTTTTGTAGATGAGATATTGCTACCAAAGTATGTGAACTAGTCTACTAATTTCAAAGGCTTGCCATTTATCAATAAATTAAATTATTATTATAAGCTGATTAGGTTTTCACATCGTGGTCAATTCTTGTTGCTGCCTGTTCAAGACTAGCAAAGATTCGGCTCAAAGCAGCAAAATTTCAAACTTTTTCTCAGATGAAAATCTAAATGCTGAAATTCTATAGAACAGATAAGTATAGAGAAGATAAGTAAAACTAGAATTAAAAAAATAAAGTAAAATGAAATGAACAGATGAAATTATACTGGACATATTTTTCAGGTTTTATTACATTCTTTTGTTATTTGCTTTTTTTTCTCTCTTTTGTCATTTGCTTGGTGCATCTGTAAATTCTTTTCAGAGTCACAGTTGTCAATGGGACTGTAGATGAATATGAAAGTGAAAGTCATTGGATTGTGAAAAAAAGAAAAACTCATTTGGTGAACACTCTGAAATGATATGAAAACCTAAAACTCTGAAATGACAAGACAATCGAGGAAGCATTTAGAAAAATTCTGTCTAATGGAAGTAATCATGATGAATTGAATTATGATTCGCCAAGGGGAGATAAGCGTGTCATTCAAAAAAACATGGAATAATTGTGAAATGTGTGTTATAGCATTTATATGCATACCTGCATGCATTTATGCAAACACACAGATAAACATGCATATAAATGCAAACATACTTTCTAATGCATACATACACACAATTATGAATATGCATTTTCATGCATTTTAAACTGACTATGACACTAAACTGCATCTAGTGGTGAGGCTCCATTT
This sequence comes from Doryteuthis pealeii, assembly GCA_023376005.1. NCBI lineage: Eukaryota > Metazoa > Mollusca > Cephalopoda > Myopsida > Loliginidae > Doryteuthis > Doryteuthis pealeii. Next base: position 114,128,786 of record CM042138.1, read on the forward strand.
CTGGAGAGTATGAAGTCATCCCTTCATATACTATTACTCCCAGATCCTCTCTAACCTGGAGTGGTAGTACCTGTTTGGGTACTATTATTTGTATCTAGAATTTTCATCATACGTGTAATAAATACTACATACGATACCCTGTCCTCATCAGCTGCCAACCAGGAATGATAGCACAGTTTCAGTGGCTAAAAGCTGGACTTGCCACCCTTAGCACCACCAAGCAACCTTTTGGCAACTGGATAGGGTATTTAAAAAAAAGATGTCCATTCAACTTAGCTGTTTCAAGTTGAATGCATTTTAACTTGAAACTGCTAAGATTTAGAATAGTTAATTGAAGCCATAATTGTTTACAAATGATTAGTTACTTCAAACCATGTCATTGCTTAAAATACTTGATATCATATAATTGTGTATAAATTATTAGTATTACTCCCAGGTTCACATATCTGGAGTGGTAGTACTAGTTAGGACCTTATCTATGGGTCAAATAGATCTGTTTTGAAAATTATTTGTATTAGATATAAATACTTCTGGAAAAAACAAGACTAAAAATACAAGCTATAATTATAGAAATAAAAAAACATTGAATATCACACATGCTCATACACAGAGAGCCAAAAATCCCAGAGGAGCCAGTCTAAAGGCTTTGCTTTGAACAGCCTTGAGAATCTGCCTGATTTTAAAAAGATGGATGTTACCTCTTGGGAAGTAAGCAGCTGACTTTTGTAGGTCAATATATTCATCTTAATTTTTGATAAAAATTTAGTTAACTTTTTGATGAAGTGTTTAAATTACGATGAAATTAATATTACTGGTTTATGAGAGAGTGAAAATATCATTAACACTATTGCATCTAAAAATGATTATAAAATGTGCTAAGTAACAGCAGATACTCTAACTACCCTGTGGCCTGACTGCTACACTAAGTAAAGTCTAGTTTTTAGAATTATTCTTGTTATTTACTAAGGAAATAGGTTATTAAGATAAGATTAAAAATGAATACTAAAACAATTATTTATTTTCAATCTTTTTTCTAATATAATGGAGATATGTAGCTGTCTGTAATCAAAACTACATCATCACTGACGTTATGATTTCCCTATTTGTTTAAGTTATATTCTCAAATTATAAAATAGTCGTTATCTAATCTTAATTAGCATCTTATTTATTAAAAATGTCTCAATTAAAGTCTAGCTGAGTTAGATTTGCTGCAAAACTGACAATGTTATTAATGCATTTAAAATCATGGAATATGTCTTATATATGTCTAAGAAATAAAAATGTACATAGTATATGGTGGTAATAATTTGCATAATGATTTTAACAAAACTGGGTTTAATAAATAATTATTTGCTGTTACTGATTTCTAATATTATAATGTTATTCTCAAATGTATTAAAAGCAATCCTATATATAATTTTATATAGAAATCAATTAAAATAATATTAAAATAATTGTACTACTTCGGTTAAATCGAACTTAATGGACCTAAATTTCAACATCGTATTTCACCCCACCAAAAGAAAAAAAATACTAAAAATCAGGAAATTAACCAAATTAATAAAATTTTCAGTGTTGATATATTAATGATTTAAAGATATAATGCACCACTTATTTTATTTAAAAACTTTTACATTTTTTTCGGATCAGTTAACTTTGAACCACATATCTTTTGGAATCTGTGTTATGCCTCCTAGATATGTGGTTCAAAGTTAACTGACCTGAAAAAATGTAATTTTTAAAAAATAAAATAACTAGTGCATTATATCTTTAAATCATTAATATATCAACACTGAAAATTTCATTAAATTCGGTTAATTCCCTGATTTTTAGTATTTTTTTTTCTTTCAGCAGGGTGACATACAATGGTGGAATTTAAGTCCGTTAAGTTCGATTTAACCAATATTTTTATATTCATTCTTATTTAGTTTCATTAGTCTTTCTCATTTAATGATATTTTATTAAATTAAAACTTGAATAATTGCACCCAGGGGGCGCATAGTTTTGCTAGTTCTAATAACATCTTTTTCTTTCTTTCTAATAAGATGAGTTTTAGCATATATTTTTTTTTCTAACATATTTTTTTAATAGCAATTTAAATACAAATGGAAAAGATTGTCAACTTAGATAGCAGTCTACCCAGAAACATGTTTGTGGCTGAGCAGTTTGCTTCCACCCTGATTCATACAATAAACAGCTTGACTTGAGGAGGCCATTCACCCAAGCCACACCTGTTCCTTATCTAAGAGGGTCAGGTTCATTGGCTGATAATTGAGGGGGAGGGGCTACTGATGAAGCCAACCAATTTTTATCACTATCTGCATCTGTGCATCTCCGCCTAACAATTTGAACTTGTGTCACTTCCTGCTCATGGCAAAGGGGTTAGGTAAACATGAGGAAGAAGCAGGAAGTAGCAAAGGTTTTGCTGACACAATTTTATATAGAATACAAAACTAGTCGAACAATATTGAAGAAAAGAGCATATATATATATATATATATATATAGGCGGCCTAAAGTCGGTATTAGCCAGTCAGCGAGGGAGTCTATCCCATTTTCAATAGTGCTAGACCAAGGAGATTGTTTTAGCATATATTATAAAATAACTACAAAAAAAAGAAGAAAAACAGCATTGAATAAAATAGAATACTGTGTATAAATGAATTTTGGTTGAAACATGTGTCAACAATTAATAATAAATTTCATCCATACCAATATGTATATATTATTCTTACAATCATCTATATATATATAAAAGAAAGTATGGTATGTACGTGTCGATGTATAACTCAGAAAAGGGATTTCACACAGATTCGAAATCTTGCATATACCTTAATATTCCTATAACTAAGAAATACACCAAATTTGGTTATTGATTTCTACTGATTAAGGGCTATAATTAATTAATTAATTAATTAAACATAAATCAAATGATTTACAATAATTGTGGCATGGCTGCTGCTGCTAATATAAAAAAATTCCTGGCTGCTGCCTATTTCAGCAGTGATACAAAACGGCCGTACGGTGCCACCTGCTGATAATTTGAAATAGACAAATTTGTGCCCTGATCGTTTCAGCACGGAATTTTTTTGAGTATTCCCAGTCCAATCTTAGAAATATTTACTTGGTTAGAAATAAAATAATCTTTCTTAATATGTAATTTGTATGTGGCTTTATTGATTGAGTTTATTTTTTTTACAGCAAATTAAATAACAATAATAAACGAAAACATTTAATGATTAATAATAACTCAACTTTTTTTTCTTTTTTTATTAATTCTTTCATTTTAGAATAAAATATATCCATGTTTAATCAGTATGACTCAAACCTTTATATTCCACCTACAAATAAGGTAATGTTTAGTTGTTACTTTCTTTGTTACTTTTAGAGGTCGAAAAAGGAAATAAATTAAACTGATAAACTTCTCCAAATTGTATAAGTATTTAATTCTTAGCATTTTATTGTTACATTTTAATATGGTAAAAAAAAGTAATTAAATGAATACATTTCTACCATGGAAATCAACAGGTAGGGAGGCTCGCTTAAAAAAATAAAATTGTTTCAAAAATGTAAACATTAAAGAACAAAAAGAGACTATTCTTAAAATAAACAAATATTATAATACACTAATTCTTAGCTTTGTTTTATAAAGTTTAGGAATGCATTTTAAAAAATAATATCTTAATAGAAAAAAAATTTCCTAAAATAAACAAACATTCTACTATACAAATTCTCAGTGGTTTTCTTAATTTGATAAATCATTTTCCTCTTATTTTCTCTCTTCTCATTCACTCTCTGGTGTTCCTAAATTTTTTTAGTTCGGTCATGGACCAGGTACTTTGCTAGTCTTATATATATATATATATATATATATATATATATATGTTCTAAAAAAAACAACAACCACGTCAAGTTATAATTATAAAAAACAACGTTAAATAAAATAGTGTGTGTGTGTGTGTGTGTATATATATGTGTATATATATATATATACAGAGAGAGAGAGAGAGAGGTAGAGGAATTAATTATGTAGTTTGCTATATTTATACATAAACAGTGATCAATATTTTTGATAAAACACACACACACACACACACACACACACACACACACGTGTGTGTGTGTGTGTTAGGATGACATAGTCAATGGTATTTGGTGACTATATGTTTCTCACCAATATGATCACTCTTAGCTCTATATCTACACTAGACTATGCTATATATATATATATATATATATATATATATATGGTATTTTATTTTTAAAAAAGATTACAAAAGACCATTAAATGATATAGCATATCATAGCTGTTTTTTCTACTGTTTTTATAATTATAGCTTCATGCATTTGTAGTCTTATTTTACAATGTATATAATCTAGTGTGTTTATGTTGTCAACAAATATCTTATTGATAAGAAGAGAATGGCTTTACATTCTATATTAAGTGATATCAGCTTTTATAGCACTATTATCTGATAAGTGGCAATTTACTTACCATGAATGAGTTGTTGTATGACCAATAGATATTTTTAAAGTTTTTTTTTATTAACATGAGAAAGACAATCTCTTAATGGGCAAACAAATTCATTTATTATGTTGGTCTTATCTAATGTATGTTTTTTTCCTTTATTCAGTAACTATAAGTTTTGAAGTTTAAAGTCTTTTATAAAACATTATTAATTTTGTATGCTTGTAACTTTTGCTATGTGATGTGCACCAACTTATTAGATTGTTATTTCATCTTTTTGTAGTTTTAATTCATTTGGTTACAGTAGAATAGTTTTATTATATTATTAGTGGTATGTTCCTGGCCTTGCCTAGGTTAAATTAAATCTTATACTTTTCAACAT
>CM042138.1:114138634-114211134 GCA_023376005.1 Doryteuthis pealeii
ATTCAAAAAAGTAAAAATTTTTTTAATGAGATTTCTTGATGAAATTATGCACAAGTAGGCTGTTTTTAAAAAAATGGTGACATTACGAAAAATAAAGAGTAAGATAAACAATTACTGTTTGCTACCATCAGAAAAGTGGAGGTGGAGGAGAGAAAATGATAGAGTAACTTGAATGAAAAAGAAAATAGGAAACCAGAAAGAAACAATTAGAAAAAGAGAAAGAGTAGGGAGATGAGAGAGAAAAGAGTAGGGTGGAGAGAGAGAGAGAGAGAGAGAAAGAGTAGGGTGGAGAGAGAGAGAGAAAAGAGTAGGGTGAGAGAGAGAGGGGGGATGATGTGGGAGGAAAGTAGATAAATTTATGTAAATTAAAAAAGAATATAAACATAAATGAAAAATAAAAATAAAATAAATTATATTATTAACCCAACTAACACCATTATACAAAACTTTAAGAAAGCCCAGGTATAACGAACTAGAATAAACAAAAAAAGAACAAATAGAATACATCCAAGAGAAAAGATAAAAATCAAACATTCAGTAGAAGACACAGTCGTGATTAGCATGGCAAACTGTAAATAAAATTAGTGGTAGAAAAAGTACCTCATGATCAATGTTAAAGACAACCAGCCAAAAACATATACTTCAGAAGTGGAAAGATCACGTCCAGAAATTGTTGTGACCCTCCCCCCTTAACATCTAGAAACTAAAATAAATAATTAGAAAACAAAGGAAAGAAGAAGGGAGAGAAGTGAAAGAGAATAGAATAGAATAGTAGGTGACGGAAGGTGAGTGTGATTCAAGGGAATCTGTGCTGTCAGAATGACTTGATGATGATGATGATATATCAAGAATAAAGATATTATTTATTTCTCAATTTCAGAAAATGGTGAAAATAATTAACAAAAGATCAAAGTAAAAAAAAAAAAATGTTTTTAAGTATTTCTTCTTTTATTGTGGCAAGGCAACGGTGCTCAGCTGGTCTTTATGTTTGCAATTCTGTAATAACTGTAGAATCAACATACCATACTCACCTTCACAGGAAGGCTGTAACTAGCATCCAGTTACCAGACAAAAAAGGGGAGTGTAACTGAATACAAGCCCAGAACTAACTACCAGAACAGTCACGTGTTGGGTATATATGGATCAAACCTTCACAGGAAGGCTGTAACGAACATCCAGTTACCAGTCATGTGTTGGGTATATATTGATCAAAGTATCCACACTAAAACCAGCAGCCAATCAGAATCCTGGGAATGAGCTTGGTCAAGTTACTTTGGGGAATAGCCCAACCTGCTATATAAACCACCTACCAACTCTGGATTCTCAGAGCAGATTCAACTTGCAATACAGCTGAAAATATCACCTTATAAGACATTTTACAATAACAAACCCCCAAAATCATTGCTTTTATCCATTGCTCATTCAGTACTGGTGTATACCTCAAAAGAGAGTATCACTTCTCTTCCAATTATATCTTCCCTCAAAGGTGCCCTTTAACCTCTTTTTGCTGTTAGTCTCTAACTTGTGAAGGGCATTCCTCTGACTTTATTGCTATATGTTGACAGTCTTGCTTTATAATTCTTTAGTATCTACAAGGATACTACATGCTGTTTTAAACAAATACTGGAAGTATCACTACCAAAAAAGCAAGCTGTACAGCCACTTACCTCCTATCACAAAAAGTAAGACATGCTGTGAAATAAAGGACAAACTGGTAAGTGATATTTTGATGTGGATTCCTACATATGAACACCAGTATTAGCCAACAAGCAAAAATTATGTGCAGACACTGGACGTTAATTTGAGGACTTGCCGGGAGCCATCACATTTCAGCTATAAAACTATTTTTGCATATAGTGACTACCATTAAGTATGCCTTTTTAAGAGCATAAAATAACCCTAGACAACGTTGACATGAAATTAAAATTAATCAATACGAAAAGACACAGAATTAGTGGTCATGGTATGTATAGAAAAGAGGTGGGTGCTTTCTTTCTTACCTTATCTACTGGATCATAGGCAACAGCACTGGGACTTGTTGTCCATCCAACGAGAGTTAAATAATTCAAGACAGGCCAGTCTATGGCGTGGAAGCCAACCTGTCCAGTTCCAGTCAAAGTGTATAATAAAAGTTCATCAGGAGCTGAAAGATAAATGAAAAAAAGTAAAAAGGATATTAATAAGAACGAAAGTGGGGAAAGATGGAGAGAGGGGATGAGTGGGTGGAAACGATAATGCAAATATGTTTCAATTGAACATAAGGAAAAGATGAGAAGAATGAAAGAAAGAAAAAAAAGAATGAGTGTTAAATCAAAATAATCATACTATTTACATATTGAACAAATCTCAATAGCTCTTAAGTAAACATATGAATTTTCATATTATGGTCTATCCACAGGTTCTGCTAGTAAATATCAAAAGCATTTAATTATTAATTAAAAAACAATTAAGTACAGAGTAAATAAGAAACTTAAATATTCTATGTGAATTTATCACGTTAATGATTTTGACTTTTATGAGGTATGATCAAAATTCACAGAGACTGAAGTTTTAGATTTTTAAAAAAATCAAAACTTAAAAATTTAAATGAAGATGTATGCACAGTTGGTTGGTTTGATTTTACAGCATGTCAACCTTTGTTGGGTTATTCTATGCCAAAGATATTTTGTTTTATTTGTTCTCGATGGATATTCAACATTTTTTTTAAAGTCAATTTTTCCTTTAAAAACATTTTTTAAACTCATGTTTTCTATTTACGACATAGATGGGACACTAACAGGTATTACCACTCTGGGTCAGAGTTGACCTGAGAGTAATGGTGATTATAGGGTTCTCCACATTTCCCAGAGCTCCAAAATTGAAACTTCCCCACCAGATGCAATTTATGTGTGCACAGTTCTAGTATAGCTTTGGCATTAAATAACTACAAAAAAGTTGATATACCAGTAAACAAAAAATAAACAAACCAAACAAACTCAACATATTGTGCCCTGTCGGTGGGACATTAGAATGCACCGACTGCATCTCTGCAGAAGGGTAAGACTCCCCAATGGGGCCACCTGTTGGCTGTGGGTGGCGACCCGTGATGCTTAAGGATAGAACCCAGGTGGTTGAGCAGTACATGACCTGGAAAACTCCACTTTGGCTCTATCTTGGCTTGACGGGCAGACAGAGAGCCCCTCTCCGATCAATCGGCTGGTCACGTCAAGTCCTAGCACCTATATGATTTTCCCAACTCTATTGCCCTTATGGCAAGCCCCGACCCCTTTTTATCATATGGGTGCTAGAAGGCGGTGACTGAGGGTCTGCATGTCCTGGGAATGACATTAAACTCTATCTGATGTGAGGTTCCAGTTTTGGAGGTTTGGGGAATGTGGAGCACCCCTTCATCACCATTGCTCCCTGGTCCACTCTGACTCGGAGTGGTAGTACCTGTTAGGGTCCCATCTATGGGTTAAATAGAAAAATGAGTTTATAAAAAAAATTGTATTATCCATTGAGAATTGATTTATTTCAAAACTTTATCGGCATTAAATGACCCACTGAGATTGATATGCCGTAAAACAAAACCAAACCCAACATATTGTGATTGTTTTTAAAGTGGTAAAGTTTTGTTTCCATTTTTTAGTCTGAATGTGAATGTAATAGCGCAACTTGAGTTTGAACTTGCTTATTATGAAGTTGCAGTTCAGTATGTTATCCACTATACGAGGGAGACTCCCACTTTAAAAAGTAGAATCCTCCATATTCATTAAATCTCTTTATATACTTTGTAGGTAATTTAAAGCTGAAAATAGACTACACAGGTCCGTTTCATTTCTTTGTATTGATTTGTGTTGGCATTTACAAAAAATACACTTAGAATATTTCCTTTATATCACATTTTGAAAAAAAAAAAAAAAGAAACAAAATGAAAATAAAGCAAATAATAAATTTCAATGTATCTATATATTATTGTTCTAAATCCTTTTCATATAAATATATATATATATATATATATATATATATATATAATGCAAAATTATACAAAACCCAATAATTGAAAATTTAAAAAAAATGTTTTGGGAAAAATGTTACAAGATATAGAAAATGGTCCTGACCTTTTTAAGGAAATAAAAATTCTTTAAAAATGTTTTTTTTATCATGTATACATATGTATCATGCATAATTGTACAAAAATCTATAATTCAAAACCAAAAAAAGGTTTCTTGAAAAAAAGTGGGGGGGGCATGTGATGAAGGAAAATGGTTTTCTTTTTTTTGAATTCAGCAATAAGAATCATCTAAAATATATTTGAAATATTCAAGCATAACTTTAAAAAAAATGTAAATCTGTGTTGTTGAAGAAAGATTGTATCTATAAATAAGTAAGTGTTGATAAATTGTTATTATAGGAAATTGTTGAAGCAAAATTACATTGGGCATCATTTTATAAAGGCAGAATAAAGTTTTGGATTCTGTTGAAAGCTTCTTTTCTAATCCATTCTCTTGGTTATTGTAAAATGACAATTTGAAAGTCACAATAAAAAGCAAAAGAAATAACTGACAATGCTTCATCTCAGAAATGTGAATCCTGCTTGTTGGCTTTCTCTTGTGGGTATATATATATATATATATATATATATATATATATATTTACCAACTCCTCCACATGAGCAGGATATGACACAAGGTCAATTTCTTAAGCGGAGTTCAACAGGTTTGAATTCAGAGTTTTCCTTCTCCTAGACTGGTTACCTAGCCATGGTTAAAGAACCCAGTCTGCCCTGCTATTTACCCATAGCTGGAGGAGAGTAGGATTCATACCTTTCCCAAGGGTATTAGGGCTAAGTGAAATGCAATTACCACGTCCGGGATTTGAACTTGGGGCGACGAGTCCATTTCCCATGACTTTAACCATTACACCACGCGCTTCCTACATTGTGGGTATAAGCTGTACAAAAAGTCACCATTTATATTTATAGACTATTTGAAGTTGCAGAAGCTGGATTGACCAATGGAAAAATGACAAATATGTATTTAAAGTCATTGATAAATTGTCCTAAAATTAGTTGCCTAATGGATTTCCTCCCAGAAGGATCAACAATTAATCTGATACTACAATTTTCTACTTCAAGGAATACATAAAACTTTATGTCACAAGGAATATCCATTGAAACTGTAAAAAAGAAATGCGACAAGAAAATTGTAAAAGGTTATGGGCCCAGAAATGCAAGAATCATACTGCTACTACTACAGTAGTACTAACATGGCTACAGCTTAGAATTCCCCTTTTTTATCAGAGAAAAGACCTCCATGTGATCAATAACCTGTCAATAGCAGTCATGCCTTTTCTATGCATATATTGATTTTGCTACCAATACTGGTCTACTAATTTCAGAGGCTTTCCATTTAGTGTAGAGATTATACACATTGAATAATAATTTCTAATGTCAGAAATTCAAACAAAAACTTACTCAATGCTTCAAATAAATCTCATTTTTCTTTTCTCTATATTGTCAAAAAAAAAAAAAATTATCATCTAAGTGTTCACTTTTTTCTAAATCTGAAATTAGCACCCAGGCTTTGAACTTCAATTTAGAAATTTTCAGTATAAAGAGTATTCAAAATGAAAACTTTTTCAGCATCCACTTAGAAGCAGCAGTCAAATTTATACCAACCAAACAAAGAGTTAAATAGACAGTCACGTGGGAGACAAAATCAGAGAAAATTGAAATAATTTAAAAAGTTGTCCCTATGTAATAAGACAGACCCAACAAACACCAATGAGCAATATTTTCAGAAAGCCCAGATTGAACTAATTAAAATTTACAAAAAAGAACAAATAGAAGACACCGAAAACCAAAAGAAAAAGAATCAGAGAATTTATTCACCTTTGTCATCCTTTCTATATGCAAGTCTCATCAAGATGATTGCATTTTCTTAAAATACATGAAACTGGCAGTAATGATACTGTCACAGAAGTGTGAGTATATGCATGTATACACACATATGTGTGCACATATACACTCTGTGATCATTATTGGGTATTTGGTTAGTATTGGTATGTATGAATAAAAAGTGGAATTTCTAAAGTTTAGTTTTTTAGTTTGCATGTGATTACATTTTTTTATATTTTTTAACATGTCTCTTTTATCATTTTCAGGTGAAAATGACTGAAGTGTTTTATTAACTTGAAGCATTTCAGTGCATAATCCTTTGAATCTCTTATCATCCAACAATTTCAATATCTGTTTTTGTTGTTTTTTGATGTTGCAAGGAAAAGATATCTTTGTTGAATCAGAAATTAATTAAAAACCTGTCTTGTTCAATATTGATTTATTGATAAGCGATATGTTCATTATGGATTGACTTATATATATATATGAATATACTATGAACGTTGCTGGTGTAGCAACTTACTGCACCAAGATTTTAATCAAAGACTATTTCTAATCTGAATTGCCAAGAAATTAGAGAATTATACACTGGATGGATCTAGCTAGTCAGCAAGTTACTTTTTAAACTGAAAGACTCTCATAGGAATAATAATAATAGGCATGACTAGATTGGAAAGGTAATCCACTGGGAATTATGCAAAAAAACTAAATTTTGAACATACAACAGAACGGTATATTCATAAACCAGAATCTGTTCTTGAGAAGGAAACATAAAATTCTCAGGGACTTTGAGATAAAAATGAATCACCTTATCTCAGCCAGTAAATCAGACTTAGTATTGATTAACAAGAAAAAGATAACTTGCCAACTGGTAGATTTTGCTGTTCCAGCAGATCACAGGGTGAAAATAAAATAAAACAAGAAGATAGACAAATACCTGGACCTTGCCAGAGAATTGAAAAAGTTGTAGAATATGAGGGTGGAAGTTATACCAATTGTAGTTGATGCACTAGGAATGGTCCCAAAAAGCTTAGATAAACTACTAGAGGAACTGGAAATCAAAGGAAGAATTGAGACCATCGAGACAACAGCATTATTGAAATTGGCTAGAATACTCAGAAGAGTTGAGGAGACTTGTTGTCACTCAGATTCCAGTGAAAGACCATCAGCTTAGGCTGGTGTGAAAAATTCACAAGGGCTGAAATAATAATAATGATATCTTTTTCAGCTAGATATATTAGTTCAGAGATCTGTCAGCTATTCCTTATATTTCAACATCCAAATCCTTGAATTTATTGTTTTTCCATTGCACATTTATAATCCTTCCATAGCCTAAATCTATGATTTTTCCATAACATGCTCAACATTCTCCGAAAATAGATCTTTATTTCCAATGAATATTTATGATCTTTCCACAATTCATCCAACCTCGCTTTAAAAGAGTTCAAAGATGGTACGTGTGCATACACAATGAGTACATGTTTACTGACCCCTCTATTTGTAGTAGGTATTTTCCTTCTCCTAGAATGGTTGCCTAATCAAATCTAAAAGCTATATCAGTCAATACTTTAAATTCTCACACAAGTAATGCAGTGTCTTAAGCTTTGCAAATATAATGAATTATTTCATCCATTGTGAGACAAGTCATTATCATTATCAAGAGTTTTTCAAACTACTGAAGTTGATGATTTTGTCGTTTCAGCCAATCCATTCTACAACCTTCTTCAGTAAAGATACAATTTGTAATTCTGAGATAAATTATCGCCATTCCATTTGTTGTTCAGACGTTTCGCTACTTTTTTTTCTTCGACAATGTTTCAGCCAATCCATTCTAAATGTAAGTAAAAAACGTAAAGTTGGCAGGGTGGCTTTTTGTCAGTATCAGCTGGACAGCAAAAGAGTCTATCTTCTTTGTTGCTAGTGTTAGACCAGGGAGATTGTTTTTTTTGTTCTAAGGTGGAGCGCTACACCTACCGTCAGCTCCCCACTTTACCGCACAGATCAGATTACACAATCTGTGTTACTCATGCACTGAGTTGTTGGAACCAGTCACAAACCCAGAACCTTGCGATTCCCAGGTGGGTGCTCTACTGACTGAGCTAAACCGTCCCCTTCTAAATGTACTTTCTATAATTTTGAGACGATTCTTTGTTTTGTTATTGCAATGTTTCAGTAGATCCATTCTGTGATCTTCTTCATGTGAACAAGCCATAAGGAAGAGAGAAGTTTCTTTTCTTTTCTTTTTTAACTCCAGAAAACTGTAGCAAATAGAAAATAATAGTAAGTATACTAATCAAATCAGCTCATTTCCAGGAACATGTGTTGCATTGATGATTCAATTCTCAGCAACACATGTGTTGTGCTTTTTCTTTTCTTTTTTTTTTCTTTTTTTTGTTATCAAGTGCTCACTAATTTTTTCCCCTGCTGAGCAATAAAATCCATCACAGTGAAATATATGACAGCATTCTTTTCTGTTTGTTTATCATTTCGAGAAAACAAAAATTGAGAGAAAGAAAAGGCTTTTCCCTTTCCTTGAAGAATGTTTTATTATATATATTTTATTATAGATTATTTGAAATGTATATAATTACCCAACCCCTCCACCACCAGGTAGTACGTGATACAAGGTCAATTTTTTTAAGTAGAGTGCATATGGTTTGAATTCAGAGTTTTTCTTATTCCTAGAATAGTTGCTATATCAAGCTGAGAGAACCCAGAATGCTTGATTATTTACCCATAGATGGTAGGGGGTGGTGGAAGGTATATATTCAGGCTTTTCTCAAGGACATTAGAATGTAATAAATGGAAAATAGCCTCTGCTGATTTGTATTATTTAGATTTTTCAGACTATTGTTTCCATCATTATTGTTTATATACACATTTTGGTGGATGTGCCCTATGACCTTCTTCATCTTCAGGTGTCTTGTCGAACTTGAGAGCTTCATGTTGTAATCCAGTTGGACACAGAGTACAACAGGTTGAGTTCATACATATCTAAGTGACACTCATCAGGGTGATGTAGGTTCAATTCTGACTATAGGTGAAAATATATTAGAATACTTAACATAGCTTAACACTTGTACTCAGTCATGGTAAACAGAATGAGGAACAATCTACCCTGATGGATTAAATAAAGAGTTTGGTCTGAAGTTCTATGAAGGTTCCTGAGTTTTGCAAGAAGCACCTAATGATGGCCAGAGAGCACTTTGGCTGAATTGTTGTGCATATAACAATAAAGATGAGAATAACAATCCAAAAAATCTACATAATATAAATTATTAAGCCTCATCTAGGATTTGATCTTGGCTTGCAAAGTTCATTTACTATGATGAAAAATGTTGCACCATATGTGCCTAATCAGATCAAAAACATAAATATTATTTTTAAAAATTCTAAGATTACCTTGGATGATTTTTTTAAAAATGGTAAGAAAAAAAATTTAAGATAAGATTTTGGGAACTATTGAATGAATTATTTAACAGAATTTTATCTGTAGATATATATTATATCAACAATGTATATTTTTTGTGCAAATATTTTTTTTGTTAAAGTTTAATGTTAAAAAAAGGAGAGATGCCCAAGAAGGCATGATAAACAAAAAACAACTCTATTTTGGAATAACAGTAGTAATGAAAAACAACAATTCATCTCAAAATTATAGCCTACATCTTTATACATCTAAATAAGGTTGGTGAATGAATTGGCTGAAATAATGCAATAACCAGAAAAACAGCCAGAAAGTTCAATAGTCTAAAAAGCTCTGAATTTATCTACACTTGCTAAAAGGCTGCCTTAAGCAGTCATTAAGCCCATTTTTGAGTCATATCATAAAATGAAAGTTTATACTATAATTAATTGCAAATATATAAATAAAGGAAAGTGTTCTATAATTAGCATTTAATAATTATGTCCCTTAAGAAATAATCTTTAGGAAAGTGTAAACACAGACACTTATTTTCAAGTCGCAAATTAAATTATGGAGTACCATAAGAAACACTATGGTGCTCACAAAAATGTAATTCATTTTTTGAAAATTATAAAACAAAAAAATTAGTTTAATTGAAGAAATTAATTAAAAGATATATACCAACCCCTCCACACGAAAGGGATGTGACACAAGATCAATTTGTTAAGCAGAGTTTGACAGGTTTGAATTCAGAGTTTTTCTTCTCCTAAATTGGTGCCATACCAAGGTTAAAGAGGCCAGTCTGCCCTACTATTTACCATAGCTGGATTCATACCTCTCCCAAGAATATTAGCACCTTGTGAAATGCAAACAGATTTGTTAGAATTTAAACAAAGGTAGCCATGTCCAATTCCTAGGATGATAACCATTACACCACGAGCACATCACACACACACACACACATATATATATATATATATAAACATTAAGCAAGTAAAACAGCACAAAATGATAAGATTTCTATTTGTGCAATGCACTTGAAATGCTTTATGTTAGAGAATAAAGCAATTTTCAGTTCAATTTGCAACTGAGTGAAAATTCTCTATTGTCTTTAATTGTGGTGGACATTATTTTTAATTCTTTCTAATTTTCCATACAATGGAGATAACTATGAAATGCCAATTAGAATCCTTCATTCCTTCCTAAATGGAAGCATACATATCATCATGGACTGCTGATAACAACTGGGAACCCAGTGAATTGGTTGGTTGGATTTTACAGCATGTCAACCCTTTTTGGGTTATTTTATACCAAAGTTGTTTTTGTTGTATTCATTCTGTTGGGTATTCATATTTTTAACACATTTTTTTGAAACTCATATTTTTATCTATTTAACCCATAGATGGGATCCTAAAAGGTACTACCACTCCCTATCAGAGTGAACCTTGGTAGTAATGGCTATGAGAGCTTCAAAATTGGATCCTCGCCATTAGTTGCAGTTTAATGTCATACCCAGGACACTAAGACCCTCAGCTACCACTTTCTAGCACATAGATGATAAAAAGGGTTAGAGATTTGTCATAAGAGCAATACAGTTGGGACAATCATATAGGTGCTAGGGCTTGATGTAATCAGCTAGTGATTGGGGGCAACCAATTGTGTCAATTAGTCATCTATGTATCTATCTATACATATATAAAGGGCAGTTGATGTGTATGTATGTATATCCGGATGAAATTATGAAAATAAGACAACTAATGACAAAGTGAATATATATATATACATTAAATATCACCCGTTCCTGCATTTTGTGCAAAAATTATGAAGATTTGATTTATATTGGAAGATATTTAACAATTAAGATATACATAGAAATAGAATTGAAATTCTATTTAAAAATTTCCAGCATTTGTAAATCACAAAACTAAACAAATCAACACAGCACCCCCCACCCACCCATTCTACTTAGGTGATGCTGAGTAGCTGCTTATAGTCTAGTATAGATTTAAAACCTAACAATATTTTCTTGGTCTGTAGCCATAAATTTTCTCTCATTTCTTGTAAGTTCAAGAACTAAGAAAGCAAGCCCATTCTTTTCTTTCCTGATTTGACAGCCCTATGTTTGTCCTAATAAGCACTTGTTGCCATTTCTCTTATAATTCTCATTTAATCAGAATTAATGACCCTAGCAGGGGCATAAAAAAGATTATAAAAGCAAATCTTAGATTACTGATGTTGTCTCTTATTTTTTTTTTGCAAACCCCCTCAATTCTTCAGAAACAGCTGATTTTCTCTCTCTCTCTCTCTCACTCTCTCTCCAATAGAGCAGAGTAAATGTTCACTGGAGCATGTTTAAAAGTTATCTGAAAGTCAATACTGATAATTAATTTGGTAACCAGTCACATTTGTAGAGAAATCAGTGAGGCATGAAGACCTTATAAATGGCCAACAAAAATTAGCCGGCCCAAAAACATCATTTTATGGCAGGGTCTCCCCTTCTTGCTTAAACTCTCACACATAAAGATTTTGAATTCTTTTTTCTTTAATTTTAAGTTCATTGTTTTAAAGCTGTTATATATTATTGATCATTTAGTTCTTTTTCTTAGAAAGTGTTGGGCATGAAAAATACATTATTTATTAAAAGAAATTTAATACTGTGTTTCCTTATAAATAATACAGGGCTGATATCAATTTTCACTCAGAAATACAACACTAGGGTTTATTTTCAGGTATGTCTTATCTTTCATATATCAAAAAATGACATTAGAAAATAGAAAATTATGAAATTTCTAAATAAACAGAAATTACAAAAAAAAACGATCTACATTTATTTACACGTTCTTTTATTCAAAATCCCTTTAACAAAAATTCCTTCAAAAATAATATCATAATCCTCTGGAATTGGAATGTTATTGCCTTCAACTAGGGTTTATTCTAAGGAGAGGGCTTATATTAAAATCAACCTAAAAAATTATGCTAGGTCTTATTTTCGAGGAAATACAGTAAATAATTTTAATTATTTTTTACCTTAAAATTCATTGGATCTTGAATTAAGGAAATTCTGGCATAGTTAATAAGTAAAATCACATATTTGAGTATTTCAGAAAGTATCTAAGGGCCCACTTAAAGGTTTTATAAGATACACACAGTTAGGAACTCACTCGCTACTTATTCTACCTTTCTATATCTTATTATTCTATTTCTAACACAAAATAAAATGTCGCAATGATACATCTTTGTTCGTTTTCTAAACACTTTACTCAAATAACCTCTTCCTCCTTTGTCAATATATAACTTGCCTATTAAAAGTTGCGGGTGGTTTAAGCAATTGTTCATTGATGTATTGTCACAAGAATAACTGATTAATAAACCTATTGAACAATTCCCCGAGTGAAAACGATGCATTGAGTTGAAATATTCTCTACATTAGAAGTTTAATTTCCATATATAAACTTTACACAATGTTTGATTATTCCCTGTTCAGTAATTATTGCAAAAGTGAATGAGTGAAAGGGATTTAAACTGTTCTATTTTAGTATACATATCTTATATGCAGATTCCAATTAGAACAATCTCTGAGGACTTTATAAAGTTGTGGACAGTGCTAACCAAGTAAATCAATGTCTTAAGGCTTGAAAAGATATTAATCTAATCCTGCTATATATCTATAGGATATACATATATATACAATATTGACCAATGGATAAGTACACCCCTAATAATTTTAAATAAAAAGTTAATTTTCTTCTGAAGGAATATAACCTGATTTCATTATTTCTACTGCCATTAAAACGGGTATTTCTAAGAATTATTTATTACTAAATGGTATAGCATTGAAAGTCTATGGCCAAAAATCAAAATTGGGACACCTCTATAACCAAAAATCAAAATTGTAACACCTCCATAATCAAAAATCAAAATTGCAACCCCTCCACAACAAAAATCAAAATTGCAACCCTCCACAAAAATCAAAATTGCAACCCTCCACAACCCAAAATTCAAAAATCAAAATTGCAACCCCTCCACAACCAAAAATCAAAATTGCAACCCCTCCACAAACAAAAATCAAAATGCAACCCCTCAAAATTGCAACCCCTCCACAAACAAAAATCAAAATTGCAAATTGCAACCCTCCACAAACAAAAATCAAAATTGCAACCCCTCCACAACCAAAAATCAAAATTGCAACCCCTCCACAAACAAAATCAAAATTGCAAACCCCTCCACAACCAAAAATCAAAATTCAAAAATCAAAATTGCAACCCCCACAACCAAAAATCAAAATTGCAACCCCTCCACAACCAAAATCAAAATTGCAACCCCTCCACAACAAAAATCAAAATTGCAACCCCTCCACAACCAAAAATCAAAATTGCAACCCCTCCACAACCAAAAATCAAAATTGCAACCCCTCCACAAACAAAAATCAAATTGCAAACCCCTCCACAACCAAAAATCAAAATTGCAACCCCTCCACAACCAAAAATCAAAATTGCAACCCTCCACAAAAAAATCAAAATTGCAACCCCTCCACAACCAAAATCAAAATTGCAACCCCTCCACAACCAAAAATCAAAATTGCAACCCCTCCACAACCAAAAATCAAAATTGCAACCCCTCCACAAACAAAAATCAAAATTGCAACCCCTCCACAACCAAAAATCAAAAAAACAAACAAAAATCAAAATTGCAACCCTCCACAACCAAAAAAAAATCAAAACTGCAACCCCTCCACAAACAAAAATCAAAATTGCGGCACCTCCACAACCAAAAATCAAAATTGCAGCACCTCATAACCAAAAAAACAAAACAATATTGGAACTCCACTGCAACCAAAGAAATCAAAATTGCAATGCCTTTGTAACTCAAAATCAAAATTGCAATCCCCACCCCCGCTACCAAAAATAAAAATTGCAACATTTCTATGATATCTACAAGGTGTGCACTTCCCCTAGACTGGTTGCCTAACTAAGATTAAAAAGCTCATTTCACCCTACTATTTATGCATAGCTGGAGAAAGAATAGCAGGATGCATACCTTTTCCGAGGACATTTACACTATGTAAGCTGCAAACAGCCTGGTACATTCCATTTAGAAGAAAACTGATTTATAGGCAATACTGTATATATACATGTATATATGAGTATATCTAAAAGTGTGTATGATCATATATATGTATCCACATAATATATGTTCATGTGTGCCTCTATCTCACCATTTCTCTCTCTCTCTCTCCATATATATATATATATATATATAATATATATATATATATATATATATATATATATGAAAATAAATCACCCATTTTATTACAAATTTAAATGTAAAATCAACTATGATTTTCCACACAACATTATATATGTGATGTGTGTGAGTGGTTTTTGCATATATATGTGTGTGCACATGCATGTATATGTACGCTTGCTTGCATGAATGTTTCCTTTATTCTACATGTGGATGTTAAAGTAAACTGTGCAACTAGCCACTTCCTTCTCATTTTTATTGTCACTGTATGGATTGGGGGCAAATGCATTGTCGACCATGAGGAGCAGGAAAGGGTGGGTGGGTGCTGACTCAGCAATGATTGCCTTAATGCCTCTGTGGCAAGTCAAATTAATCAAACACCATGTTTTTCATGCCAGAATGGGAAAAGAAAGTGATGCAGCAAAAACATCATTGACAGGGGCCATATTGGATGGCGGTGGTGACTTGTTGATTTTTGTGCTGATGGTGGAGGTTGAGGCTGGAGATTTCTGCTGTGGAAATGGAATGATTGTCAAAGCATTTGGGGATGATGGATGGATTAGAATTAAGAGAGCGATTCTGATTGGTGCTTACCTCTTTAGAATTATCAGAAACGCCCTAAGTTCAACACCCTCATGTGCACCTTGCATGCTGGGATGTTTAATAAGTTAGGCTAACAGGCATATATACATATATATACTCACGCACACACATATATAAAACATATATGCACACAATATTTATTAAGTATTATGATTTACTGATAAAAAGAGTGTACTACTAAATAGGATCTTAATACAATTATATATATACAGTGTGTTATAAAGTCTTACAGCAGTTTTAAAATTGAAAACTTAATTTGCCTTGTACAAACGATAGAATAATTTTGTTAAAAACATCTAAAAATACACTCTTGTAGTTTTATTTTAATGTACGTTTTTGTAATTACATTTCAAAGAATGCCATCTTTATTGTTACTTTTAAAATCTGTTGCAAGACTTTATAAACACCCTATATATATATATATATATATATGAGATAAGTAAACAAACAATGTGTTTATTATGGCTTTTTTAGCCGACAATTTTTGGGGATATGTGCTTAATTGAAGTCATACCTAATTTTGAAAATTAATTAGTTAATAATTAATGAATTTAGGCAGGCATATATGTTCAAATGTAAGGCTAAACAAATCGAGAAAATGTCAATCCCTGAATATATGTGTGTGTGTGTATAAATGTTCACTATTGCACATTTTAGATTTAAATTGGCTCTGCTTAATAAAACACAGAGCGTTTTATTTTTAAATTTTCTTAAACATTTTCAGCAACTACTTGCTTAAATATTTACACATACATATATGAGAAGAAAAAAGGAATATGAAATCCGACAGTGTAAAGAAGTATATAGTTCAGAAAAAAAACAGAATTAATCAAACTTTGACTTACAGATAGCTGACGCTAAAGCGTTTTGGTTTTAATAAAACCATCAACGGGGCATAACATAGTAAATATGAGTTATATGAAAGGAATGGTGTGAAACAAGCAAAAAGTTTGTGAGTCATAATTTGCGATGTTAGAAGGCTCAACTCTGCAACCAAAATGCAAGAAAATGTAAAAATGAAAAGTCAAGTAGTGTATGCGTTTCCATTCAAATGGTTGATGTCATTATCCCAGAAATTTTTGGTTTGGGAAAAAATCCAAAAATTTTTTAAATATAAATAAAATGAATATAAAAATAGAATAGTCCGACAGATGTTAAATATTTTTGATATTTAAAAATATTATATATATATATATAAAAATTCTGGTGGAATCCCGATCGTGGAGTGGCTCACATGGTGAACTGTAACATTGTAGTAAGAGACTTAAAACTCCAGGACTTTAAACTTATGGACGTTTTTAACTATAACCTTTAGAAAGGGATGTTCCTGCTTATACCCCAAGCTATGGTTTAAATAGTACTACCACTGTTCAACAAGATTTGGCGAGGAGGTGTCAGCTTCCAGCATCTACCACACATGTCAGATTACCCAAGTTGTGCTACTCATCTGCTGAGTTAGCAGGACCATTATTGAACCTAGAACCTTGTAATTAGATCTTAAGCCAATGCTTTACTGACTGAGCTCAACTAGTACTTTAGAATTATAATAAGATATAAAGATGGTTTAGTGTCAAACAGGCTTACTAAATTTCCATAATGGTACAATTTATTTTTCACTTCACATTTGTGATTTAGTTAATACTAACTCATAAACTATCATATTCTTTTAAAATTCAATCAATTCTTGATCATTAGTCAAGTGAATCTGTCTTTACAAAAGTTTATTCTGTCCTTACAAGAACTGTTTAGTCTCTTGTTTAATTGAGGGTGCAGTGCAAGTTGACTGACCAAGCTTGATATATGTTATTCCACAATTAGTCATAAGATAATCAAACTATATAGGAATTACAATGTTAACATATATATATATATATATATATATATATATATATGTGTGTGTGTGATGGCAATATTAATATACAGGGGTTTCAGAAAAATGTACTTTCTCATTTTATAATCTAATAATTTTACCAATTGTTCAAATGATCTCAAATTTTAGCAGCATGTGTTGAAACAACATAAAATTCTGTTCAATATTTTCTGTTTGCTTTTTCTATTCAGGTATAAAAATACCATTCACTCAAAAAGAAAATGGATTTAGACATTAAACATAGAATTTTGAGTTGCTTCTACACATTTTGTAAAAACACCCTGTATGTGTGTATGTATGAGTCATTTGAGGGCTCATGAGAGGAAAGATTCTGGTGGTGTGGTTATAGGATTGTGAGGGACAGCAGTGAACTGTAAAGATTATACTATTTCTGTATATATATATCTCTCTCTCTCTCTCTCATATAGCGAGAGAGAGATGCCATTATCAAAGTTCTTTATTTCCCCCTTTTTTATCATCTTCCTTAAGGCAATATATCAAACAAAAAACATACAACCAAGTACACACAGCTAACTCAACAGGACAGTTTCTCTTCTGCAGATTGTTCAGTATATGTCACATATCTACACAAATATGGCAGCAATGGAAATGATTATGTGTAGCTACATCAACTGCATGTATTGTCATCACAGGGTTGACCTCTCAAGAAAATATTAAGTCAGTTAGATGATTGTTCACTCTGGTAGGGCCAGGATCATTCCCTGATGTCTGAGGGTAGAAAGGTTTGGTCCCTAACCTATTATAAGTGACCTTGTGTCACATCCAGACAATGGGATTAAAAACAGCATTAGCAATCTTGATACTTTTAAAGCCATTTAATGAAAAGGATTGGTTTGGTTTCTTTATTTAATGGCATATCAACCTTCATGGGTTATTTTAATACCAAAGCCATCCATGTAGAAGAACAGTAGTGGTATTATTGAACCTATAGTCTGATTATTAGTAGTGATAAAGACAACAACAATGTTGAAGAGAAAAATCCCTAGATATTATTTGCCTCTACAGTAGAGTGCTTTCATTTTTTTTTTTAAAGATGGGACAGTCTATCTTTGATATTAAAGATTACAGTCAATAACAGAACGAGTTCTGTTTAAAAAAAAAAAGACTGGCTCCTCTAAAACTAATCTCTTCTTTCTCATGTCATTCAATTTTTTTTCTCTCTTTATCATCTTCATTATGACAATATATCAAACAAAAACAAGAAAAAAATCAAATTAATAAATTCTTGCTATAAAACATAAAAAAAACTATATATATATATATATATATATATATATATATAGTCCCAATATTTTGCCTCTTGTTTATTTTCTGGTTGCTGTTTGTTCAAGAAAGGAACTACCAATATTTTTGTCAGTAAATTGGTGGTATATTTTAACTTTTGGAATAACTAGCTTGTACTTAATAATATCTGTCTAAATAAGGGAAATATAAAGCGTTGTTGTTATATTATATGTTTACAAGTGATTCACTGCTGATTTGCTGATATTAAGGAAGTTCATTATATATATATATATATATATATATATAGCATGAGGTGTAATGGTTATTGTCATAGAAAATCAACACAGTAACATGAGTTCAAATCCTAGATGAGGTCTGTTTGCATTTCACATAGTGCTAATGCTCTTGGGAAAGGTATGCTTCTAACTATTCTGGACTCTTTAATCTTGACTAGGTAACCAGTCTAGAAGAAAAAAAACTCTGAATTCAAACCTGTTAAACTCCATTTAAAAATTTAGCTTGTGTCATTTGTGTCAATTCCTGCTTGTGCGGAGGGTTAGTGCATGTATGTATGTATTATGTATATATATATATATATATATATATATATATGTGTAATGAAATGAATAGAAAATCATGTAGAAAAGGTTGGTTGGATTTAAGACAAGACAACCCTTGCTGGGCTATTTTTACCAAAGTCAGTTTATCAATTAGGAAAAGGAAAACTGAATTAAAACTGGTTAAATTCAGCTTGAGAAACTGACCTTGTATCAAATGTGAAGTTTTTTAGTAAACTTTTACCTCCTCTCTGTTCTGCAATGGTTTACACGGTTTTTAGTAGTTTATATATACACCATGTAACTTTTGATTTACTGGAAGTTTTCTTTTTATAATGATCCAGTTGAAGGGCTTTAAAGTTTCATTTCTTTTGGTGTGTGTATTTATTCTCAATAGAGTATGTTTTCCTTCATAAAAATAATTTTGGCTTTCTTTATATATATATATATAATATTTATGAAGAGAATTGTTATAGAATCAGTGAGAAAGATGAATTGGAGTTTAAAATCATGAATGGATTTGTGAGGGTTTTTTTTTTTTGGTTCCAAGGAAACTTTTGCCTCTTTTCTCATGCTCTTTCCCCCTGAGCTAACACACAAAGCACATTGGAATGTTTGAGGTTTTTTTTTTTGTCAATTATCAAAATTAGCATTGAAATTCTGAACAATTTGTAATAATTGCATTATGATTAACCGGAAATAAGTTTTTATTTCAATTTTGTTATTATTATTATATTTATTATTATTATTATTATTATTATTTATTGTTATTATTTTTGAGAGGAGGACTTTAAGGGTTTGTAATGATCCAGATTTCCAGTGGGACAATTTAGAAGGGGCAGGAGGAAAATTTTGGTTTGTGGGTCTGAGGGTTGGCTGGAAAAGGGTTGAAGAGGGTGCCCATTTGTCCCCACCCCATGTATCATTTATCTAATGTGGAGTTACAATGCTATAAAAAAGATAACTACATGAGAATAATTAATTGCAGATGTGTTTGCAAGTGTCAGGAGAGCATTCCGATTTTTAAAAAAATGTATCCCAAGATCATACTTCAAGTCATAAGTTAAAAAAAAAAAACATTTTAAGAACTGGCACAAGTATTTAAGTTTTAATTTATTAGAATATTATATTAGATCAGAAAGACTAATGAAATTAAATAAGAATGTATATAAAATGATTACACTTATTTTAATCATATTTGAATTGGTTTCTATATAAAATCATTCGTAGCATTGATTTTAATATGTTGGAGAATAAAAAAAAATAATATTAGAGATCAATAACACCAAGTAATTATTTATCAAACCATGTTTTGTTAAAACCGGTATGCAAATTAACCACACTATATATTATGTAAACCTTCATTTCTTAGTGATATATGACACATTTCAGGATTTTAAACACACTAATAATATGGGCTGTTTTGAAGCAAATCTAACTCAGAATTTCATAGGGACATTGTTCATAAATAAGATTTATTCTATGTATTAATGATTTTGACTATAAATTCAATACTCATTGATAAACTTACACAATTCCTGAGGGTATTGTGATGTAAGCAGTGATGTAGTTTTAATTACAGACAGATAGACACTGAATCTCCATTATAATAAAAAATGATGAGTGAATTAATTTTTAAAAAGCTGACTCAGTCATACAAAAGTAAGAGGAGTGTTTTGGAATTTGCACACTTGCTACCAAAAGAATAATAATCTTGATTTAACTCTCTCTCACTCTTTTTGTCTTTCTTTCCTTCTTTTCATTATGTTCAATTGAAACAGATTAGTTATCACTTCCACGCACTCACCACCCACTCTATGTTTCTTCAACTGTCTTTCTTTCTTATTATATTTTTTCTGTGCAGAATGTCCTTTTAATTTCCTTTCTTTCTTTATAATAAAAACGGAATGGTCCATTATTTAGCAGCGTGATGATACTCACAAGAAATATAGAATACGGTGGATAAGCAACAACATATAATCATTTTTGCATTTATATCTTGGATGATTTGACTGTCTCATTTTTAACCAGAGGGTATTGACTGATGATAACGGTCATACAATTAAGGAACATGAGTATTAATATATACATAATACTGGATTTTCACAAAAAAAATACCCCAGAGCATAAACAATCGTAACTAGCGTTGAATTTGAAAATAATCAATACTAAACACAAAATCACTGTTATATTGATGATTACATATAATGATTTTAGTCAATAGTACATAGTGTCATCAAGATGAAAATAGTGAAAAGACTCATGGGAAGGATTGCACTACACGCACTATTGAAAGAGACTTCAAGATAAGTGTGCCAACATCAGCACTAACATACTTATTTTCAGGGGTTGTCATCCTAGAATCTTTTTTTTCTATGAAAGCAAGTAGATTCTTTTAATCTATTTCCTTTGGCTGAATCAGTGGTGTGTGTGCATGTGTTTGGGTGGAGGGGTAGTTTGGAGAGCAAGGAGACCCAGTGTGTAGGGGTGAGTTTGGAGAGCAAGGAGATCCAGTGAAGTGTGAAATAACAGCTTCATAGAAATGATTGTGTATTTGCTTTATGTGTGGGCACGTGGTGGGAAGCACATGGTAAGGATAGAATTCACTATGATGTAGTAATGATTGTATGGATTTAGTGTAAGTATGAATGTGTGTGGTTAGAGTAAGAATATAACTATGCCGTAGCAGTAATAACATGTATTTACTTTGTGTGTGTGTGGTAAGGATATAATTCACTATGCTGTAATAATGATGGTATGTATTTAGTGTAAGTATATATATATTATATGTGTGTGTGTGTGAGTGTGTGATTGCAGTAAGAATATAACTCTATGCCATAGTAGTGGTAATGACATATTTACTTTAATTGTGTATGTTGTGGCAGGCACATGATGAGGATAGAATTCACTATGTTGTAGTAATGATTGTGTACATTTAGTGTGAATGTGTATTTGTGGTGAGAAGTGCGTAGTGAAGATAAAATTCACAATGCTGTAGTAATAATGACATATATTTAGTATGAACGTGTGTGTATGGTGAGAAGCACAGGGTGAGGATAGAATTCCCTATGTTATAGTCACGATGGAATGCATTTAGTCTATCTTTGATAATAAAGATTACAGTCAAATATGGAATAAGTTCTGTTTAAAAAAAACCCTCTGAATTCAAACCTGTTAAACTCTTAAGAAATTGACCTAGTGTCACATCCTGCTCGTGCAAAGGTGTTGGTGTATATATGTATGTATAGAAAGAATAGAAAATCATTTAGAAAGGATTGATTGGTTGATTTTATGGCAAGTCAACCCTTGCTGGGTTATTTTATGCCAATGTCAGTTTATCAATTAGGAGAAGGGAAACTCTGAATTCAAACCTGTTAAACTCAGCTGTTCATGTGGGGGGGGGGTGAACATACATATAAAATAAATTATCTTGTAGTAATGATGACATGCATTGAGTGTGAATGTGTGTGTCATATGAGGTGCAGGGTAGATAGAATTCACTATGCTGTAATAATGATGGTATACATTTACTTTTAGTGTGAGATTGGTGGCACTCAGTTAGAATCTAACTCTATTCTGTAGTAATAATGACATGTATTTACTTTATGTGTGTATGGTGGGAGGTACATAGTGAGAAGAGAATTCTTAATACTATAGTAATGATGGTATGTATTCAATTTGAGTGTGTGCATGGCTCTGATGGAATAATGGGCTATGTATTTCCATTGAATGTGTGTGCATGATGGGGGGCACTCAGTGAGAATAGAACTCTCTAGGCTGTGTTTGCAACATAATGCCAAATGCAATGTCTGCATAGGCACTTGCCCAGATCATTATAATTAACTCAAGGGAGATAACTATTAAAATACTAATTATAGATTATTTACTTATTCACAATTAATCATAACATGTAATACCCATGCTCCTTAATTGTACAACTGTTATCATCTTGCAACACTGATTAAAGATGAGACCGTCCAAATTGTCCATGATGAAATGCAAAAATGTAAATCCTGATTATCTGGTGTTGCTTAACCGCCAAATTCTTATTTTTTATGAGTGCTGTCACCTCAGCTAAATCATGGACCATTCAGTTTTTATTATGAAGAAAGGTAAGAAAAGTGACATGCTATACAGAAAAAATATAATAAGTGAGCGTGCAGAAGTGATAACACTAATCTGCTTCAATTGAACATAATGAAAAGAAGGAAAGAAAGAAAAAGAGTGAAAGAGATTTAAATCAAGATTATTATACTTTTTGCATATTGAAGTATATAGCAATAGCTCTTAAGTAAACATATCAAATGTAATAATTAGATTATCATACTGTGGTAAATCCACAGGTCCTTCTAGTCTTAGCATAAATTCTACAAAAATGATGTGCCTCAACATTGAACTTAATAGCTGCCAAAGGTGACCTTTAAGTGCATAAATAAATCAAATAAAAAGATAAAACCAAATTTATGCTAATATAAATAGCAACAATTGGCTACAATAATAATTTTATAGACTTGGCACAAGTCTTATTAATTTGCAGGTGAATTTAATTAATTAAAAAATTGAGAATATTGAATTTGATTGGTCAAATTACATTTTGTGAATATTTCATGAAATGGTAACCTTTATCTGTTGGTACAATAAATAGCATGTCATGTCATATATATGACTTGTTTGAAAATCGAACTCACTAACAATAGTCTGATAATCTAGCTTGCTAACCATTACACTAATATAATAAAGTAAGAGAAGAAAATATTTTAAAAATATAACAAACACAGGATGTTATGATTAGGGGAAATAATTTTATGTGTCAATACTTAAGCATTTCGGTATATTGTACCATCTTAAGGACACTGTTAAGTACTGTTTATGTGAGGGACAAAATGAAAGATGTTAAGTGTATAGTGAGTGTGAGAATATGATGTTATTAACCGTTAATTTTTTTTCCTCACCGACTTTTAGCCACCCCGATGACTTTACTTACTTTATTATGGAAATACGGTATCAACCAGATACCAAAGGAATCTATCCATCTTCACTAGTGAGACAAAGGAAATTGTTATTTTAGCATCTAAAGCGGAGCAACACACCTGCAATCAGCTCCTCACTTTACCGCACAGATGCCTCCAAAAGCAAATATCCTCCAAAAATTGTTGGCTAAAAGCCATATCATATAAACACAATGTTTATTTACGTACTTATATATATATATATATATATATATATGTATATATATATTATATATGTTTGGAGGTGCATGGTTTAATGGTTACCATCATAAGAAATAGACATGGCTAGACAAGTAGGACAGACTGGGCTCTTTAATCTTGGTTAGGCAACTGGTCTAGGAGAAGGAACACTTTGAATTCAAACCTGTTAAACTCTGTTTAAGAAATTAACCTTGTGTCACATCCTACTTGTGTTGCAGGACTGGTAAATATGTATATGTGTGTATGTGCACACATACAGACAACAAGAATTTTAGAAATATATAGATGTACATCCCTGCCACACAGAAAGATAACCAATATAACATATACAGAGAAGTTACATTCCATTCTATACATATCAGTAGGTTATTTCATTATATAACAAGTAAAACAAAAAATATTTCAATCTTATAATTATATCTAGAGTGCAAGTATAACATATATGAACTGATATATATTAATCAAAAATACATTTTCATATTTAGAAATAAATTACAGATTGTTTAAACTTTAATTTTTCTTTGTTTCTGCAATTTGGACATTGAAAGTTGCAGTTATAATTATTAAATTAAATTCATTAATTTAATTATAAATTATTTCTTAAATCATTTCTTATATTTTTAGATTTTTATTGACATCAGGAAATTTCTCAGTTTAGAAAATAAATCAAAATTAAATGTTTTTCATTAATAAAAAGATTAATATTCATCCTTCGAGATAAAATATCCCATAAAAGTGTCTTAATATCATAAATGAAGAAAAAATATCATATCTAATATTACAAAATATGAGGGTAGTTACAGTTTAATAAAATTATCTTGTAATGTTAATAATTATCATAAAGACATGATTTATATTCAATTGAATGAGCCATTCCGATAGGCTTAATTATAAATGGTTTCAACTGACAATCCAAAGACAATTGTGTGAATACAGTTGTTACAGGAATATCTGGGAATATTTATAGATAATATAGTTTGCTATATATATATATATATATATATAGATAGATAGATAGATAAAGAGTGCTCAGTGTCAGTGATAGAGCATATATATCTTTAAGTTAGTGTTGCACAGGTGTGACTACACTACCCTAACTTATATATACTAGCCAATATATGCACCCTGCGGGTGCAAGTATTTAAGTTTTAATATAATAAAATATATTAAATTAGAAAGGCTAATGAAACTGAATAAGAATGTAGAAAAAGATTTGGAACAGAGGGGGTATGATTGAAAATAGAACAACTTTGAAACTAACTCTTCCATCATTTTCCATTATTCCCGTCTTTCATTGTAAATTTTCCTAATTTAACTATTTAGTTAAAATAGGAAATAAAGAATAATATTACAGTTATTTCTTCTTGTTGTTGGATTTATTTTAAGATTTATCCCCGAGATTGTTGCTCATATTCAATAATATAAAACCAAACAATTAGAAATCAATAATACTAAGCACATATTTATTAAAATCAAATTTTAAGATCAATATGCAAATTAGCCTTCCCATTTACACTGTAAAATACTATATTGTTGTATATATAAATACAATTACATGTTATTAATATGTAGATATGGTCAACAGTCTTAATGATGTAAAACAATTTAATTAATTATTGAGATTTAAAAATAAAAATAAAATCATGGAGAGTGTGATGTAAATAACTAAGGGAATTGTGACTTGTATAGTAATATAGTTTCAGACAGACAGACAAACCCACAATCTCAATTATGATAAGATATATATTGTGGATGATATGGGTGCTATATTTCTAAGAAGATAATGCTCAATATCATTGATAGATCATTTATATTTCAGTTAAGGTAACATGGATGAGGTGGCAACACCATGTTACTTACAGTTTCTTGCCTATGCAATCCTCAGACTGAAGATTGCATAGTAAGCAGGTGTTGATTCCATGTCTGTGCTATCTGAACTCATATACTGACGAAGACTGAGTCGGGTTTCACTCCCAGCTAGAAGTAGCTGTTATGTCTAGCTACTCTGATGATATGTAAACATTGAAACTGTGTCTGTGGATGACTTATATATGCTCTCAATACCCTGTAAATGTTTTTAGAGGGACATTAATTAAACTTTCACCACGTAGCATAAGGCATTACTCGCCTGTTGTTTACAGACTTGAGTTCTCTGGTGATTGTAAACATGCATCTATGGAAGTATGTATCAGTTAATTGTTCACCTCTTACTGGCAGTTACAGGTGGCTGAGATGGTAAGGAGTTGGACTGCCAAAAACTCTGTTGGGTTTGGCTCCCGGTTAGAAGTAGCTGTTATGTCTAGCACACTGATGAGATGTAAACATTGAAACACTGTGTCTGTGGATGACTTATGTGTGTGTCGAACAAATAATTTTTAAAACATTTTTCTAAAATCAAGAAAGTGCACATTATATATATATATATATATATATATATATATATGTATGCATAGCATACATCAATGTGAGTGTATATTGTTGTTTCTGGAATCTTTGAGAATAGAGTATTCACCAAACTAAATTGCAACATAATAAATGTCATGTCTGTATAAGGACCCATCCAGATCATTATAATTTTCAAGATGGATAACTATTATTATTATCTTATTTATTTACTTATTTACAGTTAAATTTTATAAATAGATGTGCCTCAACATTGAACTTAATGGTCACCAAAAAAACTTTAGGTGAGTAAATAAATCATATATATAACTCATATATTCTCACATCTATCTATCTGTATTATATATCTACTAGAAAAAGTGTGACCTATTGGGTCACCAATTGAGTTCTAAGAAAATAATGTGATCAGGAAGAAAGTTAGTTAAAAAAAAATGAATATGACCAGAGAATGACAAACCCCCAAAAACATCAAAATCATTCTGCTAAAATTTGCAATTAAATCAAAAACTGACCTGTGTTGTATATAAGCCAGCTATTAGCTGCTGAAAATTATCATCTGAATAAGTTCATCCACCGCTCAAACTCTCCGATCTCTCTTTACACTTACAGAGAAATATATATAAAGAGTAGTTAATCAAGATATATATAGAGAGTGGAAAAGAGACAGGCAGAATCTGAAGTAATAGATGGGTGAGTTTTTAACTTAATTGCAAATTACAACTAATTTGAACTAAATAAAATGGATTTTTTTCAAACATAACTTAATCCCAAAACTATGGAATATTTTAGCAAAATAATCATTGATTTACTCAGCTTTAGTATAATATATATATATATATATATATATATATATAACTGATAACTCTGTCATAGCAACTTCCAAAATATATTAGATACCAGGGAGCAGATGAAATTGTATCACATTTTTGTCTATGAATGTTGAGTAAGCTTTATATTTATAATGAATTCATCATCTTTGGTAGGTTTGCATGGGTTATTTGGTGCATGTAGAGTATATATCTATCATTTATAATTCTTCATTATTTGATCTATACAAAAGAGCAACACTCTTCATTGATATTAATAAAAAATGTGATAATGTTAAAAAACATATAGAACTAACAAAATATAAAGAAAACAAATAAAAAAACTAAAAAAAACTCTCTCTCTCTCTCACTTTTTCCTTCTATTTTATATTCATATCAACTGTTTTATTAAAGCTTAAATATAACTGTTTAGACCTAATGGTAAAAAATAGATCTCTTATTTTGTTAAATGCTGAACTGATATGAATAGATATTCTTATGACATAGCTTCAATGTTCTTGTTATAAATGGTAAAGAAAAGTAATTCATATTTTTTTTCTTCTTCTGATTCCTTGACAGATTTAGATACATTGTGAAGCCCAACAATTCAAGAGAAACATAAAACATATTTTTCTATTTTGACATCTTTAGTTGTCTCCCTTTGCATTATTTCTCAATTTCTTTTTTACTTCATCTCGACAACTGTGTGCGACATCAGCCAGTGAAGAGGCTCGTTTCAGTATATATTTATAAATATATGCTTAATTCTTAAAAAATGAGTATGATACTTTTTTCATAAATGCTTATTTCATTATGAATAATCATTTTGTTATTCATTCAGTCGGTTTCTTAGATTTTATGGCATGTCAACTCTTGTTGGGTTATTTTATGCCAAAGATATTTTTATCTTATTCATTCTTTGTTTAGTACAGTTGTTATTTGTGCAAGTGCAATCAGATTTATTTA
This sequence comes from Doryteuthis pealeii, assembly GCA_023376005.1. NCBI lineage: Eukaryota > Metazoa > Mollusca > Cephalopoda > Myopsida > Loliginidae > Doryteuthis > Doryteuthis pealeii. The sequence goes on from CM042138.1 coordinate 114,166,826, forward strand.
ACCGATAGATGGGACCCTAACAGGTACTACCACTCCAGGTCAGAGTGAACCTGGGAGTCATTCTTTTTAAAGTAAATTACTTGAAAACTAAAAATATCATCATTGGATTTTACATCTCGAGTTGTAATGGAAACGCCAATAAACATTTTTTCTTTCCTAAAAGATTGTGATTCTTCTCATGACACATGTCAGAATGATAGATGTGCAAAAACAATGACATACTTATTTGAATAAGATCTTCAAAAGTTCTTTGACAATAAACTATTGAAAATAATTTCCCAGGTTGCATCATTACTATGCTTGGATACACAGTGAACACCTAAGGATGGCTGGAGAATACAGCAGCCAAAACTTTGTGTTTATATATACATACTACAATAAAGATGAGGACAACAGTCCAAAACATCAAAATTATACTTTAGTCTGTTCACCACCTTTAACTCTGCTATTCAATTGTATTTAAAGCAGTTGGGGAAAAAAAGAAGCAATTTGTGACGAAGGTGCTGGTTGGATAATAAGAGAGATTTTTTATTGGTCAAAAGTTAAGTATCCCTTCTCACTCAATATCTGGATTGTAGTCCATTTCAGAATATTTATTCAAGTCAGCATAATGCTTTTTGATAGGATTCTATGAGTATATTTTTTTCTTATTTTAAATGTACATTTTTTAAACACCTACAGAATCAAAATCATTGATAAATAAAAAAACGAGAAAGTGAAAAATAAATGCAATGAATTCAACCTGAATGAAATGAAGAATTAATTTTTTGTTTTATTTAATTAAGAGTTTTTTTAATTTTTTTCTCTTTTCAATCTGTAACTCGTATCTTGTCAGCAGACCAAATTTCAGAAGTAAAATACATAATGTCCGAGAAATCTCACACTAAGGGCTCTTCTTGATTTTTTATTTTTTATTTTCATACATTTTTTTTATCTGAAGATTATTATCTCCCCGGATACAGCACTCTTCAGGCAAAAAGGAAAATTTAATTAATCTAAACTGTACGTTCTATTAATTATATTATCTTGTTCAATAGTTAGATTGTAGTTGTAGATAAATACTCTCCCCTTACAGATGCTGTTTATAGAATAAACAACCATTGAGGTGAGTCATTAGCCTGCCAGAAAAATATTTCTAGTTTTTTTTTGTTGTTGCTGTCTGACTCCAACAGAATCAAAAAGCAAAAGTAACAAAAAATATATCCAGAGGTCAGCAAAGAGAGTCAGCAAAAAAGAAGCAAAAAGAGAGAAAAAAAAGAAGCTGAACAACAAAAATTTTGCTGGAAACAATTGGGACACAATTATAAACAGCAAGTTAATGAAAACACAATTATCTGCTAACAACCCTTTATGACCAAGGTTTCTTCCTATTTCTTTCTTCCAAATTCCTATGTATGAGACTTTTAAAATTTAAAAACAAAATTCTCTCTCTAAATGGATATTTGTTAAACTAACTCTACAACGAGGTCTGATATATGGAGTGCCAACCAAAAATCTTTAAAAAGAAAAAGATTGGCTTTAATAAACTGGTTGGTTGGTTGGTTGGTTTTACAGCATATCAACACATTTTGCTATTTTATGCTGAAGACATTTTTGTTTTATTCATTCTTGATGGATCCTTAGTTTTCTTTTTACAGTTGTTATTTGTGCAAGTGCAATCAGATCTCTCTAACCCAAACATGAAACCTAACAGCTACTACCACTACCACTATTTAAAATGCAAACAGCCTTATCAAGGATTTGAACTCGGATTGCTGGGTTCCTTTACTAAAAAAACTATAAACCATGATCATCTTCACAAAAATGAGTGATTACATTTTCCTGGTTATGACACTAAATTGTAACTGATGGTGAGGCTCGAGATTTGGAGATAGTAGTCAGCCCTTCATTGCTGTTATTCCCAGGTCCACTCTGACCCAGAGTGGTTGTACCTGTTAGGACCTCATCTAAGGATCAAATAGATGCTAAAAAGATTATTAATATCTGATTGGACAGTGTGCCAAAAAAACTTTTAAGGAAATAACTGCACCAAAAAATGAATGTGATTCCCTAATCTCTCAGCATAAAATAACCTTAGATGGGTTTACAGGCCATTAAATCAATCAATCATCTAAATATGTTTAAATTATATTAGTTTTTTTATATCCTCTCTGGTAAAATGTAATTACTTTCAGAACACCCTAGTACATTGTAGCTTTCTTAGAATGTTAACATTATTTGAAAGAAAAAAAAAATAGATATATTTTTCTATTAACCTTTTCCAGACAGATCAGCCAGATGTGACTGTCCAACGCACATGTTTGTTTACAACCAAAACTAATAATACCAACTGACCATAGAGGACTAAATTAAACTGAATCATTCTGAACAACATGATGGCTTTATCTATGTAGAAAAGATTTGCTTTGAAATTAGCAATTTATTTCCTAACCCATCTTTTTTTTTTTTTTTTTTTTTTCTTTTTTTAGAGAGATGATTGAATCTTGATGTCATGACAACCAATTTTATTGCATACCCCCCCCCCCCGCCAAGAAATGACTCAAACTAAATATTTATGAGTACAAAATGTTTCTGCTAGCTTAAACATAATCCCTACCAGAATATATATGAACTATGCAGGACTTGTGGCTATACCACAATATGACAATTTAATTATTACAATGTTTGACATGTTAGGAGCTGTATATTGGATTTTATACTTAAGAGCTATTACAATGGTTCAATATATAAAAAGTATAATATTCTTGATTTAACTCATTCACACTCTTTTTTTTTTCTTTCTTTTTTTCAATTCAATTGAAACAGATTAGCATAATTGCTTCCACAGACTTAGGCACTCATTTCACCAACAATCGGATTTTGATTGCATTCATCTTTTTAACAAGTGCTGTCAAATAAATGGAAAAAGAGAAATTCATAAAATCTGAAAGGTTGGTTTGGTGTAAAAATATAGAGAAAAATAAACAAGATAATACACCAGTGGTGGTATATAAATCGGCTTGACTGTAAGATATGTCACAGTTTAAAGTCTACAAAATATGTAGAATCCATATATATATATATATATATATATATATATATATATATATATATATAAGAATAAAAATGGTCTCCAAACAATAAAGGTATGACAGCAGGCAGTTTAAGGCTGCTGTCTGTGTTCTGATCTCCAGTAATCAGAGGCAGAAAAGAAGCACTTTAAACGGTAAAGGTCAGAGGTCGTAGTAATGTTTGGTTGAAGTAGAATCTAGCCAACTTGGCTCACTGTAGGCTTAATGTCAAGTCTATAGCTTGAGACCCAACAATGACTGCCGCATCTTCCACAATAAGTATTTACCTGCAGAGAGAATGTTAAAGAATGGTGTCTGATGTGTATGGAATTGTATTTCATGGTCAAAGACCTTTGGCTAGACCCCAAATAATTGCTTTCATTTATGGCGTGTCTACTGGTAAAGTTTCTCTGTAAGTAAATGGGGGTGGGGGTAGCATCTGACAGACATAATCCGAATCGAAGCGTCTCAACCTCGGTATAAACAAAAATACTTAGATATTGAATTAGCGTTCCTCCACTTAAAGACAATTTGACTGATAGCTCTTTGTAAATTGCCTTGTAACAAACAAAGGTCAAGTAGATATGAATACACCTTTTTTGGTTGGAGTACAAATTACTAAAATAAGGAGATTGAAAATGAACAAGGTCTAACAGAGAAATAAGTACTAATGAAATTATATATTACATATATAAATATTCAATCTGATTGTGTTAAGATCAAATTTCTAAGTTTTATCTCATTATAATGGAGATTCAGTATCTGTCTGTAACCGAAACTATGTCACTGCTTATGGCACAATATCCTCAGGAATTGTGTAGGTTTATCAATGAGTATATAATTTATAGTCAAAATTATTCATACATAGAATAAATATTATTTTTTAACAATATGAAAATCTGAATTAGATTTGCCTCAAAACAACCCATGTTATTTGTGAATTTAAAATCTTATAATGTGTCTTACATATCACTAAGAAATGGAGGTTTAAATAATATATGGTGTGGTTAATTTGCATACTGGTTTTAACAAAACTGGGTTTAATAATAATTACTTGGTGTTATTGATCTCTAATATTATTGTTTGATTCTCCCAGTGTATTAGGAATTACCATTTTACTGATCCAACAAAATCAATCCTATGAATGATTTTATATAGAAACCAATTAAAATACAATTAAGATAAGTGTAATCTTTTTATATGCATTCTTATTTAATTTGGTTAGTTTTTGTAATATATTTCATTACACTAAAACTTAAATACTTATGCATGGAGGGTGCATATTCTTGCTAATAATACTAGTAAAAGTAAAGTTAGTGGCGTAGCCTTTTGTTGGTATTGACAGGGCAGTAGGGTGGGACAATGATATAGGTGCTTGGGCTTTTGTCACCAGCTGATTGATTGACCAACAGTTTAGCCTAAGTAAGGGCCAAAGGGAAGTGTTGCATATCATGGACTGCTCAGCCATCAGGGTTCAATCCTTAAGCATCACTGGTCAGTGGGATTTTAAACCCCTGCAGTGTTGCAGTCAGTGTATTCTAAAGCCGCAGCCGACAGAGCTCATCAATATGGATCTTCCTCTTTTCTACCAAATTCTGTTGTAGCAAAGACACCCACCCATCAGGAAGTCTGACATTATGCTAGTGACACTCTAAATACACACAGTACACAATATTGACAGATTTCACATGCAGTCAAACAATGAAAAGGACGTTCCTTAAACTGGGACTTCTAATAACTACGTTTCAGTTCACACAATTCCTTCAAACCCCTTTAGTAATTTTACACCCAATAAACTTTCCTATATTCACACATTTTATTCTTTCTGTATCATGTCTCTATCTGTGCAGTCAATAAAAGTCTGTTGAGTTTCAAATGGGTTAGCTCTGAATTCACACCCGGGAAAGAAAATGGTATTTCTTGTTTCCTGTTTTCTACAACAATATTCCATCTACAAGAATGAAAATTTTGATGTTCCTTTCTTTCTTTTTTCTTTCTTCAGCCAATGATTTCTTTCTTTGACTCATATCTTTCTTTCTTTGACTCATGACTTTTTTTTCTTTCTTTGTTTCTTTCATTCATTCTTCTACTGATGATTTCTTTCTTTCTTTCATCTGCAAATGCTTTCTTTCTTTCTTTCTTCATCTTTCTTTCTTTCTTTCTTTTCTGCTTTCTTTCTTTCTTTCTTTCTTTTCTGCAAATGATTTCTTTCTTTCTTTCTTTCTGCAAATGATTTCTTTCTTTCTTTTTCTCTGCAAATGATTTTTTCTTTCTTCTTTCTTTCATCTGCAAATGATTTCTTTCTTTCTTTCTTTCATCTGCAAATGATTTCTTTTCTTCTTCTTTCTTTCATCTGCAAATGATTTCTTTCTTTCTTTCTTTCTTCTTCTGCAAATGATTTCTTTCTTTCTTTCTTTCTTTCTTTCTTTCTTCTGCAAATGATTTCTTTCTTTCTTTCTTTCTTCTGCAAATGATTTCTTTCTTCTTTCTTCCTTTTGATCTTTCTTTCTTTCTTCTAGTCAAGATTTTTCCTTTTTTCTTCAGCTAATGATTCTTTCTTTCTTTCTTTCACTCATGTTTTTTTTTTTCCTTCTCTTCTGCTCATGACTTTCTTTCTTTCTTTCTCTCTACCCACTACAAGGCCTTACAAAAATGTAGCATTTATTTACAACTATACTGCTACAATGCTTCTTGCTGTCTGCTCCAGGATATGCAGCAGAGATTTGGCTTGAGCAGATACATTTGCAAGAAGTGCAAGATCATCAGCATAATCTACATAGTCTCTCTACGTGAACTCAGATAAAACAGAGTTAATGTATTTTAATCAAGATAGTGTCATCTCCTCAATAAATAGTAAGTAAACGTATACCTAAGTAAAGCATTTGAAAGCTAATAGTAGGTGTGCTACTCAACCCCAACCAAAATATATCCCTAGTCTAGTACTAGAGAAAAGGGATAGACTCACTCACTGATTGGTTGACAATAGGCCACTCTGCAGACTTTATGTTATGATTCTGGTTGCCATTTTAGGCATTTAGTTTCCCTGTTGGTAAATCCAATGGTAGAAAAGAATATAGTTTCAGTAGAAACACCTTGTAGTAGAAAGTCTTTAGTATTCCTTAAAATCCTAGGTAGAAAAAAGTAATTTCTGTAGATACTCCTAGTGGCAGAAAGTCTGTTGTATTTCTTGAAATCCTCCTCTGTAGGTCTTGATTTCAGAAAGTTATTTTGCAATTGATTTCAGGACAAATACCAACGACCTTAAATGCATTCTATATTGTTTCTGATTGGCTAATTTTTATTGGGAATGCATGCTGCTGATGTTGGGAAAGTTCATAAATATGAGTGGGAATTTTGTGTACATCTTATACCCATAGATAATCCAACATTTTATTTTTGTACTTATATGTGTAAATTAACTTATTTTTCCTTCTGGCTATTTAGCATATCATTGGATATACTAATGCTAATACTGGACCGAGATGAGATGGGATGTGACTAAATATTCTCCTACGTACCAACCATTATTTATAACTAGTAACAACCTGAATAGCCATATTGGATTTTGGTATTAAACTACTGAAGCAATGGATACTCCCTTTGATTGTAATTCGATGCAGACAATGGAGGGATGAAAAAAAAATTCAAAGAGACAGACAGACAAGGTCATAATCAAATCATTTAAACAATTATCCTTAATGTGCATCTGAAATTACTTCTATAATCATTTTTGAGGGAGTGGGGATTGAGACGCACACAAATGCACATTTTTGCTGCAAGTCTTTTTCTTCTTCTTTTTTGTAGATAACACATTTCTTATTAAGCAATCAAATTAATTAATGAAATTACTTGCATTATGTTCTATTTAATCTTATCTTCTAATTAGATTGAAATCGAATATGATTGGCTGAAGCTGAAACAATTGTTTACTGAAAATAACTGACAAACGGGTGTAATAATAAAACACTTTTAAAAGTGCTTTACTATAGTTGGTTAGATTTTATCGCATATCAACCACTGTTGGGTTATCTTATGCCAAAGACATTTTTGTTTTATTTATACTTGATGGGTACTCACATTTTTTAAAAGTCATTTTTTCTATCTAACCCATAGATGGCACCCTAACAGATAATACCACCCCAGGTTAGGTTAATGGTGATGAATAGGTACTCAACATACCCCAGTGCTACAGAACTGGAACCTCACCATCTGATAGTTTGACGTCATACCCAGGACATTAAGAGCCTCAGCCACTGCTTTCTAGCACATGTATGATAAAATAGGGTTGGGGCTTGCCATAAGGGCAATAGGATTAGGACAATGATATAGGTGCTAGGGATTGACTTCACTAGTCGATTGATCAGAGGGGTCAATGTGTAGTGTTGCATGTCATGGACTGTTCATCCATCAGGGTTCCACCCATAGTTAACAGGTGACCCTATTGGGGGGGGGGAGGGATTTTATCCCTCTGCCGAGGTGCAGTCGGTCTATTTTAAAGACCCAGCTGAGAGGGCTACATAGAGCTATGGTTAACAAACTAATCTTGCAGACTATAACTATTGCAGTGAGTTTGATCTCACTAAGTACCCCACATTTTGTTACTTGGTGATGCCCATCTCCTCTCTGAGAAACAGACTGTATTGACTGATTTTAATAGTATGTCAAATCATCTTATTTTATGCCTAGTGGTTAGGGAATTGCATTCATTGTATGTTCATATTTATATTTTTTTCATCTAGTTGTTACTTAAGAGAACTTTTTTTGCACATGGTCGTATCAATTACAAATAAATTTTGAATAGATCAACTTGACTCATAGATGTGACCCAGTGCTTCCTCTTAATTTGTTGGGCAAATTTCATCCAAGAGATTAGAGTTTATAGAGTACAGTGAGGTATAGCCGCGAATCAGCTGAGGTTTTATAAGACTGTCCTCAGAGTCATGAAGAAGGGAGAAATTACAATCCCGAAAATTCACCACTACTACTAAATAAAAGAAACTAAAAAAAAACAACCAAGTTTTCTGATATTTATTCACAGATGAATATATTATGATAATTACATTATTATAATATAGCACATTAATACTTCTCACTAATGCCTAAACCTGATTTTTGTACTTTGAAAAAATGGATACAGATACAAAAAAATATCTTAAATATATATATATATTATATATATATATATATATATGAGAGAGGGAGCTTGACAATTTCTCTAAAATTGTCAATATAACTAATATATCTCTGCACTCTTTTAAACAATTGCGTAGGAAGCATTTATCAAATTGTCAGTGAACTGTTTGGATACTTTTGTTTATGCATCCTATAATAACAACTCTGTAATTTGAGTTTGTTATATATAATCCCCTTGTTGAAGTTTAATAGTTAAGCTGATCTTAAAATAGTTAAGCTGATTTTAAGTGTCTTGGCTCAAATTTCATAACAATGCCACATACTGAGTTTTCTTGCTTGTTTTTATTTTGCCGATTTTCTGTTTTTCATCTTTTTCAGTGTTTTAATTTTTTATTTTTTTAAATTTATGTATGTGTCTGTACGTGTATTTCAAAGCAATTTCCAACTAAATTGTAATATTGTGGAGGTCTTGATTTGTATAGAATGTCACTTAGTTGGAAATTTCTTTCTTTCTTTCTCTCCGTTCTTTACTTCTTCTTCATACTCAACCTTTCTTTTCTCCATTTCATTCTCTGTGTATTTAACCACTAAGCTACTACCACCCCCACAAATGTTTATAGGATTAAAAAAGATATTTTCTTAGCATCAGGATTATTAGAATTTAGAAATTCCTTTTTTTATTCAATGAGTTAAAAAATTATTTCAATTAAAAAAGATAGAAAAGTAAAAATGTGAATTCTGAATTTTTAATAAAATGGTGAAGAAAAGAATACTTGTGATGGAACAATAATAACGTATATCTCTATTCCATAATAATTATTATGTTTAGTATAGTAAATTTAGATGCAAATGTGACAATTATTATGGGACAGAGGTAGCATATTAAAATAAATACTTTCAACTCTGATGATAAAGCCTTATAAAATTTGAATGAAAAAGGTTAGATTGTAGAATGCTGAATATCTTGGATGAAATTTCATGAAACAAGAAATATAGATACAGAAGGAGACACTGAAATATGTGAGATACACAGGGAATATATATATATATATATATGTATATATATATATATATATATATAATATATTTGGACAAAGTGAGAGAGTAGATTACTAAATATCTTGAATGAAATTTCATGAAACGAGATTTCTCTATTACAGAGAGAGATGAGCAAGGAGAGATTGATACAGAGGGAGAAACTGAAATCATATATATATATATATATATATATTATATATATATATATATATATATATATATATAAGGTGAGATTGCAAAATATGTTGGATGAAATTTCATGAAACAAGATTTCTCTATTATATAAAGAAGGAGAGAGGAGAGGGACTGTGAGATGAGTAATGATAGATAGAGAGTGAGAGAGGGATGTATGTATGTATGTATGTATGTATATATATATATATATATATATATATATATATATATATATAGTCGGACAAAGTGAGATTATAAATTGCAAAAGATATTGGATAAAAGTCTGTGCAATAAAATTTCTATATTACAAAGATAGAGAGAGAGAATCAGTAAGACAGAGAATTAGGTATATATATATATATATATATATATATATATATATATAGAGAGAGAGAGAGAGAGAGAGAGAGATACAGAGAGCGATGCACACAGGGAAATACTGAGATAGACAGAGATACAGATGGAGACACTAAGATGAATGAGAGTTAGAGAAGAGAGAGAAAGAGACAGTGAGCCAAGGAAGAAAAGGATATATATATATATATATATAATATAAGTTGTAAACACGGTTTGTTTTGAATGGCTTTTTGCCGATAATTTTTGGGAGAATAAGTGCTTAATTGGAGTCGTACGTAATTTTGAAAATTAATTAATTAATAATGAATTAGGCGGGAATACCTATTAAATGTATGGCTAAAACAAATCGAGAAAAATTGATTTTTCTCGATTGTTTAGCCATACATTTAATAGGTATTCCCGCCTAATTCATTATTAATTAATTAATTTTCAAATTAGGTACGACTCCAATTAAGCACTTATTCTCCCATATATATATATATATATATAATATATATATATATTGGAGGATATGTGCTTAATTGAAGTCATACTTAATTCTGGACATTAATTAGTTGATAATTAATGAAACAAACGAGAAAATGTTTAGCCTTACATTTGAACATATATGCCCGCCTAAATTCATTAATTATTAACTAATTAATTTCCAAAATTAGGTATGACTTCAATTAAGCACATATCCTCCAAAAATTGTCAGCTTAAAGCCATATAAAAATAAACACATTTGATTGTTACTTAACCTCATATATATATATATATATATATATGTAGATTGTTATATATTTTTTGAATAAAAGATCAAGAGTGAGTGAGACAGAGAAACGGGAAGATATATATAGACAGAAACACACACACACAAAAAGAAAAAAACGAAGAGAAATATTGAGATAGAGGTTGACAAAGAGAGAGATACAAATGGAAAGAAAGAGGGAGTGTGATAGATAGACAGAGAAATGCATAAATAGAGAAAATGCTATTTAATTAGCATTTACGAACATGACACTTTTCTCTATTATCCTAAACTTTTCTCAGAGGTGTAAATACTTTCTATTAAATATGAGTTAATGACCCAGAGGAAAATAACATAAAGTTTTGTGGAGGCCACTGTGTCTCCTTTGATTTGATTATATTAAGGCCGATTTTATGAAGAGGTATTTTTGATGGAAACTGAACCAATGTTCCATGACATTATTTTTCGGTCTGAGGCCACCAGACTTTCTTGTCTGTTAATAACAATTCCATTCACCCTACAGATAAGGCGGCAAGAGTGGTGAGGTTTTTATGATTTTGTTGACAGAACTGAAGGCCGAATGTTTTTCCCATTTACACCATTGGCCTGTTTATTCTAACGGAAGTGATCTATTCACAAACTGCCAAAAAACCTCCGGAAACAAGTTCAGATAATTACCGGCTGAGATGGAGGTAGGGTTGTATGCTGTGTATGTACGTACAGCTTGTCTTTAGGGGAAAAGAATAATGATTAACTCGGAATATTAGTGATAAATGAATTCTCACAATTAAATCAATATAAATGTTTTCTGTTTTTTACCAGTTTTTAATAATCTTCAAACTAAAAAACTGTTATTATGATGTGATATATATATATGAGAGTGAGTAAATAAACAATGTGTTTATTTGATATGGCTTTTAGCCGACAATTTTTGGAGGATATGTGCTTAATTGAAGTCATACCTAATTTTGAAAATTAATTAGTTAATAATTAATGAATTTTAGGTGGACATTTGAACATATAGGCCCGTCTAAAATTCATTAATTATTAACTAATTAATTTTCAAAATTAGGTATGACTTCAATTAAGCACAAATCTCCAAATATATATATATATATATATATATATAAAAGAGAGAGAGAGAGAGAGAGAGAGAGAGAGAGAAATATCAATATAATGATGATGTTGTAAAAAAATAATTTTTTCACAATTATTATTATTATTATTAAAGCATTACTTTTTACCAAGTATTAAGTTCTCTTAAATCACTCCAATGAAAATGATGAAGTCGTATTTGGATGATATAAGTCATCCACAGACATTGAGTTTCAATGTCTTATGTCTCATCAGTGTGGCTAAACACAGCAACTACTTCTGACCATGGGCAAAACCAGACTGACTTTTCATCAGCCCGGTTCCTTAACTTTGGCTGTTGACAGATATATATACATATAGTTTCAAAATTTAGAATTTGATAACCCACATTGTACAAATGATAAACTAATTTAGTCAAAACTAAAAGAAAGTTTCACTCTTGAAGTTTATTTTTTATATACTTTTTGATTATAGCCATTTAACATGACCCCCATTTTTAAACAGTTGATATACAAAAAAGCAGTAAAAAAAATGAACCAAGAACATGTTGTAGCCATGTGTTAAATAAGGATTGCCTTTTTATATTTATATTTTTTTAAAATTCTCAGTATTATCACATCTGCATAACATAACCACATGATTCCCCAAAGCAACACGTGGATAACACTTCTGAAGAATATATATATATATATAATGATATTGATAATAAATAATATTATATATGATGATATTGATGTGTGTGTGTGTGGGTGTATGTATAATATATATATATATAATATATATATATATAGTAATCCGCAGACAGTGTTTAAACATGTCACATCTTCAGTGTGGCAAAAACATTTGTAAGCTACCTACAGCCGGGATAGAAACCTGATTGATATCATCAGTCAGGCTGCTTAACTGTTCAGCCATTGTCACTTAAAGAATGGGAAGGGGATTTTAACTTATAAATACACACATCTGTATGTATGTAAGGCCACCAGAAAGTGCTCCATTCTTTTTATAGGAGGGTGTTATATATATATATAATATATATATATATATATATATAATTCATATATAGTTTGTATATTTATAGATAAATCAAGATGATCAAGGAAAATAAATTGCTTGAAATATCCAGATGATAGCATTGTAAAACCCTTTTATTTCAGCTGATTTAATACTGTGGAGGGCATTTGAGTCTTGAGTAGACTTGTTGTCCCCTGATCTCCACTGAAAACTACTAAATACTACTGACATGAAAAATTCATGTGATGAAATAACAGGTGTACTTACTTTGGCAAGTTTTTCGTCTTTACTCATGGCTAAGCCTCCAAATGTAGGACAGGCACATTGGTACTTGAGCCCTTGGAGGGGCATACACAGATGGGAGCAACCAGCCTTATCTTTTTTGCCACAAGGGTGTTGAAAGCCTGGGAGAAAAAAAGAAAAAAGAAATTACTTGTATGATAATGCCATGATAAACCCACAAGGGTCACAAAATAAATAAAGATTCGGATTTCCACTTAGGAGCATTATAACAACAAATTAAAACACAACTTTCTCTTGGATCTGACATGAAAAAAGAAAATGTTTTTTTTCCCTATTTTTCGTCTTATATAATCAAAAACGAAAAAGACAGAACAACACATAAACATCAAAGAAAAAAGAAAAAACGGAGCAGCCTAAAAATCTGTTACAAGATGTCTTGATTTTTATTAGTTAGTTACTTATTCATCAAAGAAATTTCACTAGAAGTCTTCGATTCAACTTTTGACAGCATATTATAAAAGCTTGGGGTAGGTTAAGGGTAGGATCATCGGAATGAGGATCTTGAGGCTTATATTCCAGGCTTTTTTTATGTGAAGTAGATCAGTCTTGTTAACTTAAAAAGAACTATTCTTTTTTTTTTTTTTTACATTTTAAAGCCCGCTGTTAAATTGCTTCTCTACAATGTCTGTTTCCGATAACATGGCCAGACTTTCCCTCAAACATATGTCATGAGTTTCTTTGATTTCATCCGAGAATGGGTTGTTAAATGGTGAGAGAATAACATTAGAGACTATAAATTTGTTTAAGATCAATTGGTAAGAAGACAGCTGTTTGCACTGTTAAAAGGGTGTCACTGAAAATTTTACAATTTATCAAGATATGGTAAATATAATCCATAGTATTCAGTTCTGTCATGATTCACTATATGAGCAGTCATCATCATAATATTGTGCTGACAGCACAGATTCCCATGACTCTCTCTTTCTCTCACCATCCATCCCTATCACTCATCACTCCTGTAAGGTCTTCTATATAGCATCCGCATAGAGCTGATTGATGTAAGTTTTTTGTTGATCAGCCTACACTGGTGTGTCCATTTGTAGGTGTCCATAGGTGAATGTCACTTATGAGTTGCTTCTCCAGTTGTCTCAAGCCTGTCTTGTTCATCTATTGGGTGGTTTATGTGATAGGAGGTAAGTGGCTGTACAGCTGCTTTTTTTGTGGAGTGCTGCTTCTAAGATTTGCTTGAGAAGACAGTATACAACATTCTGATGTCATTTCCATCTTGCTTTTTCTCTAAGTGTGTTCCGCCCTGTCGGCTGGGGCGTTAGAATGCACCGATGCACCTCTGCAGAGGGGTAAGACTCCCCCCAATGGGGCCACCTGTTGGCCGTGGGTGGCGACCCATGATGCTTAAGGATAAAACCCAGGTGGATGAGCAGTTCATGACATGCAATACTCCACTTTGGCCTATCTTGGGCTAGACGGGCAGTCGGAGAGGCCCCCTCTGATGAATCGGCTGGTCACGTCAAGCCCTAGCACCTAATGATTTTCCCAACCCTATTGCCCTTATGGCAAGCCCCAACCCCTTTTTATCATATGGGTGCTAGAAGGTGATGGCTGCGGATCTACATGTCCTGGGATGACGTTAAACTCTATCTGATAGTAAGGTTTCCAGTTTGGAGGTTTGGGGAATGTGGAGCACCCTTTCATCACCATTGCTCCCTGGTCCACTCTGACTCGGAGTGGTAGTCCCATCTATGGGTTAAATAGAAAAATTGTATTATCCATTAAGAATTGATTTATTTCAAAACTTTATCGTCTTAAATGACCCACTGAGGTTGATATGCCATAAAACAAAACAAACCAAAATTAAGTGTGTTGTCCAAGTCAGGCAGTCAATAGTAGCACTAATGTGTAACCAACAAGCCATGATAAATATTAGGGTGTTTCAAAAGTATTTCCATTGTAGAGCATCTGGCTAGGAATCACAAGGTTCCAGATTCGATACTAACCATACCAACTCAGCACATGTGCAGCACAGTTTGGGTTATTTGATGTCTGCAGTAAAGCATCTGGAAGCTGAGTAGGTGTGGCACTTCACCTAAACAATCTCCCCGGTCTAGCTAATTTTAACTACAAAAAATTTGCATTAATTTATCTTACTTCCTAAGCTAGAAGTCCACGGCAAACAACAATTAGTATAAATATCTCCTGAATCCAGTATCATTCACAGTATTAATTTGAACATACGGGTAAGTCAATTCTATTTCTTAAATATTGTCTATTTGAACACTTAGATTCACCATTCAGTCATGCTGAAAAAAAAAACAGTATTTTTATTTTTTTTATAACCCAGACAGCAAATATGCAAAACATACACGAAGCCCTTACAATTCAATATATATATATATATATATATATTATATATATATATTGTTATCAATATTATTCGGCTGTGCTTTTTGTTTTGGACATTATAATGGTGGATACATGTAATTAGTGTAGAGGAATGGTAGTTAGTTGAATATCGTTTCCTCATACAGAATAAATGTGAGAACAATGAAGAGAATATTTTATTGTCGGAGCAAACTTAGAGGTAATGAAATACAACATGACAATGAGTGATAAGAAATGCTTAATGTCCGAATATGAAAGGGAAAATCTTTAGTAGCAATATGCAGCTGGTACAGAATAAAAGTGTGAAAACTTGCATATATGTATTTATCAACCCCTCTGCATGAGCAGGATGTGACACATGGTCAATTTCTTAACTGGAATTTAACAGGTTTAGAATTCAGAGTTTACCTATTCCTAGACTTTTCGCCTAATCAAGGTTAAAGAGCCCAGTCTGCCCTACTATTTACTGTTACGTAGTGGTATATTTTCACGGTACCAAAATGATATAAGTAACGCTGTCCTTTTTTCCGAGCGCTACTACGATAACTGTAAGGTGGCGGCGGCTATATATTGTATAGCGGGTCTCGTCCACGTGCCTCCAAATTCACAGTGCTAAAATGGTGTTGATAGAAATTATAACACGAGAAATATGTCGTCACAACTGCTAGCCTTTATTTCCAGGGTAGGTTCGTCTCGTGTGCTGTATCGGAGAGGAGGAAAGGCAGAGAGAAAGAGAGAGAGAACACTACTTAATTACTGGGACCCCATACTAGCCACGAGAGGCCCGATCCGTACCCCACGACGGTGGAAGGCAAAAAGAGGCCGATACATTCTTCGTTGTTCCATGTCACCACGTGACTTCCGGTCAACACCCGACTTCCGGTTGCCACTCAATTCTCAGTTCGGGGTCACGCTACGGTCAAATCATCGTTCATCCTGTTTTGGCTCATCACTATTTTTTAAACCTTTATCATCTCTTATTTATTTATTTCTTCCTCCCCCCTTCCATTAGTAGTCCTAGCTCACAAAAGTCAGGATAATATACCCATCTTGCAACATTTACCCATAGCTGAAGGGAGAATAGTAGAATGCATAACTTCCCATGAGTATTAGCGCTATGTGAAATGCAAACAGTCTTGTCCAAGATTTGACATTGTGATGTCAAGTCCATTTCCTTTGACAATAGCCATTACACCATGTGCCTCCACAAGACTTAGGTGTTAAGCATGTTATAGAGTGCCATGAAACATGTTGGGGGAGGGCTTAAAGCCCCCTTGGGCATGGAAAGGAATGTGATAAGTGTCTTGTTATTTTTGCAAAAGCAGAAACAGTGAGAAAAGAGAGAGATTAATCTTTGCCAAATCTTCTTTATATACTACATTGACCATGCCACCTAGTAGCTATTGGCAGACACAGGAGGTATTTACCTTTGATATCCCAATTTCAAAAATAGCAGAACTTGTTAGTAGGCAAGAGATGCAATGTCAACATTAGTTTCTGGCATTTTTGAGACATTATTTTAAACTGGGCCTCAAATCTGTTGAAGCTGCTCATGGAATTTGCGAATTAGTAGGAAATGAAATAATTCCTTAGAACTCTTAGATTTGGGCAATATCAGACCATACTGCCCAAAACTGGTTTACATGTTCTAAGAGATAGTGTGACTTGTCGTCAGAAATTCAGTCCAAAAGTGGATGATCCATCAGTTGTTGATTATGATGATTTAAAATGAAAGGTTGAAGAAAACTAGAATAGCACCAGTCAAAAATCTTTTGAAGAGCTAGAAGAACTTTGTAGAGCATTGCATAAGTTTAGAAAAACGTGCAGAAACTATTAAAATGTTCCCCATGAAGTCTTATTTGATTAAAAAATCAAAAAATCTGGCTTCTTGTTGATTCCTATGAAGATCAAAAGGAGGCTGATTTTAACATGAGTTTCTTTAATATATATTTTTTTTTTTCAACAGAAACATCACACACTCAATATATGTAAACCCTGAATTTAACTACCCACCCTCAGTAATTAAGAAAATTCATATTCCGTAGAATATAGAATTAGTATAAATTCAACAAACCAACAGATTTTTTATAGCGTTAGCGATATCCATAATAAGTAAAAAGTAAAGACATCAGGGTGGCCTAATGGTATCAGCGAGACATCGAGGGAGTCTATCCTCTTTTCTCTAGCACTAGACCAAGGAAATTGTTTTGCATCTGAGGTGGAGCACCACACCTACCATCAGCTCCTTACTTTGCCGCACAGATCCCTGTGTTACTCATACGCTGAGTTGGTGAGGGTCTGTATCAAATCGGGAACCCTGTGATTTCCCAGGCGGACGCTCTACTGACTGAGTTAAGATTAAGATTTAACAATGAGCAAAAGAACAAACACTAGATTGGAAAAAAAAAACAGAATGAGAAATTGAAGGATTATGTGGTAAAATCCACCATTTAACCTACAGTCGAAAAACGAAAATAGGTAAAATATTCTTAAATTTAATTAGCAAACATTTCCTAATTAATCATACTCTACATTAGATATTCAACAACAAGAACTTAAAAACTAGTTACTCTTGTATGGATACTATAGAAAGGATAATTAATAAAAAAAACACAATAAAAAGATTATGAACAACCACACACATAATAGAAATAATGAAAAGAATATACAACTACTAAAGCCTTGAAATGTACCCCATAATATAAAAATGTTTGACTAAAGGTGGGATTTATCAAGCATCTGTAGCTTTCACAACAGCCAAACATTACGAGATTTTATGTGGGTTGCACAAAACCAAAGTTTAAAACTAGATTTGTAAATCATAAGCACGTGTTCTCTAATATTAAATTAAGAAATGTAACAACATCTAGCTAAATCTGGGATTTAAAGGATTAAAATCTAACACCAATTATGAACCAGTTGCAGAACCAACATTCAAACCTCAGCAATACTAGGCATAAAACTATAATATATATATATATATATATATATATATATATATATAGGGAGAGTTTTAAGGTTTCTGATTCTTCATATGAACTAGTTTTAGAAGTGAGATTAAAAGCTAAGCAATATTAAACATATAACATATATATATATATATATATATAGGTGTGTGTGTGTGTGTATATACATATATATAACGGTAAAGTAAGTCTGATTATACTTATATATAAACGTCACTGTTTGTTTGCTGAAATAGTTAAACAGACATTATATAACACATACATTTTTTTTAACAAATATATATATATATATATATAATATATATATATTATATATTATGTATAGTTGTGCATATTTTAAAAATTTCTGATTTCTTATGAACCAGTTGCAGAACTGACATTCAAATCTAACCAATATTAAACATAAAATAATATTATATATATATATATATATATATATATATATATATATATATCCCAGGTGAGTCAGATTATGCTTTATATACAGATGTCACTTTTTGTTTGCTGAAAAAGCTAAACAGACATCATATAACACAAGAAAAAAAAATTGTATACGTAAAAAAATCAAATATTTCTTTTGTGTTAGACTTTTTTTATATCATTTTTGTTTGTTTGTTTTTTTTTTATAAAAATTTCAGGATAAAACCAGAAAACACATTGTAAGATACAAGTAACTTAAATCTTTACTATAATGGAAACATGTCTGTGTGTTTCTCGTTCTCTGCATGTTTGACTACTGTGTGGGAGATGATCTCTAGTTAAAACCAGTCTGTATATCTTGGAAGCTTTAAAAGAGTATCAGATTTGAAGGATTTTTATGTGTTTGGCCTTTCAGCTGAATTTAGATTATAGGTCTTCAACTTCTATATCTTGTCATATGACATAAAACATACCATGTGATCTTCGATCAATTCTTTTTCTCCTTTTTATCTGAATCTTCATATTTTCTTTCTTGGTTTATTCATATTTCACTTCTTTCTTTTTTTTATTTTAATAATCATTTTCTATTCTGTTACTTCTTTCTTTCTTTCTTTCTTTCTTTCAATATTTCTTTGTCTTTCTTCCTATCTATCTTTTCTATATTTCTTTTTCCTTGTGTGAATTTTTGAGATGAGGCTTGATAATTTGCATTATTTAGATTTTTCAGACTGTTCTCCTTATCTTTTTTTATATATATAAGGTTTTGGCAGATGTGTCCTGTACTATATATATATATATATATATATATATATAATATATATACCATATGTGTATATGGGAGAGTGTATGTGTATATGCCAATTAGTGTATCTACAGTTATATGTGAGTATTTGTGTTTATGAAAAGTAATGGTGTATATATTAGTGTATGAAGTACTGTATATATGTAAATATGTATGTGTGATTATGTGTGCATGTTTGTGACAAATATTGTGTCTAGATGTAAATGCAGGACAAGTACTGTATTTGTGTGTGTTTATGAAAGTATATAACAAGTACTCATATATATATGTGTGAATATTTGTGAGTGTTTATGAAAACTACTCATATTCTCATATACATATATATATATATATGATCAAATGTTAAGGAATAATGGATAAAACACAAACAATTTCATTCAAGGAAATGTGAGTGTGTGAATATGTATATGTGAGTATTTGCGTGTTTGTGTTTATGACAAGTATTGTGTCTAAGTGAGTGTATACGTCTATGAAATACTATATATATATATATATATATATATATATATGTGTGTGTGTGTGCAGATTGTGTATGGTTATATCAAGAAAATGGAATTGGTAAGGCATGTTTAACCTTTGGGCATGGAAGTGTGCATTTATTTTGTGCAAATGCCCTTGGGAGAGATATGAATCCATCTTTTCTTCTACCTATGGGTAAAGCAGGAGAAGATCAGAGTCCTGGACTTGATAGGATAACTAATCTAGAAGGGAGAGATAACTGAATCTGAAACCACTTGCCAACAGATCCTTGGCCAGTGTAGGGCCTATTACTTGAAATGTCTTAAGATCTTAGGGAAGGCTGAAGTTCTGCAGTGAACTGAAAGAAAATAGTTGATGTGATTGGTATATATATATATATAAAAAATTGTGAGGGTTTTGCGTATCCTTACCTTCAAAAAAATTTATTTTCAATATTAGCTACCATATTTTCTTAACCAGAAGCCAGCAATGGACTAGTTATTATATAAATCTTAAATTAATATACAATTTGTCCAGAGAGAAATCGGTATGACAACAGTATATCCTTAGTATCAATCTATTCAAATTATTAGTTGCACCATTCTTTCATGCTTAAAAAAACAAAAACAGTACATTTATTTTTGTAACCTTGACCTATGTGATATATATAATATATATATATATATATATATATATATAGATCAAAATTAGGATAATGTAGACACAGAGTCAATGGTGACTGATGACTATCAGCCTCGCCTAAAAAATATCAAACCAAGCATTCTTAATCTGCTGATTTCATAGGTGAGAAACTGACAGACACCTAGTGGCATTAACTCTGTGTCTATGCTATCCTAATCTAGATCTACACATGCTTTATCAGATATTGAGCACTCTTTATCTGTAAATATAGAAAACTGCTTTATATATATATGTATATATATATATAGATATTTTATCATTTGTATATATTGTAGAATACTGATAATTGTCATTCCTCAAAGGCCAATACGCCTGCGCAATGGGAGAGGGGGGAGGAAGGGGAGATGTAGAATACTGATAATTGTCATTCTGTGTTACTTTCACCCTTAGCCAGGATTGAACCTGCAGTCTGGAAATGACTGTTACAGATTATTAACTATTGGACAGTGGGACAGTCAAACACCTCCTCAGCTTAATGGACTCTTCCTGGCAGCAGTGGCAGGAATTATTTAAGCTGTTATAGTGGGCTCATTGATGAACTAGTAACTTCATGTTAGGCTTGGTCAGTCAAACCAATTGTTGACTGTCTAACTGACTGACTTCAATATATATAATGTATATATTAAAGAAAAATGGAAATAAACCTAATGGTATATAATAAAAATGTGAAAAAAAATATTCACAGGATATTTATTTATTTATGAATGTATGAATATTTCTGCCTCTGTTCAAGCATTTCCTTATATATATATATATATATATATATATATATATATATATATATATATATATAGAGAGAGAGAGAGAGAGAGAGAACATGTTAAACTATCATTTGGATTTATTATGTAATGATGTCATGAAGCTCCATCAAGGAATGTTATTTTCAAGAGAAAATGAAAAGAAAAAAATGAGACAAATTTATTTGGTTATCATTAACAGCATTACTTTATTTTATATATATATATATATATATATATATATATATATGTGTGTGTGTGTGTGTATAAAGAGAGAGAGACAGATGTAGTGGTAAATATTCTTTTGCTAAGTGCCTGCATTTCAAGTTTATAGATAAATGTTTCTTATATAGAGGAATTCAAACCTAGTCTTTTATAGTATCCAGTCTAGTAATCTCACCAAGCAGAGGCATCCATTTAATAAGACGTTTTACATCTCAATAAAACACTTATCACAGAAATTAAATATGCCACATCAGACATGACCATATTTAGTTTTTGTCCAGGCCACACTGGGTTACATTACCCCAGGTACTTCCGTAAGTAAATACTACAGAGATGATTACTTGTCTTTCAGAATATTACAACAGAAGACTTAATATACAAAAGAACTTTCATTATATATGTGTGTGTGTGTATGTATGTATGTGTGTGTGTGTGTGTATATATATATATATATATATATATATATATATATTGATTAGTGTATATAAAGAAGACACAATGTGTGTAGTCTGTTAGTCCATGTGTCTTTTTTTCTATATAGGAGACAAACTGATATATTCATAGTAGATGCCTGTATTAATATTTTATATGATAATATCTATTTGAATTTCTTTCTTTGTAATTTTTGTTCCTAGAATTTTTTTAGCTCATTTGTTGACTGTCTTTGTTACAGCAATACGATTAAAAGAAAACTCTTTCCATTACAGATAATAAATCTTAGTCTATTATATAAGTTTTCTTGTACTTCAAGGAAAATGAAGAAAAAATAATTTCTTTTCTAAATATTAAAAAAAAAACTTGATTAGATTTGAATCAAAGAGTAGGTTGTTGTTGTTCTTGAAAACCATACATACATACCAAACCGTGTTTACAACTTATCATATCGTCGTGTAATAAAAGTCACTAGAAGAGGAATATTAACCTACTCTAAACAAATCGTAAAATCTAAGAAGTCCGTTTAGTGTAGGGGTTATGGATCGGCCTGTCAGCTTGGCAGTCCGGTTTCAAATCACGCACAGGGCGGTCTTCCGATCTATAGCTCTGCTGATGAGGCCTAATAGGCCGAAATGTACATACAGAGATTGATTTTTCTCGATTTGTTTAGCCATACATTTAAATAGGTATTCCTGCCTAATTCATTATTAATTAATTAATTTTCAAAATTAGGTACGACTCCAATTAAGCACTTGTTCTCCCAAAATTGTCGGCAAAAGCCATTCCAAACAAACCGTGTTTACAACTTATATATATATAATATATATATATATATATTGAGAGCTTGAGTAATGGTGTAGATAACAATCATACATGCTCATATCTCTATTAATAATCTATTAAATATCTACATGTGTGTGTCAGTTTGACTAGACATAAGGAAGAGCATTCAAATAGGGCACATATTGCAGCTCAGAAAAAGACTGTTCAAATGTCACATGTGCGGACAAATCTGTAGTGAAAAACTGGCCTGTTGAGTCATCTGCACATGACTGTACAATAGAGAAATCTTATGTATGACTTGGATTATTTGGACTATTGTCTTAATCATTTTTGTTATATATACAACGTTTTGGCTGATGTACCCTCCGGTACTTCTTGTGTTTCTTTTTTGATCTCGGGGAAAATTGTTGAACTTAGGAGCCTTCTTCTTGGAATCGGAAGCCTTCATGGAACTCCAATCCACAGGGATAGATGAAGGGAATATAGACTGAAACGTTGTATGTATAACAATAAAAATGAGGACAATCTTCTGAATAATACAAATTATCAAGCCTCATCTCAAAAATTCAGAGAAATAGAGAAATCTTAATTGGGAAAACCTTTTACTCCATTGCATTGGTTCCTTACCTTTCCTTTGGATCACAGTGGCAGTGTGAAAAGGAAGGATTTGCTGCTTGGGCAACAGCTCATTCTTGATATAAACCCGCCCAGGCTACGTAGTTTAAATGAAAAAATTTAAAAAAATTTTTGGATGCTACTCCGTCGTACCAGAATAGACAGAAGAATACCAACAACAACTTATCACTATACATCATCATTATCAGATACTTATGACTCTGTTTTTCCAACCAACCCTATCTGGCAGATCCTCTGTGCGGCATACAGAATCTGCACACAGAACCAACTGATGTAGAGAAAGATTGTGTTATATCTTTTTTCCAAACAGGGAAATGTATATTGGGGTTTAAGAAAAGGAACTAGCAACGCCCACCAATAACCAAAACCTAACCCCATATATCTGTTTCTCAGGGAAGACCTATTTGTTTTGAATGGCACTATCTGATTTTATGGCTTTTAACAGATTTGAACACTGACCATTGGCACTTAATTTTCTTTATCAAAACCGTTCACCAATTCCCAATCAACAAGCTGTGCTGTCCATCAGTGTCAACAGTCCTTCCTATTGAGACAGAAGCTTAGTAATATGTTTTCTATGAAAACGCCAAGTTTTTCAGGCAAAGAACTTGTTTATCTCTGTTATAAGTGCTTCTCTTATTCGGGTTATTTTGTTGAACAAATGGTTATCTTGTGAAAACAAAAGATGATAATCAGATTGGGAGATTCTGAAGAATAATCTTGTTTTTGTATCAGCTGAAAGCCCATTGTTTTCTGCCATGGGAAAACCCTAATAAAATGTTGATATCTTGCTAAAGTTTCAATCATAAGCTATTCACTATTTAATCTCTCTTTTCCTTTCCTCTCTCTTCTCTCTCTCTCTCTCTCTCATCTCCTCTCTCTCTCTCTCTCTATATATATATATATATATATATATATATATATATATATATATATATATATATATATATACACACACATATATAAAGAGAGAATGAGATTATGAATGATATAAGTGCACACACACACACACACACACACACACACACATATTTATTTGTGTCTTAACTCCCCTGTTGAGCCATATTTAGCAAGCTAGTCACTCAGACTAACATGCCCATGGTGTAATGATTAAAAGTATATATATATATATATATATATATATATATATATATATAAAGTCGTCGGGTCGGCCTAATGTCAGTATCAGCTAGACAGTGAGAGAGTCTATCCCCTTTTCACTAGTGCTAGACCAAGGAGATTATTTTAGCTTCTGAGGTGGAGCACCACACCTACCATCAGCTCCTCACTTTACCACACAGATCCCTGTGCTACTCATACGCTGAGATGGCGAGGGCTGATATTGAACGAGAAACCTGGTGGTTTGTAGCCGAACGCGCTAACCAACTGAGCTAACCCGGCCCTATATATATGTATATATACACACACACACACAAATTTATAACAGGGTTGCATAGTGGTAGCAAATGATGAAATCAAAGAGGTGAAAGAGTATGTCTACTTAGGATGGATAGTGAATATATGCAGAGAATAAGATCAGGTAGAAGGTATTGACCACAATAAAAGTTGTGCTCAAGGCAAAGCTGGACAAGACCCTACATGCTAGTTTCTTCAATAGCACAGGTTTGGCCACAATGTTTTATGCAAGTGAAACGTGAGCTATCACAAAGAAAAAAAAACAGAGACTGTTTACAACAAAGAAGGTTATGGAAAGATCCATACTGGGAATATCATTGTGTGAGTACATCCGAAACAAGGTGATTTGGGAGAGGAGTGTACTGACCACGGAGTACTGAGAAACAGAAGTTCCACAGGGACGGAAATGTCGCAAGGTTCATAGATAATATTTGGACCCAGGCACTTGTTGAGTGGTAACCAAGTGACCGGAAACGACAACTCAGAAGACTTCCATGAGGATGGAAAGATGAAATTATCAAGCGATTTGGACCAACATAGAGAAGAAGGGTGAGATCAAGAATGAAGAGCATTGTGGTTATGATGTGGAAAACATCAGACAGTCTGGCCAATAAGGGGAATAAGGAAATATATATATATATATATATATATATATATATATATAAATCTATATTAGATGAAAAGTGATAAGAGAAACAGGAATATTCTTTTATGTTATTTATTTAAAGTATATATATATATATATATATATATTGTAAATAATATATGAATATAAATAGCTTACACAAGTGGATTTATTGAACATAAGCAGTTTCTGCTGAAATTTAACTTTAGGTTCCAGGTTCAATACCAGCCCATGCCAATTCAACATATGAGTTGCACAGGTATTTGTGCGGTCAAGTGAGGAACTGATGTTAGGTGTGGTGCTCCACCTCAGATGCCAAAGAAATCTCCTTAGTCTAGCACTAGTGAAAAAGGGATAGACTCTCTTGCTGTCTGGCTGATACTGATCTTAGGACACCCTGACGACATTACTTAAGATATTCAATGGTTCCTTGAGTTACAAGTGCCCCAACTTATGAGTTATATATATATATATATATTGATAATGATAATATAGTTTGCTATTTTATAAGTAATATATTTGATAGAGCACATATATCTTGATTTAAAAATTGCATAGATTTGTAACTATCAGTTATCAAGCACTGTTGATTTCATGTCTTCGCTACTCTAACTTATATATAAGTTAGGGTAGAAAAAAATCTATAATAGCCAGAAATCTGGTTGAAATCTCAAGATCATAAATATTTGTACAACATTACTTTCATTGAACAGAGATATCCATTTACTTGTATACATATAATTTATCTAAAATATATTAAAACAATTCTTGTCTATCATATTAAATCAACTAGTATTAATGAAAGACTCCTGCCAATTTATCATATATATATATATATATAAGAGAGTTTCATAATTTGCTTGAAGCATTGTGTATGTATTGGTTAGGAGGTTGATTAGAAGGCCATCACAATGCAGTTTGGAATAAAAAAAAAATAATAATACGGTAACAATGGTGTTGTGTTGACCTGTATTTTTTTATTATTTCTTAAATTTTCGAGGTAATACCTCTTTATCAAAGAATTGAACTGAAGCAGTACAGCTATGCATTTCTTCCTAAGGAAGAAATGCCATAGCTGTACTGCTTCAGTTCAATTCTTTTGATAAAGAGGTATTACCTCGAAAATTTAAGAAATAATAAAATACAGGTCAACACACAACACCATTGTTACCGTATTATATTTATTCCAAACTGCATTGTGATGGCCTTCTAATCAACCTCCTAACCAATAATATATATATATATATATATAAGAGATGATTAAGTAAAAAAAAAGTAAAGTCCTTGGGGTGGCCTAAAGTTGGTATCAGCCAGACAGTGATATCCTCTTATCACCAGTGCTAGACCAAAGAGATTGTTTTTGCATCTGAGCTGGACAAGACCTACCATCAGCTCCTTACTTTACCACACAGATCCCTGTGTTACTTGTACGCTGAATGGCAAGGCCAGTATCAAACCAAGAACCTTATGGTTCCTAGGCACACACACCAATGACTGAGCTAGAATAAAGGAAAGAAAGAAAGATAAAGAAAGGGGAGATAGAGGAAAGATAAAGAAAGATGCTGACACTTTTACTTATATTAGATGAGTTAAGTACATAGACATTATTTCACAGAAATCAGATTCCTAAAAGTTAGTAATTTTCATTAAGAACTAAAAGATTTCAAATTAACTATCATGATGGAAACAGCTTGTTAGGGTTTCCTGAGATAGAGAACTAGACAGAACCAATCGCTCCTGAAAAAAAACATCTCCACTAAATTTGCCCAACATAAAACATGTGATGCAAACTTGAAAACAAACTTTACAATAATTAACAAAAAACGCACTCCTGGCGGTGTAAAAATTAATTTTTGAAAGTTATTGCCAAATTCAATGTCAGAGGGTTTGTAAATAAGTAAAATCAAATTTATTGAAAGTGTAAAAGAAAAATAAATAAAACTATTGAAATGGAAACTTAGTCCCCCTCAAATAAAATGTTGAATGTATCTATTAATTATTAATTAAACAATTAAGAAAGATAAAAGAAAGGACAAAAGAGTAGGGGAAACATAGAGAGAGCGTGCAGAGGCGGTAACACTAATCTGTCCACTGAACATAAGGTAGCTCCTAAGTAAACATATCAAACGTCGTAATAATTAAATTATCATACTGTGGTTTATCCACAGGTTCTTTTATTAATATCCTTGGCAGTGGGGATCCATCTCACAGATTGATTTAAATAAGACAGACAAGATCATTGAGCTATTGTCTTCTGTAACAAATGCACACACACATAACCACTCAGACCTGGCCAGAGGGATAAATAGATCAATGAATGAATATATACATATATAAATATGTAAGCAATAAATTCAGATTAAGCATAAAATATTGGTAGGTGGTCTGTGTCAGTGGTAATGATGTTTAGGCTCTGAAACTATGCCTGACCCAGAGTCATCATTTGATGTAAGCTTTCTTGAGGCATAGGCATTTTTTAACAGCATGTGTACAAAATGTGTATGTGTGTGTGTATGTATCTATGTATAAATAGACAGATACATACAAATGCATATTTGTGTATATAATTATGTATTTATATCTTTTCTCTGCATCTCTCTCTCTCTCTCTCTCTCTCTCTCTCTCTATATATATATATATAATATTATATAATATATATATTGTTGGCAGCCTTCTGTCTACGAGAGATGATGGAGTACTGTCAAAGTGTTTTTTTTGTTTGTTTTTTTAACTATATAGCCTGGGCAGGTTCATATGGAGAATGACCTGTTGTCCATGCAGCAAATCCCCCCCTCTCACACCGCTGCTGTGATCCAAAGGTAAGGGACCAATGCAGTTTGGCAACAGCAGTGTCGCAGGAGTTGATGGGTAGCACTGGATTTCAGCATCACACCACCTTAGGGACTCCGGCTCCTGATTTGTTTCCAGGGTTTACT
Organism: Doryteuthis pealeii; assembly: GCA_023376005.1. NCBI lineage: Eukaryota > Metazoa > Mollusca > Cephalopoda > Myopsida > Loliginidae > Doryteuthis > Doryteuthis pealeii. The sequence continues at coordinate 114,195,202 of CM042138.1, forward strand.
CCCCTAGCCTTTCCTTGAAAGGCTGCAGAGGTTTTTGTGTCAGACTTTTCCTTGACTTAGATGGGTTGCCGACCAAGGCTAAGGAACCCCCTTCTAACCCATTTGTGGGATTTATGTGAGTAGTAAGTACCACAATCCTACTATTATCGGTGTTCTTGATAAATGAAATAAGATTAGGAAAACGGTATATTTTGAACACAGAATTACTTGTACTATTAGTATCAAAATCATTTTTCCTATTTATTAGCTGAAATATTGTTATTAATTTTTATTAGTATTTCATTCATCTCAATTGCAGTTGATTTTCTTTTAAACTAATTAGACCATCATTCTATGGCCATAAAAACTGTTAAGGAAAAGTAAAGTTGGCGGAGTTTGTGGGTTTTGTCCGCCGGATGGATGATGGATGAATCCCAGAGAACATCCTCTATGCAGAGCTTTCATCTGGTAAGAGACATATATATATATATATATATATATATATAATATATATAAAGTTGGTGGAGTGGCCTATTGTTGGTATCAGCCAGACAGTGAGGGAGTCTATTCCTTTCTTGCTAGAGCTAGACCAAGTGCCACACCTACCATTAGCTCCCCACACTACCACAGATCAGATTACCCAAGCTGTGCTATTCATGCATTGATTTGGCGAGGACAGGTATCAAACCTCAACCCTTGTGATACCTAGGTGAATGCTCTACCCACTGACTAAACCGGATACATTATTTAATCATGATATTTATCTATCCGAGCTTTAATGTCCTAGAATATGTAATTATTCTGATATGGTTTTTGCGTGCGCACACGACATCATTGCAAGTGGGAATCTATCTATGTGTCTATGTTCTGATTATGTGTGTGCATTAGGAGAAAATGCTTGACCCTTCAGGGGCCTTCACGCATCTCTGTCATGCTTCTTTGAAGAACTTTCAAGATCTGAGAAATCTCATATTTCACACTTTCCTGTATTGGTTTTCACAATCCATAACCCAGTACATGCAATTCTCGTGATGTTGCTTGAACCCTGGGGTCCATCCTGAGTTTTACGGAATTCATGCTGATCAAAATATGGAGAAGTTGTTAGAATATAAATATAGAAAAACCCCAAAAAAAAGAATAGAATAAAAACTAATTCTTTGTTTCGTAAGAAGAGGTGCTGATAGTTTTTAGACCTTTGCATAAAAGTAATATCATCGTTTTATCTTTGATGTCGGGGAATCGTTTTCACCAGGATTTTCTTGATCAAGCAAGCCTCTAACATTTTTTTCTTTCAGTCTCTTTCACCTCTCTCTATATATATATATATATATATATATATAGATAGATAATATAGTTACCTGTATTCACATACAGGCTTGAAAATCACAAAGGCAAAAAACAGTTACTAAGCCTACTCTTAGATATTCATATATATATATATATATACTTCCAGGGACTGAAGATGCAGTTACAGTTGAATTGTGTTTTGTTTTTAAAAATCACACACACACACACACACACATACATACATACATACATATATATATATATATATATATATATATATATATATATATATATAATATTAATCCTAATGAGTAAGGTACTACAAACTAACAGTTTTGCTTATTATCAGGGCAAGAATCTCACTGAAAAAACTTGGAGCAACACTACTTTTATCACTAAAACCAGTACTATAGGAGGTGGGGGTTAAAAAAATTAGCATGACAAAGAAAAAACAAAAAAAAACAACTTTTACACTATCTATTTTCCTATTCCTATCCATTTTTATGTTCCATCCCAATTCCCTTACCTACTTTAATCTCTCGCATCCACATGTTCTTTCACCACTACTACCCCCAAATTAAAACCCAACTGGCCAATGACGGCCAATTATTGTTGGGACTTAGACCTTACTCTTTTACTTGGCTCTGTTGTTGCAACCTGCGATATATATATATATATATATATATATATATATATATATGTTTGGTTGAACTCTAGTGATGATTCCTGTCGTACGAGTTTCTGTTCAATCCTTTCAAGTGTCTGGCCATCTTTTTGATGTCAGAGTGGAACTGGTGTAGTAATCCACCAAAGGTGTCTCTACGAGTGCTTTCAGCATGTTGATCTGCTATCTTCAGGTTGGAAACTGATGGTATTTTTCGTGGTGTCTCGTTTTTAAAGAAAACGAGCAGTAGTACAATTGGTTGTAGGAGGTAGTAGGAATTGGTAGTAGTTCGAACGAACGATGCAGTAGTATTTATATATGTATGTATGTGTCTATACTTGTTTTGAATCTTGTATTTGTCCACTTAATGCACTTAATATGAGAAATCAGTTTTAATATTTGATCAATTCTATTTCAACATCACCATTTTTGTATTCTTCAATATTTGATGAGAATGTGGGTAGATTCATTTTCTATTCTTTCACTTGATGATGAATATAATAGCCATTGTATATTCCATGATTTGGAAAAATATATCCGGTACTAATGACTGCTTTCTTGAAGTAATATCCATTAAACAATTTGGCTTTTAGATATTTGGTTTGAAATTCAATAAGAAACTTTATGTATTAAACTATTTCAAAGCCTAAAGAATGAAGATAATACATGAAAAAAATTCTTATGTATAATCAATATTTGATTAGAATCCATGAATGAGTAGATAATTTTGGTAATTTTTACTAATTGTTCACAATTATATTATGATAATAGAGGTTATGTAACTGTCTGTCTGTAACTGAAACTATGTCATAATTTCCTTAGTTATTTAAGTTATATTATTATGAGTCATTATTCAATCTTAATTAGCATCTTATTCATTAACAATTATCTTTATTAAAGTCTAGCTGAGTTAGATATTCCGCAAAACTGCCCATATTATTAATACATTTAAAATCTGAAATATGTGTTATATATCTCTAAGAAATAAAGATTTACAGAGTATATGTTGGGAATAATTTGCATAATGATTTTAACAAAACTGGGTTTAATAAATAATTATTTTCTGTTATTGATTTTTAATCGATCATGTTATTCTCAAATGTTTTAAAAGCAATCTTATATATAATCTTATATAGAAATCAATTAAAATAGCATTAAAAAAAGGTGTAATATTTTTAGTTTCGTTAGTCTTTCTAATTTAATATAATATTTTATTACATTAATACTTAAATACTTGCAACCAGGGGACTCATACTTTTGCTAGTACTCAAAATATTATGAAGAGAAGTTGGTCAAATTGTCAATTTATCCTTGTCTCTCTCTCTCTCCTCAGGTTTACTATATTTCCTGGTATTATAAGACACATGCTTTACAAAGGTATTTAGGAGACTACCACTCATTGCAACCCATACAAGCTCCATAGCTGTTAATTTCTTCTGATAACTTCTACATCAGTAGGATGTGACACACGGTCAATTTTCTTAGCAAAGTTTGTAAAAAAACAAAAAGTAGTCGTCAGGTTGACCTAAAGTCTCTATCAGCCAGGCAGCAAGGGAATCTATCCCCTTTTCACTAGTGCTAGACCAGGTAGATTCTTTTGGGAGTCTGAGGCGGAGCGCCACACCTACCGTCAGCTCCTCAGTTTACAGCACAGCTCCCTCTGCTACTCATACGGTTAGTTTTGTGAGGGCTGGTATCGAACCTGGAACCTTGTGATTCCTAAGTGGACGCTCTACCAACTGAGCTAAACTGAAGTTTAACAGGTTTGAATTAAGTATTTTCTTTCTACTAGACTGGTTGCCCAACCAATGTTAAAGAGCACAATCTGTCCTACTATTTCCCACAACTGAATGGTGATTTGTTGGATAGTACCTTCTCCACAGGTATTAGCACTATGTGAAATGCAAACAGCCTTGTCCAGGAATTGAACTCTGTTTGCCATGTCCATTTCCTATGATAATAACCATTACACCACAAACAATGTAACTGAAATCTGTGAGATATGAATGTAGGAGTACTTTCTTCTTCAGGAGTGAGAGTATGATAGTAATGATTAGGCTGATGATGATGGTGATCTTGCAATGAGAAATGAGTGCAGAGATACAGATTTATAGCCTTTCCAAGGAGATTAGTTTCAAGTGAATATAAAGATTCAGCTGAGATTTGAACTTGGTCTGCCAATTCAATTTTCTAGGATGATAAATATTACGCTACTTTCAGTATTAGTTGTTATGATAAGAAAAATGAGAAAAGAGAGAGAGAGAAGAGAGAAAGAAGAGAGAGAGAGAGGAGAAAGAGAAAGGTAGAAGAAAAATGGAAAGGATAAGAAGATAAATGGAAAGAGGGAGAAAGAAGGAGAAAAATGAAAAGAAAGACAGAGAGGAATAAGGAGAAGAATGGAAAGAAAGAAGATAGAAAGTGAGATGAAGAAGAAGAAAAATGAAGAGAGAGAGAGAAGAAAAATGAAAAGAGAGAGGAAATAGAAAGAGAAAAAAAGAAAGATAGAAAGCAAGAAGAAGAAGAGTATGGCGACTGATAAAGTGATTGGAAAATAAGAAGACTGAATATAATTATAATGATATCTTTTCAATTGTTTAGAAAGACCATCTTTGCATTTGGCATTTGCCTGTCAAATCCCTTAATATCCTTGAATCAGTGTTTTTTTTTTCTCTTCCTATTTTCAATTTACCATTCATGTCCATTATTTTCTTCTTTCTTAATGATTTTCCTTTTATTTGTCATTTGATTCGGCTGGTTTTTAATTGAAAAAAAAAAAAACAGGAAAAAAAAAAACAACAAAAAAAACTCAGTAATTTTCCATATGACAAGCTTTCATGAATTATTCAAAAGATTAAGGCAAAAGTTTAAATTCGTCTTCTTCAAAATAATAATAATAATAATATTCTTTGTGATTATTTCACGCCAGATTTAACTGGTGGTTTTTCCACTGAAGTCTGAGCAACAACAAGTTTCCACAGGTCTTCAGAGCTCTTCTAAGTATACTGTAGAATCAACATCATACTCACCTTCGCAAGAAGGCTGTGACTAGCGTCCAGTCACCAGACAAAAAAAAAGACAGCCTGTACGAATACAGGCTCTGTACCAACTACCAGGACACAGTCAAGTATTAGGTATATATGAATCAAAGTAGCCACACTAAAATCAGCAACCAATGAGAATCTTGGGAATGGACTTGGCCAAGGTACACAGTGGAATAGCCAAAACTGCTATTTAAACCACCTACCAAGTCTAAATTCTCAGAATAGACTCAGCTTGCAACACAGCTGATCACCTTATAAGAATTTCAACATATTCAATATACATATATTAACATTTTAAAAATGTTTATTTGCTTTATTGTGCTCTAATAATTATAAACATTATATTCATTATTGTTCAATTAACTAAACTGTCAGTCTTGTTGATTTTGAGAGATAAATAATTAATTATAGAATATATGAAATACCAGTGTTTTTATATACAATTTATTTTGGGATTTCTCAGTTAAAATTTTCCAGATAAAAATAAAGAGATGCTTAGTAAGGGTAATGTGACGTCAACTTAGTTACTGACAGGTTCTCACCTTTGCGAATTTCAAACCATTGAAAATCACAAAGATGAAAAACTGTTGGTAACCAATGGAGTTGACTTCATGTCTAACTTCGATATACATGCTCTATACCTGATATTTGAGCACTATTAACTTCTGAATATAGCAGACTATATTATCTATATATATATATATATATATATATATATATATATATATATATATATATAAATAAAATAGAAAGGTATCAAGTATTTCAAAAATATGAATTTATTCTTGATGGTGAAGTTGACGTAACATTTCAGTTTTAGCAAACCTTCATCAGGACTTGATGTATAACATTGACTTCACCATCAAGAATAAATCCATCTTTTTGGAATATTTAGTGTTTTTCTATTTTCTACATACTGTCAGATCTATTCCCATATATATATATATATATATATATATATATATAGTAAAGAAAAAGGCTTAAAAATTGTCCATTTTGCAGTTATAGATCTATTTCTGGCCACAGATATCTGTGTACACCTATGAGTTTCATCAGTCCGCTAACTTTATTGAAAATGGTAAACAGATAATTCATGAGGCTTTATATATAATTTTTCTGGGAATCCTGAAAAGGTTTCAGGTCTTATCATCTTAGGGTGGTGTTGATGTTGTCTCTCTGTCTGCTGTTGGAATAAAGGTCCAAACTTTTATCTTAAACCAACTTACCTGGTATATATATATATACATACATACATATATATATATATATATATATATATATATATATATATATATATATACTGTTCTGGTCTTGATTTGTATGCTAAGTTTTTTTTAAACCTCTGAAATATCTTTAAAAATAAATGGAAATATACTGAATTTGTGCCATAAAATATTTTATGGGATGTCCAAAATAATTTAAAAAAACAAACATTATTTTTCAAATTATATCTAGTAATTTCTAAGAAAAAAGGAGGAAATATGACCTAGATAAAAAAATATATATATACTAACAAAGACTTAATTATATTATGTTGATCATTAGTTTTTTCTTATATACTACTAAGCAGTTTTATCTTTGTTTACTGCTTTCTTGTAAAATGACTTAATTTAAGAAGAACTACCCAATATTCTTGGCTGTGTATATTTTGGCATAAGGTCCATTCTAAAGATCAATTATATCACTGACATTGGATGGTGAATCAGCAAGAAAGCCTGTAGCCATCATTGCAGTGATAATTTCCAATTCAAATGATTGTTTGTAAGGTAACATGGGTTGGTAACCCTTGACCTGTTGGTCATGTGATAGTCAAGAGTGGGATATTGATACTTGTGACCCTGGTGGCCCTTGGTGAAACTAAAGTTTTCCTGATTGCTTGAGAGTTGGTTGGAGACAATTATAAGAAGAAAAAAAAAAGGTAGATGTGTTAAGAAAAAAAAAAATATAAAAGAAAAGAATAGACAAACACACACATAAAAAAAGATTGGGGGAAAACATGGAAGAGAAAAAAATGTTTCAAGATTAACCAAAAAGAGGATTTCGTGATGAGAACAAGAAAAAAAAATGAAAAAGAAATAAAAATAGGAGAGAATAAAAAAAAAAATGGTTGAAGGAGAAACCGAAAAAAAAAAAAAAAATACAAAAAAAAAAAAAAAAAGCAGGAGGGAATAATGAAAAAATGGTTGAAGGAGAAACAAAAAAGAAAGAAAAAGAGTGGTTGAAGGAGAAACAAAAATAAAATAGAAGGAAAAAAAGTAGGAGGGTGTAATGAAAAAAATGATTGAAGAGAAACAAAAAAAAAAAAAAAAATGAATGAAAAAATAGTTGAAGGCAAAACAAAAAAAAAAAAATAACACAGGAAAAAAAATGAAATTGAAAAAGAAAAATATAACTAAAAGAAAAAAAAAGATAATTAAGGTGAAGAAAAAGAAAGGACAACATAGAAAAAAAAATTTAGAAAAGGAAGACAGATTCAGATTGGAAGCAGAAGATAAAAAATGTAAAAATGATTCAACTCCAAATTAAAGAAAATTTTTTTCAAAGAATATCACCATGCCTTGAAAGATAACATGAAAAGAAATACTTAGCATGGCACCTCAATGAACTAAGAAGTTACAAAGGAGGAGATGGGCACTGCCCAATGACATCTATTGCTATGAAAGATGTCACAAATAGAAATACATGGGGTGGCACCCCAAAAACTTATGGCTTATAGAAGAGGTGGTGGGCGCTGGCAAATAAGCCCCATTGTTCTGAGAGATAAATGATATACTCAACATGGTACCCTGATGACTGATGGAACATGTACCTGCTAAAACACCTTTTTTTTTTTTTTTTAAATATTCACCAGCAATTATCGGATTTTAATAATTTTTTGGTATTTAAAGCAATAAATAATTAAGTTTCTTTTAAATATCATTTTTCTCTTATTATTTTATTGTCTGTCCACCCTCAATCATTTTTTGATTTGACTCACTTAATGAATTATTTTTTCATTGAGATTTATAATAAAGTATAACATTTCTTTTCTGTGCATTTTTAAAAACTTTATTCATATTCGTAGCTTAATCTTTTAAGGGTTAATAAAAAGAGAAAAAAATGGAAGAGAAGATGGTCACTTGCCATAAAACCCATCTAACAGTTCATAGGAAATGTCTAGGAGCATGAATATCCATGAAAATGTCTCACCAACCATCCCTAAAATTCATTGCTTTCAGGAGGCCCTCTGCGCAGCATCCAGTATCCACACAGAGCTGGTTAATATAGGTCTTTGCTGGACAGCCTGCACTGGCATGCCCATAAGCTGGTTTCCATTGAAGAAGATCACTTTTGTCCTTGCTTCTCCAGCAGTGCCCAGCACATCTTGTTTGTCTCACTCAAATAGTTTGTGTGATAGGAGGCAAGTGGTCATACAGCTGCTTTCTTGTAGGGTGTTGTTTCCATGATTTCTTTGATATTGCCTGCTGTATTCTTGTGCAGCTCCAATCTAGCTTATTCTCTAGGCTTTTGTTAGGGTTCAAGTGGTGCAGCCATAAAGTAGCATTGATACAACTAAGGCTATGTCCCTAATATTGTGATACAATGATTCTTTCATATGAGACAGAGCATGGCTTACCTGCTCTGAAAATCAGAATTCAAAATCCTTGGCTTGAACACTGACAGTGTTGGATGGAAAGAGAAGCAACTATCTCAGCCAATTTACAGACTTAATAAAAAGTGAAAGCAAGTAAATTCGGTGGAGTGACCTATTGTTGGTATCAGCTGGACAGCGAGGGAGTCTATCCCCTTTTTGTTAGTGATAAATCAGGGAGATTATTTTAAACTTCTTATTTCAACCACTTCCAGATACTTTACTGCAAAGTTTAGATTACCCAAGCTTTTTTTGTTTATTCTTTACTGCGCTGAGTTGGCAAGGACCGGTATTGATCCCAGAACCTGGTGATTCCTGAGAAAATGTTCTAGAGAAAGAAAAGGAAGAACTCAAACAATAAAAAAACAAACAAACAAATGGAATAAAAAAAACATGTTTTTCGGTTTTGATAGAAATAATCAATAAGTGTGATTGCCCATTTTTTTTGGGGGGGTAGGGTGGGGGGGTTCCACTCACCAGTATTTTGGATGGAGTCTTCTACTACAATAATACTGAATAGCTTTTTCTCTCCAAGGTTGGAAGCCTCGACTTTCCATGAAGCTGCAGCTGCCTGGACGAGAGTTGAGAAGAGAGAAGCCTGGAACCATGTACTGATTATTGCTCGGTTGCCTGATACAGCCAATCCAAAGATCGGGTTGCCATTTGTCTTTTTTGTTGTGTTACGTTCCAGTTTCACATTTTTACCATCCATGTCACTTGACATGATGCTGTGTGTCATGGCATCCACCCAATATAATCTCCTGTGAAGGGAAGAAAAGACAAAAAAAAACAAAAAAACATTATTATCTTTTAAATCATAAAAACAAGTCGGTAAATTGTCAAAACTAGCAAGAAGATGTGCAGTTCTGGGTGTAAGTATAAGTTAAGTTTTAATGTAATGAAATATATTGAATTAAAAAGACTAATGAAATTAAATAAGAATCCATATAAAAAGATGACACTTATTCTAATTATATTTTAATTGGTTTCTAAATAAATAGATTAGATTAGAAAGACTATTGAAATTAAATAAGAATGCACATTTTCTTTACTCTATGAAATAGATATGTAAACAATTGTTGAATCAATTCCAATGGATTGTTGATTAGAAAAAATAACAAAATAATTTGTCTGGTTTGATCCATTCATTGAGAATATTTATTTTTTGGCATAACAGTTGTTTTGCAGCAAATTTATTAGTCAATTAAGTTTTAATGTAATGAAATTAAAAAGCCTAGCAAAATTAAATAAGACCTCATATAAAAAGATTACACTTATTTTGACTAGCAAGACTTGTAGATATACCACAGTATGATAATTTAATTATTACAAGGTTTGATATGCTTACTTAAGAGCTATTGCAATTTGTCAATATGTAAGAAGTATAATGATCTTGATTTAACTCTATCTCAAACTTTTTTTTTTTCTTTCTTTTCATCTTTTCATTATGTTCGATTGAAACAGATTAGTGTTATCAAATTTTATGCTCACCCCCTCTCTCTATCTATCTTTCTCTCTTTCATTCATTCTTTCTTTCTTATTCTTATATTTTTTCTGTGTAGTGAGTCCTTTTTCTTCCCTTTCTTTTTTATAATAAAAATGGAATAGTCCATTATTTGGCTGAGGTGACGACACATAAAATGAAAAAGAATTCTGCAGAGAAGTGACACCGATAATCAGGATTTACATTACTGCATTTAATTTTGAAGGATTTGGATGGTCTCATTTTTTGAGGGTATTGGAAGATGATAACGGTCATTCAAACATGTATATAGACTAGCAAAAATATGTACCCTCCAGCATAAGTATTTAAGTTTTAGTGATGAAATATATTTTATTAAAGAGTTACACTTATTTCAATTATATCTTAATTGGTTTCTATATAAAATCATTCATAGGATTGATTTTAATACTTTAAAGAATAAAACAATAATATTAGCGATCAATAACATCAAGTAATTATTTATTAAACCAGGTTTTTTAAAACCAGTAGCAAATTAACCACACCATATATTATGTAAACCTTTATTTCTTAGTGATATATAAAACACACTAATAACACTGGCTGTTTTGAGGCAAATCTAACTCAGATTTTCATAGAGACATCATGAATAAATAAGATTTATTCTATGTATTAATGATTTTGACAAGGAATTAGATACTCATTGATAAACTTACATAATTCCTGAGGTAGTGCAATATAAGCAATGATGTAATTTTGGTTACAGACAGATCCCAAATCTCCATTATAATAAGATAGTGAATATATCTTTTTATCAGTATAGATATAAAAAGATATTTTTCTAAAGTTTTAGTCACATTTTTTGTTTGGTTGTTTCTTGGTTTATTTGTCAAAATTACATTGATTTTTTTTTTTTTACTAAATATAACAATGAATGTTGTTTGCATGAAATCATGATATATGTTATATTTCAACTATAAAATAAAATAAAACAGTGTAAAAACTCGTGAATCTTGAGTTTTACATGTGTAAATGATTTCATAACATGTCTGAATTCCATTCTTCAGATGTGTCAGAATAAGCTCACCTGAATATTGGGCATGTCAAACTAAGTCTTTAGTTTTTACACTTTTTTTTTATTCTATAGTTGTAATATCATATATATATATATATATATATATATATATATATATATATATATATATATATATATTTATAATTTAGAACAAAATTTATTTTATTTTATAGATATATGGAACATAATAGTCAAAATGGATATACATGTTAGTTTTGACAGAAGATAACAAATATGGGTCACCTAGTGAGGCTCAAGCTCACTATGCATTGTAATGATTTATGAAATTAGCTTGCTTACCTATTATGCTGTGACAAGAAATCTCATGCATAGATATATACAATAAAAATAGTGAAAGTTGGTTGGTTAGTTTTAAGGCATGTTAACCACTGTTGGGTTATTTTATGCTGACATGAAGATATTCAAATTGGTTTAATATATTCTGAACAGGTTGTGGAATTTACAGATCTTCTAATCTATTCATACTCTTACGATTGCAGTCTGCATACTTTCTAAATTTTTGAATGTTCTGCTTGTTGTGAGCCTAGTAGATTCTCGGCCAAATGTCAGTACAATAATTTGACCTGGTCTTTGTTTACTGGTTGGTTGGTTGGGTTTTATGGCATATCAACCCTTGTTGGGTTATTTTATACCAAAGATATTTTGTTTTACTCATTCTTGATGGGTACTTAATTTTTTTTCTTTTCAAAACTCAATTTAAAAAAAATTTTTTTTTTTATTTAACCCATAGATGGGACCCTAACAATTACTACCACTCCAGGTCAGAATGGATCTGGGAGTAATGATGATGAAACGGTACTCTACATTCCCGAGAGTTCCAGAATTGGAACCTTCCCATCAGATAGAGTTTAACGTCATACCCAGGACATTAAAACCCTCAATCACTGCCTTCTAGCATAAAAAAGGGTTGGGGATTGCCATAAGGGCAATAAGGCTGGGACAATCATATAGGTACTAGGGCTTGATGTAACCAGTTGATTAATCAGTGGGAGCCTCTACGACCACTTGTCTAGCCTAAGTAAGGGTTAAAGTGGAGTGTTGCATGTCATGGACTGCTTAACCACCAGAGTTCCATTCTTAAGCATCATGGGTCACCACCCACGGCCAACAGATGGCCCCATTAGGTAGTGATCTTACCCTTCTGCAAAGGCGCAGTCAGTGTATTCTAAAGCCCCAGCTGACAGGGCTGCTTTGTATACTAAATCCCCTCAAATTATTTGAACAGTTTCCATGGATGAATCTACAAGTTTCAAGTTAAATTTGATGCATATAAACATTAAATGAAATATAAATGGAAATAGACACTCTCGTTGATTTCAACGCATGATGGTTCATTCAATGAACAACCTACATAGAGTTTTGTTTATAGTGATGAAGGCTTGTGTTGGACCATGCACACTTTTTGGCACAGTCAATAGGAAAGAATTGGTTTACAAGGAATGCTACAAACCCAATCTGACCTCAGGTTTCCAAATTCAGAGTTTTCCTTCTCCTAGACTGGTTACCTATCCAAGCTTAAAGAGCACAGTCTACCCTACTATTTTACCCATAGCCGGAGAGAACATATGGTATTAGCGCTATGTGAAATGCAAATAGCGTTGTCTAGGATTTGAACCAGAGTTGACAAGTCCATTTCCTACAACTCTAATCATTATGCCACGCGTATCCACAATAAACATATTGTATGCAACAGTCACACAGTATTCATGTAAAGTAAAGTATCTGTTTACACAAATAGAGTCAGGGTCTCTCTTGTTGCTGGTTGTCAAGTTGCATGAAGGTTGCTTGTTGAAGGAATTCTACAATGAGAATCCTTTTCAACAGATTCCTGGCCAAGTTTTAAGAATCAAAACCAAAATTTATCTCTTTGAATCATCTCCAAGAACCACTGCCAATTGAGCAACCTCATGAGAGAGCGTCTGTTTACCCATTCTTTCTGGCTGTTTGCCAAATTACATCTAGATTCCACAAATGATTCTTGATAAAATAACTGTATACTTTTCGAAGTGATCTCTCACACATATATATATATATGTGTGTGTGTGTGTGTGGCGAAATGTAGACAAACATGGGATGTTACAATGGATGAATGTTTATTTTGGGTGATAATATCGACACTATAATGTTTTGGTCTTCCTTTATAGCGTCAACATTATCACCAAAAATAAACATTCATTCATTGTAACATCCCGTGTTTGTCTACATTTCTCCACATACTGTTGTACTGATTTCCTCATTTTACTCCTATTTATATATAACCTTATAACTTCCAACACATCCACCCCTCCTCTTCTCCCACCCTCCCTACATCTTTGCAATATATACACAACATAGCAGTTCTTGTCTCAAATAAATTTCTGACAAAACCTCATTAACACTGAGGCGAAATATCAATTGAATGAAGTTGTTTGTGTTTTATCTGTTATTCCTCAATTTTTAAACATATTTTGTTAGATTTTACCCAATCTGTTATAGACAGATAGACTGTTGAATACCAGTAAATGTGGGAGTGCACTATCTTGCATAAATTGCTGTATATTAAGGAACAGAGAGATTTAAAGAAATGAGAAAAATATAACTGCATATAAACAAAAATGATAGATAAATGGCAATATGGTCGGGACAATCATATAGGTGCTAGGTCTTGACATGATCAGCCCATCTAGCCTAAGTAAGGGCCTAAGTGGAGTGTTGCATGTCATAGACTGCTTAGGCACCATGGTTTTATCCTTAAGCATCACAGGTTGCCACCTACAGCCAACAGGTGGCATTATTGGGCGGGGGGTTATCCCTCTGCAACGGTGCAGTTGGTATATTCTAAAGCCCCATTATAATGTTGGATATTAATTAATATTTCATTTTTTGTGTCTTTATTTCTTTCAACATCATATCACATTATTTTTACTCATTATAATTTTTTAGTATTATTGAGATTTTTCGAAATGTGGTCATCTTTATTGTTATATGCACAATGTTTCGGCCGATGTGCCTTCCAGCCTTCTTCAGATATTTCTGGTCATAATCGGAACCTTGAACTAAACCCTTTATTTAATCTATTGGAATAGATTTTTCTTATTCCGTTATTCTCTTATAAATAGTCACTTTTCAATCCTCTGTACATGATCATTTTCCCAAACATTTTTCATCTAAAATTCCCTGCAAATCTACACATTAATCCCCCATAAATGTTTGCAAGTGAAGTTGTCTGCAAAACAAATTTGACTTTATAAACACCAAATCATTTGCAAGATTCCCACACCAATAAAGTATGAATGATGGTTTTCAAATAGAACCAGAAAAGACAATAAAAATTTAAAATATGGAAGTTTTGCCAATTCCAGCGGACATTTAATAGGAAAGCTTAATAAACTTGTGTACATGTGCATTCATGCATTGTTGATTCTCTAGAACCAAACCAGGAACGTGGTGGTACAGTTTGATGAAAAATGTCCCATATTATTTGCAGTCAGTCAACTGCTAGCAGAATCTAAAAGATTTATCAGTTATATTCACTGAAATTCTGTTGTGGATTCTTTTTATTCACTTGATTCACTTTGACTGAATTGTCTCTGATCTTTTCAGAACATCAAACATCATGGAGTCTTTTTTTTTATTCTCTTCCATGAGAAACAACTGATGAAACATTTAATACACATGTACATATGTATGTATGTAGAGACACTAGCACAAATACACACACACTCATATGTATGTATGTATGTATATGTATGTATATGTATGTATGTATAGATGCACAAACGCAGAACACTGACACAGATATATATAATAGGCCAACGAAGGGTGAAATTACTAATCCATATATATTATAATAATAAATGAATTCATACAGCCACTACTGCAAAGGCAGCAACATCAGTGCCACTAATAAAGCCTTTATCAGAAAATGACTGTGGTGTCAGGCATGGTGGTGGGGTTGAGCATAATTACCACTAACCAAAGCATCCTACAGTATATATATATATATATATATATATATATATATATATATGGACAACTCTGTTTTGTGTCACACTATGGCACCATCATTTGCAAGTTTATCTCCGACGCAATTAGAATTGTTTTGAAATTCAACCTCATGAGTAACCCATATTTGTGGCCTAGCTAAAACATATAAACCTCCCTCTCATGCACACACACACACACACATATATATATATATTTATTATATATATATTTATATATATGATGTTACTGCCTAGATTTGTTTGATAAAAGCTCATTTGAAATATTATAATATTGCTCTGCATTCTTGAGTATACAGCACTATATTTTACTGAATTTGAGTTTTTAAAGGTAAATTATATATATATATGATATGATAGAAGATGGATAAAGATAAAGTGGAATTTTCTGGTAAGACATAATTGGGAAAAGAAAAACCATAGTGCATTTATTTACCTCACTTCAATATTAGTATTACCTCAGTATATACATATTTTACCCCAAAATATGCATATTCTCTTACTTCTATATTCACCTAATTTATGCTTACATGAGCATATTCTTGTATTGTTTACATCATTTACACATTTTCTCCATCCACCCCAATGTGCATTATTTTATCCTTAACAACTACATAGTTTTTTAAACCTCAACAACTATATTCCATTTACTCTTGTCTTATTTACATACTTTCACCCTTTAAATAGTTACATTTTTTACTAAATGCATATATATATATATATATATATATATATATATATATATTCTTTCTATCCCAGAAAATAATAGGCCCAGTGTGTCTAGGTTTCC
>CM042138.1:114213634-114255808 GCA_023376005.1 Doryteuthis pealeii
AAGAACAAAAACAAGGGGGGAAAAAACTCCAAAACAAACAGGTATCAAGAGGGAAACTTTGCCAATAAAACTGTCTTTTTGTATTTATGGGAATTTTATATCAGATTATTGATATGTTCATTTTGCTCATACAATGCCTAATGGTATGATTATTCATTTTTTGTTTGTTTTTGTTTTCACTGTTATTCAAGGACTTATTTTGAGAAGATTCTTCTGAGTGTATTAGACTACACTTGCATTTTTATACTTAAGAAAGAAGATAATATTTTTCTCGTTAGTCCTGTTAAACTAAAGAGTACAACTATACTACTTTGACACTCATTGCCTTATATGATATACTCATCAGTCTAGAATTTCTGTCATTTATTATATATGATACTAATGTTCCTTAATTGTATGACTATTATCATCTTTCAAACATCGTCCTACAGTTAAAAATGAGACCATCTAAATCGGACAAGATGAAATGCAAAAAATGTAAATCCTGATTATCTAGTTTTGCTTATCTACCGAATTTTTATTTCTTATGAGTGTTGTCACCTCAGCTAAATAATGGACCATTCTGTTTTACTATATAGAAAAAAAGGGTAGAAAAAGGACATGCTTCAGAGAAAAAATATAATAAGAAATTGATTCAATCAAACATAATGAAAAGAAGGTAAGAAAGAAGAAAAGGGGATAGAGAGTGTTAAATCAAAATTATTACACTTTTTACATATTGAACTATTTAGCAATAACTCTTAATTCAATTATTACATTTGATATGTTTACTCATTATACTATAGTATATCTACAGGTCCTGGGCACCAAGTTAGATTTGAAGACCATTGTTAATGAGTTTGATTCTCATTGGCATGCCATACTTCTGGCCTTGTGCCACATCTAAGCTAAGGTTAGTAAATAACTATATCCACAGGTCCTATGAGTTTATTATATATCTGTATATTATTAAAATTCTCATAATGTAACTGTAAATATAATGCCAATATCTGTGATGGTGCTGTGGTTTTCATAGTGATTCATTTTTTCTGTTTCGGTTGGATTTTACGGCATGTTGACCCTAGAATATTATTTTATCATTTGTTTTGTTCATTCTTGTTGGGTATTAAACATTTTTTCATTTTTTTATATATCTTAGATTAACAGGTCTGAGTCAGAGCAGATCTAGCAAGTATGTTCTTAGTAGCTGATTGCCATTTTGAATTCAGAGTTTTTTTCATTTTCCTAGTTTACTTTAACAAAACTAAAGAGCCTAGTCTGCCATAGCTAGAGGGAGAATAGTTGGATTATACCTTTCCCAAGAGTATTAGTGCTATGTGAGATGCAAACAGTCTTGTCTAGTATTTGAACATGTGTTCTTTCCTACAACAATAACCATTACAGCACACACACACGCACACACACACACATATATATATATATATATATATATATATATAATTGGCATCCATCTGTCTACTAGAGACGATGCTGTAGTGTCCAAAAACAAGTGGAACTACGTAGCCTGAGTTGGTTGCTATGGAGGATGAGCTGTCACCCAAGTAGCAGATCCCCTCTCACACTGCTCACACCAGCTCTGGATTTGATTCTGAAGTTTACTCTGCTAGCCTTTCTCTGGAATGAGGTACAGTCACGAGGTAGTAGAAGTTTTATATCAGACTTTTCCTTTTCTCTGAATTTTTTTTTGGATTATTGTCTTCATCTTCATATACATACACACGTTTTGGATGATGTGACCTCTGGCCTTCTTAAGGTGTTTCTTGTCAAACTTAGGAACCTTCTTGTTAAACTAGAATACATAAAACAGCTTGACACTTGTACCCAGTCATGGTTAATGGAATAAGAACAGTTTTACCTCCATGGACTGAATAAAGGGTTCGGTTCAAAATTCCATGAAGGCTCCACAGTTTGAAGAGAAGTTTCACGAGTTTGAGAAGGTTCCAGAGTCCGACAAAAAACACTTGAAGAAGGCTGGAGGGGCGCATCGGCCGAAACATTGTGTATATAACAATGAAGATAAGGACAATAGTCTGAACAATCTTATTAATATAGACTTTTCCTTCTCTAGATGCATTACCATCCAAGGCTAAGGAGCTCGATTTACCCTCACTGTCTGTTTGTCTCTCTCTCTCAATATATATAAACATACACACACTTATACAATAATAATAGTTAAGTAAATTTGTACTATCTTAAAAATAGAAGCAATATCTTCTCCATCACTTTCAACAATGTTATCACACATTATTCTGAGGCTGAAATATTATTACCACTAAACTCAAGAGTTCCACATTAGATCATAATATACTAAGTTTGTTGGTTTTCCATCAGACTGCAACTAACACATTCAGTCTCTACTTAATATTAGAACCTCTTAATATATTTCCTTTTTTCTGTTCATGACAATTTGATTTTAGTCTGTTAAGCTGAGGTGGAGTCAGCAATAAAACCTTGGTATCTGATTTTGATAGGAAATATATTGGTGTCCAACCATGTCTTATATATTGCTCTTACAGTTGTTTGTACTTTTTCAGCTTATGCTAATAAACCCAGTTGATATATTCTATTGTTAATTCAGTAGTGCACACACAAACACACACACACACACACATATTATATATATATATATATATATATATATATATATATATATACTTTATATTTACTTATTTCCATAAATACTTTCTGATTTCTGTGGAGAACCTCATATGTGCCAGTTTATTACCATAAAGTATTTAAAAAACAATTCACCAGTCTCCACAAAATATTCATTGCCCATAAAAATATGATTATCAAAATGTTGACATTGAAAACTCTCATTTATTTGCATCCAACATTTGTCAATGGATAGCATTAGGAGTGTATAGTTTTGATTGGTTGATTGGTGGATTTTAATGGCATATCAACCCATCTGGGATTATTTCATGCCAAGAGGTTAGGAAATAATATATGTTGTATATCTATATTTACACTTTTGTGGTTAACTGTTTTAATGATATGTTAGCATCATTGGGGATCATGTTGAGGGATTAATTTTGTATGGTATTGATCAGGTTTATGTTATATTTTTTTGGTATAATTTTATTTTCCTAAAAAAGGACAGAATGTCATCTATGTTGAATTTTTACAAATAGATCTTTCATATTATTTGCATTAAAAATATGGTTTTCTATGCGTGGAAAAATCCCAAATTATATGAGTAAGTGTTTAACAAAGCAAGGTGTTTGACATGTTTTACACTATGGTTGTTGTTCTTGTTTGAGTATGAAGGAGTACATAAGTCTTGTGGGACAATGACTTGTTCTTTTCTGGACTTCCTTGAGGCTGGTCTCCAGTCTACCAAAAGTGAATTTGATTAGGAAGAGTTTATTGTGGATGTTGTTATTCCAGTGTTGTTGCTATTTTGTATGGATGAATCTATTCATTTTAGTTTTCAACTCAGTATATGGATCCTGAAATAGTTTAGTTTTGAGTATCTTTATTATTAGAAAGCATCCAATGTATGAATTTATATTTTATGATTATCCAGATAATTCTGAGATAAATTTAATTGGGTGATTTGTAATATAGGATAAGAATTCAGTCAACAAAGACTAATGAATATTTAAAAGGATCAGGTTTGACAGTCTTCTTTCAATGAAGATAATGTTCTTCTTTCAAATAAAGTAATCATATCATTACACCTGAGATTCAAAAGAAATGCAACTCTAATTTACTTCCTCCCAAAAGACATTATTATAATCTACTTATATATCATACAGAATATATTTATATCTAATTCTGTTCTTATCCTAACACAATTAGCCATATAGACATTAGGTTTTCTATGCACATGCATACAATGCACATAAAACACACACACACACACATACATATATATATATATATATATATAATATTATATATATAAAGTATTGATAATATAGTGTGCTATATTCAATAAGTAAATAGTGTTAAATATCGTGGATAGAACATGTATATATGTTAGGATAGTGTGGATTTGTTTACAGACAGTTTCTCACCTATGCAATTCTCAAACCAAGTTCGACTTGCATAAAACTATCAGTAACCAAGCACCATTGAATTCATGTCCATTTTACCCAACAGACCACAACACAAATGGCAGATCCTGAACCAAAGCATTTATAAAACCATTTAAACAGAACTGCTAGTAAGCACACATAGTAATGTCAATTTTGTGGCTTATTCACAGATAAAACTTTACATAACAGTCCTGACCATATAAACATGCAACACAAGGACTCCATAGATGTCTTACCAATTGCAGCAAATACAGCTTAAAAGTCCTCTTAAATGGTCAGAACAGCCTTCTATTAACCTCTCTCTCTCTCTCTTGTATTACTTATTATACAAGAATAGAAAAGATAGGACCCTAACAGGTAAAATCCTCAAGGTCAAAGTGAACTTGGGAGAAATGGCAATAAAGGGGTGACTGTACACTCCTCAGTTCTTCAGAACAGGACACTCACCACTGGATGCAGTTTAGTGTTATAAGTCGGATATACTTTCTGCAGGGAACTTGCCTCACTGCAGGGAGTACAGTCTGTGTATTCTAGGCCCTGCTGACAGAATAGACATTGATTTGGTGTTGCATGCTAAAATTATTTAGTCTTATCATTTGGGCCTGCTTAGCTCAGTCGGTAGAGCACCCGCTTAGGCATCGCAAGGTTCTGAGTTCACTAATTGAATGCATGAGTAGCACAGATTGGGTAATCCGATCTGTGTGGTAAAGTGGGGGGCGCTGATGGTAGGTGTGGGGCTCCACTTTAACAATAAAACAATATCTCTGGTATAGTGCTAGTGAAAAGGTGATAGACTCCCTGATACCGACAATAAGCCTCTCCACCAACTTTTACTTTATTATTAGATGCTTTTAAAACAAAAAGGAGGTGCATGGTGTAATGGTTAGAGTCGTGGGAAATGGACTCATCAACCTGGGTTCAATTCCTGGATGAAGCTGTTTGCATTTTTACATGGTGCTAATACCCTTGGGAATAGTATGAATTCAATTCACCCTCCATCTGTGGGTAGATAGCAAGGCAGACTGGGCTCTTTAACCATGGCTAGGTAACTAGTCCAGAAGAAAGAAAACTCTGAATTCAAACCTGTTAAACTTTGCTTAAGAAATTGACCTTGTGGCACATCCTGCTCGTGTGGAGGGATTGGTAAATATATATAAATACAAAAAGATGAATACTCGTTATTCAGTCATAAAAGAATTTCGTCAATTTGAAATCTTATTCTAAGTTTTAAGATTCCATTGAATAATGTTCATAATTTCTAAAGTGTTACATTCAGAAGTGTTTCTATCTCGAAACACACCACCCCACCCCTACCTCTCACCACATACAAGTTGCTGTTGTTGTTCTTGTTGGTAATCTTATTGTCTGCTCATTGTATGCATCAGATGTATAAAAAAAAAAAGAAAAAAAAAAAAAAAAGACTTGCCACTTTGTGACTTTCAATCAATACCATTATTGATCATGTAAACAGTTTTATGAAAACACAATGTGCAAATCAGAACAAAGGTCAGTCCAATGAATTTACAGTAATTGTGTGACAAAGAGCTGTCAAATACTGTGGGGGGTGCTTGTTTATTAAGGATTGTGTTCTCATCGTCTGTGTGAAAAGTTCATAACATTTCAGCTGGCAGTTCTCCAATCCCCATCAAGTGATGAAGGATATAGATTGAGACTTTGAAGAATTGTGGTGGAGGGTCGGCGCTTTCGGCAGACAAACTCGTATCACCTTCGTTGCGTGAGAAGACCAAAATATTTTGATCTGCCCTCCTCATCAGATTACTAGACATGGACAGAGTATTTTTGAAACATTGTGGGTAGTTTTTTTTTTTCTTCTTTTGGTTTTTATTGCTATAAATTATCAATTTTGTTGTTTTGCTTTTGGCAAACAACAGCGTTGTCCGATCTATAGGAAGTGAATTATGTAGTAATCCATTCAGATTTATGTTCTAATCCTAGTTTAATCCCTGGATCAGGCAGTGAAAATCATATACTCAGTTTAAGTGAACAAAGTGAGAAGCAGCAACAAACATAAATCAACTAGGATGAGTTAACTGATACAATATATTATAGATATTATCGCACTGATATTGTACAAGCAATATAATCCCAAAACAGAGGGATTTTAACTAACATCCAGTTGGCAGACAAGAGGCAAGCTGTAACTCAATACAGTCCTTGCATTGCTGAGAGCATAATACAGAATGATGGATATTTATCTAGCACCATATCCATACTGGGACCAGCATTGAGACTTGATATTTTAGAAGCTATAAGATACCCACTGTCACAGTTGGATTCAAACTAGTGTCCAGTTGACAGACAAGGGAGCAAGTTGTAACTCAGTACAGTCCTTGCATTGCTGGGCGCATAATGTACAATGATGGATATTTATCCAGCAGCCAATCAGTACTCAAGGAATGGGATCACCTCGATGCAATACCAATTGCTTAATGTCCAGTTTAAGTTATAAAGTCGTCAGGGTGGCCTAAAGTCGGTATCAGCCAGTCTGCGAGGGAGTCTATCCCCTTTTCAATAGTGCTAGACCAAGGAGATTGTTTTGGCATCTGAATGGAGCGACACACTTACCATCAGCTCCTTACTTTACCACACAGATCCCTGTGCTACTCATACGCTGAGTTGGCGGGGACCGGTATCGAACTAGGAACCTTGTGGTTTTTAGCCAAACGCTCTACCGATTGAGCTCACCCGGCCTCAACAGTGCACTAATTCACTCAATTCAACAGATATAAGATATTAATCTATCACAGTAGAGAGAATGCAATCTACCCCTGTGGATTGGATATAAAGAATTTGGTTAGAAAAACTCAGGGGGTTACTGAATATGGCATACAGAATCATGTATAAGTAAACTCTTGAAATATTTCAATAAAAACTTAAATTTCTTTTACACCAAAGATACAAAGATTTGAGGGACTTATAACTGTTATTGGTACAGGAAATGGAATCAGCAACCAGAGTTATTTTATGATCTCTATGTACCATGACCACCTGACACGCTGGGATAAATATGGAAGGCAAGCCCTGAGGTGTGACCAGTGATTTGTTTCAGATTGGTCATAAATATCTTAATTTAATATTTAACTTATATATTGGTTTATTTATTTTGTGTGTTTATATATATTTGGCAGCTTACTGTTTATTTCAAAGTGGTGTTTTGAGGATGGTTTAGTTTTGATTTTATAACCATTTAGGGTTGATTTGATGTTAAAGCCATTAGGGGTCAGTGTTTGGGTTTTATCCATTTCTTTGTGCATTTCTATTATGAGGAATTTTGCATTTGTCATGGTCTTTTGAGCAGAAATATTGTTCTTTGTGTAGTAGTTATTATAATTGATTTGATTATTTAGTTTTCTTTTTTTTTTATTATTGTCACTTTTCATAAATACTTAATGCTGTCAATTTCTCTCTTCATTTTCCTCTATCAATTTTATTGAATGTCATTCGTCTCTAATTTTCCCCTAATATCTCTTTGTCTTTTTCTCTTTAGTTCCGTTCTCTTCTTTTTTATCTGTTTTCCTTTATTGCTCTCAAGTTTTCAACACCTTTATCTATTTTTTTTTCTTTTATTTATTTCTTCTTTTGTTTCATCCATATTCTTTTCATAACAAGATGTGACACAAAGTTTAAAAAAAAAAATGGTCACCCAATTAAATATTAGAACAAGCTCATCACTGCTTAACTTTGGTAATCACGTGGGAACTGTTGCTTCCAGCATGACTAGATCATACTCAGAAAGATCAGATTTCCATATGATCGATAATCTAAAGCAGACCTAGAACCATATTACATGCCTTGAATTCAGAGGTTTCCTTCACCTACACCAGTCACTATACCAAGACTACAGAGCCCAATCTGCCCTACTATTTGCCTATAGTTGAGGGAAGAGATATATATTCATTCCTTTTCTTAATGTGAAGTGAAATACAAAGAAAATTGTACAGGATATAAACTGTGCTGTGTGCTGGCCAAGTCTATTTTTTAAGACAATAAACAACACCTCATATATATATATATATATATATATATATATATATATATGTGTAACTTTTTTTTTTCTCCATTTAATGGTTGTCGATAATGACTTCTCCCAAGTAGCAATAGGGTTAGGGCTGAATCAGTAAATGTTTTGTTTGGAGAGCATCAACGTGTTTGTGTTGAGAGTGTGAGTTTTAATTTTATCCCCCACTGAACATACGATAGTCATTGCATTAGCCCTTGTGGTCACTAATTTTATATACTCTCCCACCATCAACCCAGTCCATTTGAAAGATTGTTTGGCAGGGGAAGTCGAAGGAGGAAGAAAAGACAATAACTATTTTACAGCACACAAAGCAAAATAATTAGTTTGGAGATAATGAAACCAATCAGGGGAAGACAATAACAAATACTGAAATAAGAAAAATAAAAATAAAATGATCACAACAGAAGAAGAAGTAGCAGCCTTGGTAATGGTAAAATTAGTAGTAGTTAGGCATGATAATCATTCTACCAGAGTGGTAGTTTTAGTAACTGATAGTAGTAATAAAAAAAGGAGAAGGTGCCATTTTCCAAATGTGGCAATAGAAGAAGCACTATAGGCAGAGACAGGAAATTTAGTTTAAATAATGTAGAATCAACATATCATTCTCACCTTTATAGGAAAGCTGTAACTAGCGTCCAGTTACCAGACAAAAAATAAAGGGGACTGCAAACGAATACAGGACCTGTACTAACTACCTGAACATAGTCATGTGTTGGATATATATGGATCAAAGTATGTTGATAGATGGTTCATGTAGTAGGTTGGGCTCTTCTGCTATGTACTTTGGCCAAGCACATTCCCAAGATTCTAATTGGCTGCTGGTTTTAGTGTGCATGTCTGTGTTCATATATACCCAACACATGACTGTATTCTGGTAGTTGGTGCAGAGATTGTATTTGGTTTGGATTGTCTTATTTATTTTGTCTGGTGACTGGATAATAGTCACAGTCTTCCTGTGAATGTGAGTATGATGTTCATTCTAAACTTTTAGTATGAAATCAATTATCAATGATAACAAAGGTCACCTACCTGGTAGTGGCATGACTGATTGCCATTTGGTTTGGCCAATAAAGACTAGAATTAATCATCACTTGACGGTCACTTCCATCCAGTTTAGAACGTTCAATTGTTTTTGTGCCTTGGTCTGCCCAAAATATGTATCTGAAAAATAAGAAACAGAAATTCAAATAAGAAATTGCAGCAAAAATAATAGCAACCATCTTATTATGTAAATAAATATACAATAAATCCAAATATATGAGAGCAGACTGAAATGATGTCATATCTATTGTTGATGACTTTTTTGACCAATTTGATCCAAGCACTGCAACACTGATGGAAGAAGAGTATAAATGGCGATGGGGATTATATTGCAGAATAAACTTCATTTAGTCAAATTCCATAAGAGTGTTTTGGTTAGCATATGAACTTTTCAATTAACACTATATAAGTTATGGTAGCAGGGATATGGAATCAACACCTACCATGTCCATGCTACCTTAACTTGAATATAAATTGTCTGTCAATAATATTGAGCACTGTCTACTTACAAATATAGCACCCATATTATTTACAATATATGTTTAGAAAATTAAGGGAAGCTCAACAGAACAAAAAGAAAAAGAAAATACGAATGAGTCACAATTTTACTTGTTGGGAAAAGACAAAGAAATTGAATAAGTCAGATATATATATATATATATATATATATATATATATATATATATATATGGAATAAATGAAGGAAACATTTTTTAATTTGCTTCATGTAATAATTTATTTGACTATCAAGTCGTGGCATCTTAAGACATAGAGCAAAAACTTGGTTAGTATACTTTATATCTGAAAACTCTGTGACTTGCAGTTGAAATAAATTATTACATGAAACAAATTTAAAGTTTTTTTTTGTTTTCTTTGTTCATTTATTGACTATTTTGCTCTGTCCATTTAAACATCTGGAATAAGGTACATTGAGCTTGCAATACATATGACCTGTATTATTACAGTTGATTTCAACATGGAATGACCTTCATCACCATTATATATATATATGTGTGTGTGTGTGTGTGTGTGTGTGCATGGTATTATCAACTGATCTGGCTTATTTTCAAACAAGTGACAATTACATTATTCTTATTTTTCATTCTTCTTTGATTGGACTCTTTATTTATGATTATTTTCATTCTATTATTCCATATCTTTAAAAAACAATCAAAATATAAGTATATTATCCTGAGCAACAAATTCTAATGAGGAAAATATTTCATCTTGTTTTTAGCAGAAGATTAAAATAAAACAATTATTTTTACATGTTGTAATCAAAAAGGAAGATTTTAATATTTTCAACTTAATGAAATTCCAATTGAAAATGATTAACAATAGACAAAAAAATTTAGATAAGAAAATTAGAATTCGTGTTAAGAAATATTTGTGTGATTACTAAAATAATAGGAAAAATATCAAGTCATTATTTACATATTTTATAAAATGTGTTATTTAAAAAAATCATATCTGACAGGATTGGACAAAAGTTTTAGATGTACGAGTTTGTTCTTTATATACATATATATATATATATATATATATATATATAATAATGCTTTGATAAAGAGTCCCATAGAATGTGAAAAGATTTTTTCTATTAATGACCTCTCTCAAAAATTATTATTATTTTCATTTGGGAGAGGTCCCCTGGAAAATATCTTTTTCAACTATACTATTCATTCCATTCATTTTTTATTATATTCGTTGGTTCATTTTTGCATTAATTCTTAACATACATACATATATTTTATATATATATGAATTTAGTTGTGTATTAATTTAGTGTTCTTGGGAACATTTTAGGTGATATTGGGAGCATTGGAAATTTATAAAATGTGTACAAAAAACAGTTCTAATATATAACTGTTGTTTTGCCCTTAGTTCACATTATTTTTCCAATATTTTGGGTGACCTTCAGTCTTTGTCATCTGATGATTGTAACAATAGCTGGAGAGAAACTTAAAGTAACAGCAAACAATTATTAAAGTAAATGCTGTGAATTCATTTTCAATAATAATTTGGCTATTTCTTTTTGATATTGGACATTTTTGTATCTATTGTTCATAACTACTTACAAAATCAAATTATATATATTATATATATATATATATATATACAAAATAGAATTGGCAAGCCAACTTTAAATTCTAGCCAAGATTTTCCATTCACTTTGCACTTCATCTCTTCCTTCTTTTTCTTATTTATACATTAATTTTATAATTTTCTTATCAATTTCTCTACTTTTCTTTCATTCCCTTTCCTTCTTCAATTTATTTGTTTACAATTCAATACTTTCTTCTTGATTTTTTTTCTTCTTTCTACTTTTTTTATTTTATTCATTTTCTTCTTCTTGCATATATATCTTCTCCTTGACTGGTTACCTAGCTATGGTTAAAGCCCAGTCTTCCCTATTACTTTTCCATAGCTGGTGGGAAAGTAGTTGGATGCATACCTTTCCCAAGTGTATGGACAAATCCTAGCAACAAGGTAACAGCTGCAGAACTTAGCTTTCATAAATCTTCTGATGAAAGGATCTTTATCCCAAAATATTAAGAATAAATCATAGGTAAACGAAATACATCATGGTTACCTCATTTTTCTTTACACTTTTATAGTTATAGCCTTCAAAACCAACCACCAAACCAATATAAACACAATGCTTCAAGCAAATTAATAAACTCTTATCTATGTATAGATATACACGATCTGATTTTTATCATTTTATATATACAAAGAAATAATAGTCGTACATCCATAACATGTCAAATATTGTTTGTGTTTTTGTATTCGTCTTCTTGAGCTAGAACATTATTAGAAAAAAAAATCCTTGTTTTCTTCTTTTTATCTTTAAAAACAGAGAAGAAAGACTTGGTTATGTATGTCAGTGGCTCATGTCTTCATCGCATGACCATTATTCAGTATTGTGTCATACTCTCAAAACCTTTTGCATTAGATCTTGGACTGAGACTACATTCTTACACTTATATGGAGTCCATTTTACATTTCTCTGCCACGTAATTTTGCTTCTTTGATTACGTACACAATAAAAATGCTTTTGTTAAGGAGCAGCACAAATATGTAATAGAGTATCTTTCTTGTAAGTTACATGAAATACATATTTAACAATGTGTAGATGTCTGGTATGGCCATATTTTTGCACTCTTTTATGAAGCAGATTCTGTATATTGTAACTTTTGTTTTTCAATTCCTTCTCTGTATCTCTGACTCCAAGGCAACCGATACTGGCATACATGTCCTTTGTTAGTTAACAAATGGATGCGTATTTACAGGTAAAGTTAGGAAAAGAGATTTTTGTCTAGACATCACTGGAACATGAATTACCTACTGCAAAAGGATGTGTAGGATGTATATATACATATATGTACATATAAATAGATGTACATATATACACACACATATAAGGCACGTTTTAGTGCATTGCTTTGCATGTATGCACTGTAAATGTTACTGTGTGGCATTTTAAGTTGCTATAAATGCTTGCTTGGCTTGTTCAATCTGAATGTCATAAGCTTTTCCAAAGAAGAAAAGACTGTAATGGAGTTTCTGGTAAGGGTAACATATAATAAGAAATAGAAAACTTGTTTGGTGAGAATGAAGAAATTTACAAGAAAGCAAGAAAAAAGAATTTACTTGAACAAGATCATAAAAGAACTTAATGACACATATGAGTTGCTGTGCATATGTCAAACATGTGCACTGGCAAAAAAAAAATATATATATATACACGCACACACATAATATATATAATATATATTATATATATTCATCTATATATCCTCTTTATATTTATGTGAATATATATATATATATATATATATATATATATATATGTGTGTGTGTGTGCATGTGTATATATATATATATATATATATATATATATATACACATTTTTTTCCAACCATGTATCTCCTGTCTGTGTGTTTAAAGACCCTTAGTTACTGACACAAACAAGTGTTGTAAACTTTATATATATATATATATATATATATATATATATATATATATATAGTCATTTATGAGTTTATATACATATACATATATATGCACACACAAATAAACATGCACACATTTATATATATATATATATATATATATATATATACATCCACACACACCATATATAAGAGAGACAGGGATAGATAAATGTGCTTATTCCTCAATGTATTCAGTCTGTAATAAGTTATGAGTAATGCCTTTTCAATTCTTTTAATATTATACAAAATGAATCAATTTATTCAACAATGGCAGAGCATAGCATTTATAAAGAACATGTCAAGCAATCTCTAATATCCTTTTTGTTACGATCGTTCTTGTGCCAATTGCTTCAAGTTTTAGCTTGGAAATTTCAGCATATATAAAAGCTGAACTTTTCTTTGTTCAATCTCAAGTTTTGTCATATATGTATCCTCTGAGAAGATATATCTATTAATAATGAAGATTCATTGTCTGTCTGTAAGTAAAACTATGTCACTGCTTACATCACAAACCCTCAGGAATTGTGTAAGTTTATCAATGAGTAATTTATATTTAAAATCCTTAATACGTAGAATTTGAGAATGCAATATTAAATGGTCTATATTGTTTTTTAAAACAAGTTTTAATAAATACATGTCAGTATTATATATTTATTAATTAAAAAAAAAAACATTTTTTACTCTCGCCCTTGTTTTCAATAAACAAATATCTATGATTTTGTGTAAAATTTACGTGGAAAATATTCAAAATAATTATTTAATTGAAAATTAATAGATGCACACAACATTTTATTTGAAGGTGACAGAACTAAGTTTCTATTTCAAATTGTTTTATTTTTTTTACTCCTTTAATAAATTTCAGGATTTTACTTATTTGATACAAACCATCTGACACTTAATTTTTAACTCCCTCAGGCAACATCTTTCAAAAATTAATTTTTACACTGCCTGGAAGGCGTTGTTTTTGTGTATATATAACTGATATATTTTTACTGTAAAATCTAACCAATCCACCAATTTTAACAGTCATGTGGCCTGGATAGTAAACATTCTTCTTCTTCTTATTATTATTATTATTATTACTGGCTTTTAATTTCAATTTTATTTTTATCATAACTTGATTGGGTTATCATTCAATAATGATGAGAAATAGTAAGAAATTCAAATTTAACTTAGATATTGGTTTATTTAGATGTTTATATGGCAACCCTTTCGTTCATTATATTTCAAAAGTTTTGAGGATGATTTCTTGTTAAAACTATTTGAGTTCAGAGTTTGGAGATTTTTTATCCAGTCATCTTAGCGTGTTTCTATTGTCCAATGCATTTTGTTTTATTTGATTTTTCTATTTTTTCCAATTTATACATCTATATAATGATACTTGTGTTCCTAAATCTTATGTCCGTTATCATCTTGCAACACCCTCTGGTTAAAATGAGACCATCCAAATCATCCAAGAAGAAATGCAAAATTGTAAATACTGATTATCAGGTGTCGCTTATCAACCAAATTCTTATTTCGTACAAGTGTTGTTACCTCAGCTAAATAATGGACCATTCTATTTTTATTATAAAGAAAAAAAGCACATGCTACACAGAAAAAATATAATAAGAAAGAAAGAAAGAAAGGAGAAAGATACAGAGAGGTGGTGAGAATTCAAAAACAATAACACTAATCTATTTCAATCAATGATGAAAAGAAAGAAAGAAAGAAAAAAAAAGGAGTGAGAGTGAAAGAGATTTAAATCAAGATTATTATACTTTTTACATATTGAACTATTTCGCAATAGCTCTTAAGTAAGTATATCAAACATTGTAATAATTAGATTATCATACTGTGCTATATCTACAGGTCCTGCTAGTTATTTCTGTTATGGTAAATTTTGCCTCTCTGTTGATATGAAATATTGGCTGTTTGAGTAGAAATGTTGTTCTATGAGTAGTAGTTTGTTATAATATATGGACATGAGTTGAATAGAGAGTACAATGGTTTTAACAAATATACTTGCTTGTAATCAAATGAGAGAGCAGTGGAAACATGAAGTATCTTATCAAAGCAAACAACAACAGACAAACAACCTTTAATTTTTTATTCTTAAAAGGAGCAAAAGAAAAAACACAGATTTTCAGAGTTTCTTGAAATGAATATCTATAATTGACTGTTTTGCATTAGCTTTGTTCAGAATGAAATAAACATCTTGAAATTTTCACAATTATATTCCCCATGTTTTTTAGTCATACCTACCTACATACATATATGTATGTAAGGGTTACCAAAAACTGATGACTATGACTACACTCCCACAGCTATATATGCTGTAGCACTGATATTAAGCACTAGATATTTTAAAAAAGCCTGACTTATTGGCCAATAAAATTTACTAAGTTTGTTATTTTACTTTTTTTCTTATACCAACTTTTTAATACTTTATTGTGGCCGTTTTTAACAATAAAATGTCTTTTGCATCAAGCCTCTTCAGTTAGAATTATCCTGATGATCTGTTGGGTAAAACTAGGTAGGTAGTTCCTGACTCATTAGTCGTGATATATATATATATATACACACATATATATAATTGTTTTTAATTCTTTAATGAAAGCTAAGTTATTGTAATTTATTGTATTTTTTTCCAAGATGAAATGGAATTGATAATTAAGATCTTTGCTCTTTTTAAATCACCCAAACTACACAGGCATCTTGCTATCCCAAAGAAAATTAGCAATCTCCTCTATTTTGTCCAGAAAATGAATTTAAAAAAATAAAAAAAATAAAAAAGATATTGCAGAAAATTTCTAGCACAAAATAAGATAAAAGTAATGACAAAAAATAAGAAAAAAGAACAAATAAATAATACAAATTTAGAACTTGATTGAATTCAGCCGAATAAAGAGAAATGATAATTACTTTTTTTTTTTTTAATTTTTTTAAATTTTCCTAATTCAGGTCAAAGTTGAAAGGAAAAAAAA
Organism: Doryteuthis pealeii; assembly: GCA_023376005.1. Classification (NCBI taxonomy): domain Eukaryota; kingdom Metazoa; phylum Mollusca; class Cephalopoda; order Myopsida; family Loliginidae; genus Doryteuthis; species Doryteuthis pealeii. Next base: position 114,229,725 of record CM042138.1, read on the forward strand.
ATCTTCCTCTACTTTCATCCATAATCTTGCATGAAAATTCTTTAATCTTTCATGTTAAATGGTTGTGCATCATCTTATTAAAATGGAGATTTAATGTCTGTCTCTCTAACTGAAACACATCACAGCTGATGTCATATTACACTCAGGAATTGCTGAAGTTTATCAACGAGTATTTAATTTATAGTCAAAATCATTAATGCATAGAATAGTACAAATCTTATTTATTAACGATGTCTCTATGAAAATCTGAATTCAGTTTGCTTCAAAACAGCCCATGTTATAAGTGCATTTAAAATTGTGCAATGTGTCTTATATATCACTAAGAAATAAAGGTTTACATAATATATAGTGTGGTTAATTTGCATACTGGATTTAAAACCGGATTTAGTAAATAATTACTTGGTGTAATTGATCTTGAATATTATTGTTTTATTCTCCAATGTATTAAAATCAATCCTATGAATGATTTTATATAGAAACGAATTAAAATACGATTAAAATAAGTGTAATCTTTTTATATACATTCTTATTTCATTTTGTTAGTCTTTCTAACTTAATATATTTAATTACATTAAAACTTAAATACTTATACCTGGAGGGTGCATATTCTTGCTAGAAAGAATAAATAAATTATACAAATCTTGTACTGATTGAACACAGTCTGATAAAAAGAAGTAATGATTACTTTTTTTTTTCTTTTTTAATTTTCTTAATTCCGGTCAAAGTTCAAAGAAAAAAAAAAATCTTCCCCTGCTTTTATCCAAAATCTTACAGGAAACATTCTTTAATCTTTGATGTTAAATGGCTGTGTGTCATCTTTTGAATAACCATTTTCTACCTTCTCAGATCTACCACCAGCACCCATCCCCCAACCGTCCAGTCAACCTGTCACCTCTAATACCCAACATGGCCGGTGTAGCACTCAGCTGCATTTCTGATATTCAATATCTGGCTATCTTATGACAAATCAATCATTTAGGCTGGAGTGTGAATATTCATCAGAGAATCTTCAATGAAAAAAAAGATTCTTTTCTTTTTTCGTTTACCATGTCTGCCAAGGATTCCGTTCTTAGAAATTAATGTCAAGCACTAGAGACATATACTTGTACATTAATGAATAATCAAATATATAATCAATTTACCTTTTTCTCTGCCTGTTGGTACCTTTATCTACCTGTCTATCTCTTTATTGATTTGCCAATTATCTATGGCGGCTAAGGTGATCTTTGACTTATCTATCATAATTAACTCATTATCTATCTCAGTCTGTTCACAACACCCTATACGGGCTTGTTTCTATCTATTTATGAGAACTGATCAATAAATATCGAGGCTGATGTTTAAAGGTGTTGATGGTTTAGTTTCTTTGTTTAATGGCACATCAACCTTTGTGTGGTACTTCATGCCAAAGACGTGTATTCCATTACACTCTGTTTTTTTTTTCTGGTGACTGGACGCAAGTCACAGCTTTCCTGTGAAGGTGAGTATGATGTTGATTTTACAGTTCGTTTTGTTCTCACTATTCTCTCACTCACATTCAAGTATATTAGTGGGACCTGTGGATATACCACAGTTTGATAATTTAATTATTCCAATGTTTGATAAGTCGACTCAAGAGCTATTGCAATTAGTTCAATATGTAAAAAGTATAATAATCTTGATTTAACTCTTCTCTCACTCTTTTTTTTTCTGTATTTACTCCTCCTTTTCATTATGTTTAATTGAAACAGATTAGCATTATCGCTTTACGCTATGTCAACTCTTGTTGGGTTATTTTATGCCAAAGACATTTTTGACGGGTATTCAAATTTTTTAAAAACATTATTTTAAACTAACTTTTTCTATTTAACTTATAGATTGGACACTAACAGGTCCCATCACTCTGGGTTAGAGTGAGCCTGAGAGTACTGGTGATGAAGGGGTATTTCACACTCTGCAAAGATCCAGAATTGGAACTTCACCATTAGATGCAGTTTAATGTCATACCCAGGACATGTTTTAGAATGTCTAGCCATATATACATAGAGATATTTTTGCAGATAGATGTGAAGTGACTGTATATGTGCTTCAGATCATTTACTCATTTGTACATAGAGTTAATTATGGAGATATGAAATAACTTTGATATATAGAAGCACATTATATATGTGCTTTGCACTGTTTGCCTATTTGTAGGTAGATATATTTATGTAGATAGATGTGAAATGACTTAAAAGCACATATCTATGTATGTGCTTTAGATCATTTGACTATTTGCATGCAAAGATATTTATGCAGATATATAAACAGATGTGAAAGAACATATAAAACAACCTATATATATATATATATATATATATAAATTTGATATACCAAACTTGTTGGTAAATCCTCATGGTGAGAAAAAAAACCAGCAAATAGTTTGATTGTAAAAATATGCTACCAAACATCACCCGGGGAGAAAAAAATTTTTGGAAAAAAGAAAAGACCAAGATAATTGAACCAACCAAAAAATAATCTATTGCTACAATATTTGGCCAAAAGAAAAACAATTTATATGTATATATATATATATAAGATATATATATTCATACAAAACCGCCAGGAAACTAAAGCTAATAAGTAAAAAGTGCTCAATACCTAAGTAGAGCAAATAATAAAGAAATTATTCTTTATCTTTATATATATATATATATATATATATATATATATATGCTTTTACATTTGTAAGATAGGGATATTTATACAGATAGATAATGACTTAGATAAAAGATATATATATATATATTATATATATATGTATATATATATATATGTATATATGTATATATATATATATATATGTATATATATGTATATATATATACATATATATGAGGATAGAAGGATTGGAGTAAATCCGACAGAATGTAGTAAAGAATAGAGAGAAAAGTGTGGGCAAAGGAACAAAACTCAGACAAGTATATGTAGGAGATATATTTCACCGTGCATTGAGCTCGGCTTGATCAGTCGTTTATTTGATCATTAATGCATCATACATATGTTTTATAGAAGAGAAAGTGGATGGGAGAGGGGTGAATTCCACCTGACTTCATCCCAAAATTCATCCCTCTCCCGTCCACTTTCTTTTCTATAAAACAAATGTATGATGCATTAATGATCAAATAAACGACTGATGAAACCGAGCTCAATGCACAGCGAAATATATCTCCTACATATACTTGTCTGAGTTTTGTTCCTTTGTCCACATTTCTCCCTCTATTCTTTACTATATATATATGCTTTAGACTTTTACTATTTGTACATAGAGTTATCTATGCACATAGATGTGAAATGACTTAGATATTAATGTCCTTTAGACTATATTTACCCATTTGCAGATATATATGCTGATAGATGTGAAATGACTTAGATAGAAACAAATACCTCTCTATGCAAGCGCTTCTGACCGTGTATAGAGATTTATATGCAGAAAAGCACTGAAGCTTTCCTGATTAATTCATCTCTTGAAAAATTCAGTACATGTCAGCTTTGGTCAGTCGATTGCGATAAACATTTCAAAACATTTATAAAACTTTGAGAGCTGACACCAAAGTTTTGAATTATGAATTTTTCGGGCTTCGTCTTCTAAATTTGATTCCATTGGTTTCTGAAGAGGAAAACATGGTCAATTCATCATTGCCACCAGACAAAGATGAAGGCCATAGTCTTTATCCATTTCTTCATAAGTCACTGAACTTTGTTTTGGCATATACACTTGAATGTGGGGCAGAAATTACATACACCAAATATGGTATAGGGCTGCTAGAAAGCAATCAATACTCACCATCAGTTCTTAGTATTTTTCTCTTTCTACTTGTTCCCTGTCTCAAAAAATGTCTATGTATTTTAGTTGGTTCCTTGGTTGGATTTTATGGCATATTAACCCCTGTTGGGTTATTTTATGCTGTAGACATCTTGTTTTATTACTTCTTGTTGGCTATTCAATTTTTTCCAAACTCAGTTGCTTTAGAACTCATTTTTGATCTATTTAACACAAAGATGGGACCCTAATAAGTACTACAATTCCGGATCAGGGTGGACCTAGTAGCAACGCAATGAAGAGGTACTCCACACTCCCCAAAGCTCCTAATTGGAACTTCACCTTTAGATGCAGTTTAATGTATGTTTTTTTCATGTGAATAGGTTTTGTTTGGTTTATTAAATGCCATATGAACCTTCATGTTTATTTAATGCCAAAACCATCATTCTAGAAGAATAGAACTGGTACTATTTAACCCTTAGCTGGAGGGATGAGGTGGTTCCTATCTTTTTCAAGGGTATTAATTCGAAAGGGAACATAATAGTTTGAACTCACCTAATACGAGATTGCATTCCAGTACATTATGCCCCCCCCCAACTTTTAGGGCTGAGGTTCTTTACAATATAAAATTGTTTGATGTTTTTAAAATCAAGTAATGAATAGTTTGAAATAAGATAGGCTTACATTCTTTTAAGCAATGTGTCTTATCAAATAGGTAAATGACATTTTTACTCTTGCAAATAAAAAATAAAATAAATAGAATTTGCTAAGTTTTAAAAATTCTACAAACATCTCTTAGGTAGATCTAACTACTATTTTCTTAAAAAAAGTGCTTGCCTCATTCCATTTCTGATACAGTTAATAATTACTGCTGTCTGGTCCGAATGTTATATATATATATATATATATATATATATGTGTGTGTGTGTATATTTTGTAGATAATATGGGTGCTATACTTTTAAGTAGACAGTGCTCAATATCATTGATCAACCATTTATATTTGAGTTAAGGTGGCATGAACATGGAGTCAACACCTGGTTACTGACAGTTTATCGCCTATATGATCTTCAGACCATAAAAGTTTAATGTAGTGAGAAAGGAAAAATGATGAGGCAGAGAATTCTTTATAATTATATAAAAACAAATATCCATTTACCAAAATTCAATAATCCAAATATGCACAGTTATGTAAAGAATTCTTACTTCCAATATGCAAACCACAAATTAATCTAGTGGAAAATGACACAGCAAGTAACTGTTAAAATTTGGTATCAATTCTTTTATCTTTTGATCTTTTATTCAATAATCTGATGGTTCTGTGAATGCCAATAAAGACAATTTATCTTCTAAACATAACCTGTAGCCAGTTTTGCCACCACTATATGCTAGTGATTTTCTATTACTACATGCCACAATATCAGAGAGACAAAAAGAGAAGCAGATATAACATCAATTGGTGCTTTACAAAACTTTTGGGAATTGAAACAACAGAGTTAAAATCAATAGTTTCTACTTTTGTATGGATTCTTGGAAAAGCTTCCAGGATTTGTATATAAAAAGTTATATATATATATATATATATATATATAAGAACATGACCTGTTGGGTCACCCATTGAGCTCTGGGTAGATAATTGGGATTCAGGAATAGTGAGTTTGCAAAGCGAATTAAATTTAAAAAATTTTTTTTTATCTTTTTTAATTTTCTGGCCAGCTTCTTAATATCAGGGTGGAGTCTGTTGATTAGTTCTCCAAATTTTCTTCCCTAGTACTTTCAGCACTTTGAAGTGCCATCATCAAGGGTAGATGTCATTGAGTGGGTTCCTGGTTCTTTTCAAACACGGAAGGTGGTTAAACAACCAAGTATCAGTGGGAGTAAGTAGGAGAGGAAATCACAGGAATTATATGAAAGCTTGTGGGGATTGTGAGAGGGGAATTGGCAGGAAATGAGTTATAGACATTTTCAGAAGTGACTGCTATATTGAAAGTTTATGACTGTTCTGTTCAATACAGTATGCATAAAGGAAAAGATGCTTCCATATATATATATATATATATATATATATATATATATATATATATATATATATATATATATATGTGTGTGTGAGTGCCAAAAAGCTTTTGAAATGTAACCAGTAAAAATTGCTTTCCCTAACACTTGTACATAATTTTGGTACAAAAAGTAAGAACCGGTGATATTTAATGTGTATATATATTTATTTTGTCGTTAATTGTTTTATTTTCGTAGCTTCATCTAGACATACACACATGCATAAAAACCAAGTGTCCTATATATATATATATATATATATATATATATACAAAGAAATAAAAAGTATTCTTTTATTTATCTAATTGTATATTGGTTTATTTGTTTTATGCTAATTTGTTTGGACTACAGTGGGACTAGTTTTGTAATAAAAGCATGATTGCTCCAAGTCTTTTTTAGTCAGATTCTTCCCCTCATGAGCTACTAAGTGAAACTATTAGTAGGTATATCTGACTCATTAGGTTTACCTATATATATATATAGAGAGAGAGATTATTCAATGTTTTCCAGAAAAGAAAATAATTTTTTTCCAAAATAAGTGTTTTTGTTTGCATGGTATTTGGCTAAGTGAGCGTGCATGCATATGGCCACGGTGTGACTTTTGGTATATGTGTGGGTATACTTAGTCTCTACAGTATCCTTTGAAATAGTTGCGTCTTACATGGAAATCACAAAAAGATTTACTTTCAGTGGCCAAAGTCTATTTATTATTAACAACATAATGAGTCTATTATTTATAAGTGTATTTGATTATTGGTCTCTTTAAAAAAAGCATATAGGATTTTGTCACACACATTATATGAGCATGTTGGACATACATCTATCTCATGAGTTAATTTGCCATTCATGTAAATATTAATGTATAAACTGATAGGCACTTATATTTCAAGCTGTATATGATAAATAATCATACAATAAATGTTTACTCAACACTAATAATAATAATAAAAAGGTTTCACACCCTAAAAGAACAACAAAAAACAAAAGAAACAAACCAAGAATCAATTTTAAATGTATCTAATGTTATATATATAAATATATATATATCATAAATATTGATAATATAGTTTGCTTTATTCATTAGTAAAGTGTGCTCAATATCATTGATAAAGCATATATATCTAAGTTAGGGTAGAAAAGACAAAGTCAATGATTTTTAATCCAATTATCACATAGGCAAGAAACTGACAGTTACCAAGCACTGTTGACTTTATATCTTTGCTACCCTTATTTTGATATACATATATATCTATAAAATCATGGTTACCATCATAGGAAATGTACATATATATATATGTTACAAAAACAAATCAAGAAATAATATTCTAATGTATTTGATATGATATATACACTAGCAAATAACTGTCCTCCTGGCGATGTATAATTTATTTTTGAAAGATTTTGCCTGAGGGTTTGTATGATAAGTAAGTAAACTTAGCACATTTATTAAAGGAGAAAAAATAATTTGAAATGGAAACTTAGCTCTTTCCCCTCAAATAAAATGTTGCATGTATCTATTAATTATTAAATAAATAATTATTTTGAATATTTTACACATAAATTTTACTGAAAATTTATTTGAAAACTTTTTAATTAACTTCTCGTTACTGAAGAAAGTGTGAGACTAAAAAATAATTTTAAAAATTGATTACAGATTTTGCGAATATTTTTTTCCACTTAAAATGATAATACAATTTTTTAATCAATTTCATAGTTCATATAGTTTATCTATTAAAATTGTTATTATTGCAATGGAAAAGATTCAAATGTTGAGTTAAGGAAGTTAAGAGTTATTTATTTTATTAATATTAATTCTTCTTTATTGTATGAGTTGACAATTTTGGGTTTTGTGATATAAGCAGTGACATAGACTTGGTTACAGACAAATAGAGACCAAATCTCCCTAATTAATAGATCTAGATATGTTTATTACACACATATATACATATCTTGGAGCTTCCAAGGAGCAGATAACAATCCCTATTTTGAATAGTGGACTTGGAGAAGTTAATGTAAGTTAACGATCTGTGCATTGGGCATTAAAGTGTTAACCTTTTGAATCGGTGTTAGTAACATTTGCCAATCAGAGAAATTGTGCATCAGATGACAAAATGTACACCAATCAAATATAGCCATGCTTTTATTAAAAGTTCTCTGGACACTCAATTATGGATGGTCAGGCTTTTACCCTTAACAATGGCCAAAGTTTTATGTTGGAAACCATTAAGCAAATCGGCTATCCAATAAACAAGTACAGGTTTTTGAATAGCTTAACCTTTTCAGAATTTATCACATTAGCTCAAATTATATATATATATATATATACATACACACACTGACATTTTTATATATATATATACATACACACACTGACATTTATATACATATATACATACACACACTGACATTTATATATATATATATATATATATATATATATATACACACACACCACACACATTTATATATATATATACACATACACACACACACATTTATATATATATATATATATATATATACACACACATACACATTTATATATATATATATAATATATATATATATATATACACACATACACACACACTGACATTTATATATACAGATATTGTGGTGTGTGTGTGTGTGTGTGTGTATATATATTGTGACGGCCTTACACGCAAAGCGATGTGTGTATTAAAACAGTTAAAATCCCCTTCCCATTCTGTAAGTGAAGACAGTCTAATGGTTACGGTGCCGGACTGACACCCAACCAATCGGATTTCAATTCCGGCTGTAGGTAGCTTACAAAATGTCTAGCCACACTGAGGAGACTTGATAAGTCGAAACACGTGTCTGTGGATGACCCTATATATATATATATATATATGTAGATCTGACAGTATGTAGAAAAACACAAAGTATTTCAAAAAGATGAATTTATTCTTGATGGTATAGTTGACATTACAATGTTTCGGTTTTAGCAAATCTTCACCAGGACTTGAGATAGAAAAAAAAATTGTTCGAGTGTGGGTGGATAAGTTTTGAAAAAATTAGAGAATGGTAGTTGTGTGTGGAGAAAAGGTCGTAACCGAGTCCTTCATAGTGTTTGTATGTCCCTTTTTTTATACACAACTATCATTCTCTAATTTTTCAAGTTCAAACATTATTGCTATTATGTGTTGCATTGCCTGGTAACATACATACATGCACGCACACAACACATATAAATATTTTAATATTATGTAGATAACATATGCATATATTTTTTATTGATATATCTTTATATATTTTGTTTTTATACATATATATCATAAATTGTATCTACATTTATTTAATACAAACATTAAGTGTAAACTCCTATACATAATGACACACATATTATATATATATATATATATATATATATATATAAATTTTCATCTATACACATATAGATATACACATTTGTGCACAAAACAAGATAAATGTACTGTCAGGTTTTACACTTTCCCAAATGTCTTATTTTGCAAACCAATAAAATAAGTTTATATTCATGATTTGGCAATTTTATAGAAATAAAAACAATGGCATTGTGTTTTTTTCTCAAAATGTGAAAATTATTCTATTCTTGCTTTGTATAAGTGGAATGTATCAAAAATATTTCCTAACATTTTTTGCAGTAATCAGCATATTTGGTCAGCCCAATAGCTAGTGTACTTTGCTTTGGTTTGGTTTGATTTTATGGCATGTCAACCCTTGTTGGGTTATTTTATACTTAAGATGTTTTTTTTATTTTATTCATTCTTGATGGGAATTCAATTTTTCAACATTTTTTAAACTCAATTTTAAAAAAATTATTTTTGAAAAATATTTTTTTAAAACTCAGTTATTTTTTCTATTTAACCCATAGATAGGAACCTAACAGGTACTACCTCTCCAGGTCAGGGTGGACCTAGAGTAATAGCGATAAAGGGTACTCCACACTCCCCAAGATCACAAGAGTTGGAACTTCATTAGATTCAATTTAATCTCATACCTAGGACACACTAGTGTGCTTGTATCTATTATGATACCCCAAGAGCAAACATCTATTATGGTACCCCAGTGAGAAAATGTAGTCATTATTTACTAAGATTGGTTTAGTTTGCTACAAAAAAAAGAAAATATAGAGAGAGGTGTATATATATATATATATATATATATTATATATATATATATATATATAATAAGAGAGGGGGAGGTATGAGAAAAAAGAAAGAGTAAAGAGAGAAGGGAAAATAAGAAAAGGATTGAGTGAAAGAAGTAAAAAGAAATGAAAAAGTAAAAAAAATAGAAAATAAGAGAAAGAGAGAGAGAAAACCAGAACTATGGGACACCCAGTGAGAAATGAACTTACTAACAATGTTAGACCAGTTTGCAAACTGTTAGACTGTGCAATACACTCCCACAAAGGCACACATAACAGTTATTATTGTAGTAAATGTAATCAAATGTGACACAGATTCTTCGAACAACACTTATCAGATTTTGAATTTAGAATTTTTCCTTCTCCTAGACTGGTTGCCTCACCAAGATTAGAGAACCTACTATTTATCTATAGATGGGTGGGTGGCAGAAGAGATGAATTCATGCCTTTCCCACGAGCATTATTGCAAAGTGAAATGCTAACAGCCAAGTCTAAGAATTGAACTCGGCTCACCAGGTCCATTTCCTATGCTGATAACCATTACAGCATGAGTATTTCCTTTCTACTGAGTGCCTTATATGTCTCTAAAAATATTCATTTATATATATTTTTGTACATGTGTACATCCATATATATATGTGTGTGTGTGTGTGTGTGTTAACATTAACAAAGTATAAGTTTTCTTTTGGCTTAACAACATTGTACTGACAATAACCATTTTCCAAGCCAGCAAAAAGAATTGACATTTAGAGAAATTCATCTTTTTATATACTGCAATGTAGCACGCTCCCATTTTATGGATTTTTTGATTAACCGACATTTTGAATCTCAATGCATTTTATCTGTTAATAGCTCCTTTGAGAGTAGACCACTCACACAAAGATTCTACACACACACACACACACACACACACATAAATTACATGAAAAACATATAATGCCATGTCATACATTGGATGAGCATACACATATATCTGTGTTAAGAGCTGTTCAGTACACATAGACATTTATGTGAATACATATTTACCAACCCCTCTGCATGAGCAGGATGGACACAAGGTCAATTTTTTAAGCGTAATTTACTAGGTTTGAACTTAGAGTTTTCATAATCAAGGTTAAAGAGCCCAGTCTGCCCTACTTACCCATAGGTGAAGGGAGAGTAGGTGGATGCATACCTTTCCCTTGGGTATTAGCACCATTTGAAATGCAAACAGCATGGATATGCTACATCGACATCTTTTGTCATTTCTGTTACCAACTCTTTAAAAAAAAAATTCCTCTGATGATGACCTAAGGTCAAAATTAGTTGAGAACAATCAAAAGATAAATAATGCAAAAGAAATATTTGTATTTGTCATATGAGTTTTCTTAATACATACATACACACACACACACACACACACACACACACACACACCACACACACACACACACGTATATACACACACACATACGATATATACACACACACACACACACATATATATATAATATAACACACACACCATACGTATATGATACACACATACGTGTCATATACACACACACACACACACACATATATTATATATTTCAAAATAAATTCAATAATATACAATATATATATATATTATTTCAAAAAAAATTTCACCTGATGAAGGTTGAATCTTCTCTGTGTGCGAAATGTTTACCACAGAATGAACTGACAATTTTTCATATATATATATATATATATATATTATATATTGTAACACATCACCCATACACAAAACATATATACATATAAGATAGGTATAAACTATAAGGTTGAAACTTAATGTATCTATTCGTCAACGAGTAATTCAAAGTAATTAATAAACACAAGTATTATATATATGATAATATAATTATATTATATATATATATTAATATATATAACACAACACACAACACACAATCCTACATACACAGACACAAGTATATATGTATATAAATATATATATATATATATACTTGTGTGTTATTATGTATGTAGATTGTATCTTTGTGTTCAACTGGAAATTATTTATAATATACAGAATAAATGAGAGTATGATCAGTCTCATGATTAATATGAAAGGTATTAGTGCACACATATCGCACATTTGTATAGATATGCATATGAAAATATGTAATGGAAATACTGTTCTCATATCCGGGCTGGTTCCACTTAAACTTATTTTGTCCACTTTGGGAGAGAATGCAGAACAAGCCACAAGGCATTGTGGGAAAAGATCACTTCACATCAACTCCAGACTATCAGTGGAATATAGCCAGCTTTGTCCCTCTTCTATCACTACTTTTATGGAGATATTCAGAATGAGCTCTATTCAAACAATTTCAACCTTTCAACAGTTTGATAATGAGAACTCATTTTGCTGTCCTCTAAGCAAGCAGCATGATCTTACCCACACCAGGATTCACGCTCTATTCCACAGCATCTTTCCTAGAACTGATTATACTTGAGGTCCATTCCTTCATGAATTTTTTTCCTTCCAGTTATTAACCTTGAAGTTGTGGTTGGTTGATTGGATTTTATGGCACGTCACTCCTTGTTGGGTTATTTTGTAGAGATCCACCTCAGACCGCAATGGTGCCATACTAAAAGTCCTACTTTAACACAACTACAGATCGCAAGTTGGCTGCTTATGCACTGAATTTTCTGAGGCTAGTATTGCACCAAAAAGTCTTGTGTTCTGAAGGTGGATGCTCTAACAAAAATAACCCAACAAGGGTTTGACAATGCCATAAAATCCAATCACCAACTACAACTCAAGGTTATAGGGTGTGTGTTTCCCTTAGATGCAAAAACAAAAATCCCAGTTTAAACACACTAGTGAAAAGGAGATGACTCCCTTCACTAATAACAAAAATAGTCACTGAGTCGCCATGGGTGTAGTGGGCTAATGTGTTGTAGTGTGACATTGTAGTAAGTGAGGTCAAACTCTAGTTGTTCACCTTCAGACTAATACTCTTAGGAAAGGTATGGAAGCCCTTCATCTCTCAGCTATTTCTATATAAATAAATAAAAAGATATATATATATATATATATATACTCTAGATAATATATATATATATCTTTCTGATAATATTATTATATATATATATATTATTATTATATATATAGAATGTAGTTTGGTAATATTCAAATAAAATGCTCCAATATTGGTGATAAAGCATATCACCTATTTATATATATTATATAATATTATATATTATATATATTATTTATATATTATATATAATTTTTTGGATCTTTTTATTAGATATATTTACTTTTCTCCAAAACATTTACAATACACACACAATATATAATTCTCAATACATGCGTATTTGTGTTTTATGCAATGTCTTTCCTTTAGATGTGTGTGTGTGTGTGGTGTTGTGTAATATTAATGTCTTATATAAAAATATACCACATGCACACAAATATGTAAATGCATATATATATATATATGCATTTACTATTTGTGTGCATGTTGTATATTTTATATAGACATTAATATACCACACACATCACACACACACATCTAAAGGAAGACATCTTGCATAAACACAAATACAGCAATGTATTGAGATCTATATATATGTGTGTGTCATGTAATGTTTGAGAAAAGTAAATATATCTTAATAAAAAAGATCAAAAATTATTATATAATAATATATATATTATATATAATATAAAAATAATAAAGGTGGATATATGTTTATCAGCCATATTGAGCACTTTTTATTTGTGTAAAATAACCAAACTACATTCTCATATATAATATATACTAATATATATATATATATATATAATAAATATATCGTAATTAATACGAAAGTATATATATATATATATTAAGTTTTTATTTATTATATAGAAATAGCTGATAGATGAAGGCTTCATACCTTCCTAAGCGTATTAGCTGAAGGTGAAAAACTAGAGTTTGACCTCACTTACATACAATGTTCACACTACAACACATAGCCACTACAGCATGGCGACTCAGTGACCTATTTTTTGTTATGTAAGTGAAGGAGTCTTATCTCCTTTTCAACTTGTGTAAACTGGATTGTTTTTTGCACTCTTAAGGGGAAAACACCACACGCTTAACCGTTGAAGTTGTAAGTTGGTTGATGGATTTTATGGCATGTCCAACCCTTGTTGGGTTATATTTGTTAGAGCATCCACCTCAGAACCACAAGACTTCTGGTGCAATAATAGCCCCTCAGAAATTCAGTGATAAGCAGCCCAGACTTGGATCTGTGTGTATAAAGTAGGGCTTTATATGCAACCAGAGTGGGTTCTGAGGTGATGCTCTAACAAATAACCACAGGGTATGACGGCCATAAATCCATCCAACCAAACCACAACTCAAGGGATATATTGGAAGGAAAAAAATTCATGAAGAATTTGATCCTCAGTATATCAGGTCAGGAAAGATGCTGTGGAATAGAGCGTGAATCTGTTGGGTAAGATCAATGCTGCTTGCTAGAGGACAGCAAAATGGATGTTTCCATAGCAAACGTTGAAGTAGGTGAAATTGTTGAATAGAGCTCATCTGAATATCTCCATAAAGTTTGATAGAAGAGAGAGACAAAAACTGGCTAATTTCCACTGATGGCTTGGAAGTGGATGTGAAGTGAGTCTTTTCCACAATGCCTTGTGGCCTTTGTTCTGCATTCTCTCCAAAGTGGACAAAATAAAGTTAAGTGGAACCAGCCCGATATGAGAACAGTATTCCATTACATATTGTCATATGCATATCTATAAAATGTGCATATGTGTTGCACTAATACCTTCATACTTAATCATGTAGACTGAATACTGACTCTCATTTATCTGTATATATAAATTACATTCAGGTTGAACACAAATAACAATCATACATACATAAAAACACACAATATTCATATAATATATATATATAATAATTATATATATATCATACCTATACTTTGTCTGTGTATGTAGGATTGTGTCGTGTGGTGTGTGTAATATATACATAATATAATAGTATATTATTATATATTATACATACTTGTGTTGTATAATTACTTGTGAAATTTACTGTTGACAGAATAGATACATTAGTTCAACCTTATAGTTTATACCTATCTTATATGTATATTATGTTTGTGTAGGGTGTGAATATATATATAATATATTATATATTATATAATGTAAAATGGTCAGTTCATCTGTTGAAAACCATTTCGCACACAGAGAAGATTCAACTTCATCAAGTGAAATTTTTTTTGATATATATATATATAATGTATATATTGAATTTTATTTGAAATATATATATATATGTGTGTGTGGTGTGTTTATATACACGTATTGTGTTAGTATACGATGTGTGTGTGTATTATATAAGTGTGTGTGTGTTCTGTATATATCGTATATGGTGTATATATATGTGTGTGGTGTGTGTGTTGGGGTGGTGGTGTGTTTGGTATGTATTAGAAAACTCATATGACCAAAATACAAATATTCTTTGCCATTATTTATCTTTTGATTGTTCTCAAACTAATTTTTGCCTTAGGTCATCATCGAGGAATGTTTTTTTTAAAGAGTTGGTAACAGAAATGACAAAGATGCGATGTAGCAATCCATGCTGGTTTGCCATTTCAAATGGTGCTAATACCCAAGGGAAGGTATGCATCCACCTACTCTCCTTCACCTATGGTAAGATAGGGCAGACTGGGCTCTTAAGCCTTGAGTCAGTGAAACTCTAAGTTCAAACTAGTAAATTACGCTTAAAAAAATTGACCTTGTCACATCCTGCCTCATGCAGAGGGGTTGGTAAATATGTATTCACATTAATGTCTAGTGTTACTGAACAGCTTCTTAACACAGATTATGTGTATGTATTCCAACGTATGCATGGCATTATATGTTTTTCGTGTAATTTATGTGTGTGTGTTGTGTGTGTTGGTAGAACTTTGTGTGAGTGTCTACTTCAAGGAGCTATTAACAGATAAAATGCATTGAGATTCAAAGAATGTCGGTTATCAAAAAATCCATAAAAGGAGCGTGCTTACATTGCAGTATAAAAAGATGATTTTCTCTAAATTTCAATTCTTTTGCTGGCTTGGAAATGGTTATTGTCAGACAATGTTGTTAAGCCAAGAAAACTATACTTTGTTAGATGTTAACACAACCACCACTATATATTACATCAATCATATATATATGATGTAAATAGATGACCACATGACAAAAATATATATAAATGAATTTTTAGAGACATTATAAGGTCACAGTAGAAAGGAATACTCATGCTGTAATGGTTTATCAGCATAGGGAAATGACTGAGAGACCAGTTCAATTCTCTAGATTGGCCTGTTAGTCATTTCCACTTTTGCAATAATGCTCGTGGTGAAAGGCCATCGAATCCTCTCTTCTGCCAACCCACCCATCTATAGATAAATAGTAGGTTCCTAATCTGGTGAGGCAACCAGTCTAGGAGAAGAGAAAAATTCTAACATTCAAAATCTATAAGTGTTGTTCGAAGAACTGTGTCCATTGATTACATTTACTACAATAATAACTGTTATTGTGTGCCTTGTGGGGAGTAGTATTGCACAGTCTAACAGTTTGCAAACTGGTCTAACATTGTTCGTAGTTCATTCTTCACTGGGTGTCCCATAAGTTCTGGTTTTTCTCTCTCTCTTTCTCTTATTTTCTATTTTTTTACTTTTTCAATTTCTTTTCTCTCTTTCACTCAAATCCTTTTCTTATTTTCCCTTCTCTCTTACTCTTTCTTTTTTCTCATACCTCCCTTCTTTTTATTATAAACTTATATATATATATATATATAATATATATATATATATATATTCTTATACAATAACCAACAGTAAAAAAAAAAAAAAAAAAAAAAAAAAAAAAAAAAAAAAAAAAAAAAAAAAACTAAAAAAAAAAAAATGAAAAACTAAAAAAAAAAAAAAAAAAAAAAAAAAAATACTATAAAAATTCTTTAAACATAAACAACTAAAAATGACTACATTTCTCACGGGGACCATATAGATGTTTGCTCTTTTGAGTATTCATAATAGATAAAGCACACTAGTGTGTCCTTAGGTATTGAGATTTAAATTAGAATCTAATAAGTTTCCAACTCTGTTGATCTTGGGAGTTGGGAGTACCGCCTTTATCGCTATTAATCTAGGTCCACCCTGACCTGAGAGGAGTATCTGTTAGGTTCCTATCTATGGGTTAAATAGAAAAAAATAACGAGTTTTAAAAAAATATTTTCAAAATAATCTTTTTTAAATTGAGTTTAAAAAGATGTTGAAAAATTGAATTCCCTTCAAGAAAATGAATAAAAATAAAAAAACATCTTAAGCCTATAAAAAACCAACAAGGTTGACATGCCATAAAATCAAACAAACAAGCAAAGTACACTGCTATTGGCTGACCCAAAGTATGCTGATCTACTGCAAAAATTGTTAGGAAATATTTTTGAATACATCCACTTATACAAAAGCAAGAATAGAATATTTCACATTTTTGAGAAAAAAACACAATGCCATTGTTTCGTATTTCTATAAATTGCCAAATCATTAATATAACTTATTTTTTTGGTTTGCAAAATAAGACATTTGGAAAGTGTAAAACCTGACAGTACATTTATCTTGTTTTGTTGTCACAAATGTGTATTATCTATATGTTATAGATGAAAATTTATATATTATATATATATATATATATATATATATACTGTGTGGTCATTATTGATATAGGAGTTTACACTTAATGTTTGTATTAAATAAATGTAGATACAATTATGATATATATGTAATAAAAACAAATATATAAAGATATATCAATAAATATATGCATATGTTATCTACATAATATTAAAAATTTTATATTGTGTGTGTCGTGCATGTATGTAATTACCAGGCAATGCAACACATAATAGCAATAATGTTTGAAGCCTTGAAAATTAGAGAATGATAGTTGTGTATAAAAAAAGGACATACAAACACTATGAAGGACTCGGTTACGACTTTTTCTCCAACACACAACTACCATCTCTAATTTTTCAAAACTTATCCACCCACACTCAAACAATTTTTTTTCATCTCAAGTCCATGATGAAGATTTGCTAAAACCGAACATTGTAATTCAACTATTACCATCAGAATAAATTCATCTTTTTGAAATATTTGATGTTTTTCTACATACTCGTCAGAATCTCAATAGTAATATAATATATATATAGGGTCATCCACAGACCACGTGTTTCGACTTATCAGTTCTCCTCAGTGTGGCTAACATTTTGTAAGCTACCTACAGGCGGAATTGAAAATCGATCTGGTTTGGGTGTCAGTCGGCACCGTAAAACCATTAGACTGTCGTCATTACAGAAATGGGAAGGGATTTTAACTTGATTTAAAACACACATCGCTGTTGCGTTAAAGGCCGGCACAATATATATACCACACACACAACACACACACACACATATCTGTATATATAAATTGTCAGTGTGTGTTATGGTGTTTATATATATATAATATATATATATAAATGTATTTGTTATATATATACTATAATGTATAATGTGTGTGTGTGTATTGATATTATATATATATATATAATTAGTTATATTATGTGTGGTGTGTTATGTATATATATTATAAAATGTGTGTGTGGTATGTAGTTTGTAGTATATTATATATAGTATAATATATATATATAGTATATATAAATTCCAGTGTGTGTATGGTATATATGTATTATATAATGTCATGTGTGTATGTATATAATATATATAAAAATGTCAGTGTGTTTGGATATATATTACTTATATATATATAATTTAGCTAATGCTGATAAATTCTGAAAAGGTTAAGCTATTCAAAAACGCTGTACTTGTTAATTGGATAGCCGATTTGCTTAATGGTTTCCAAATAAAACTTTGGCCATGTTAAAGGGTAAAAAGCCTGACCTCACCATAATGGAGGTCCAAAGACTTTAATAAAAGCATGGCTATATTTGATTGGTGTACATTTTGTCATCTGATGCACAATTTCTCTGATTGGGCAAATGTTACTAACACCGATTCAAAGTTTGTTAACACTTTAATGCCCAATGCACAGATCGTTAACTACATAACTTCTCAAGTCCACGTATCAAAATAGGGATTGTTATCTTGCGTCCTTGGAAGCTCCAAGATATGTATATATGTGTGTAAAAACATTTCTAGATCTATTAATTATGGGAGATTTGGTCTCTATTTGTCTGTAACCAAATCTATGTCATGTCTTATATCACCAAAACCCAAAATTGTCAACTCAAAAAAAGAAGAATTAATATTGAATAAAAATAAATAACTCTTAACTTCCTTAACTCAACATTTGAATCTTTCTCCTTGCAATAATAACAATTTAATAGATAAACTATATGAACTTGAAATTGATTAAAAATTGTATTATCATTTTAAGTGGAAAAAAAATATTCGCAAATTGTAATCAATTTTTTAAAATTATTGTATTAGTCTCACATTCCTTCAGTAACGAGAAAGTTAATTAAAAAAGTTTAAAATAAATTTTTCATAAAAATTTATGTGTAAAATATTCAAAATAATTATTTATTTAATAATTAATGATACTGCAACATTTTATTTGAGGGAAAGAGCTAAGTTCCCATTCCAAATTATTTTTTCTCCTTTAAATAAATGTGCTAAGTCTTACTTTTATCATACAACCCTTCAGGCCAAAATCTTGTCAAAAAGTATAAATTTATCATCCGCAGGAGGACAGTTATATTGCTAGTGTATATATCATATCAAATACATTAGAATATTTCTTGATTGTGTTTTTTTGTAACACATATATTATATGTACATTTCCTTGATGGTAACATGATTTTAAGAATATATATGTATATTCAAAATAAGGGGTAGAAAGATATAAAGTCACAGTGCTTGTAACTGTCATTTCTTGCCTATTGATAATTGATTAAAAATCATTGACTTTGTCTCTTTCTACCCTACTTAGAATATATATGCTTTATCAATGACTATTGAACACTTACTATGAAGATAAAGCAAACTATATATCAATATTTATTGATATATATATATTTATATATAAAATTAAATACTTTAAAATTGATTCTGTTTGTTTCTTTTTTTTTTGTTGTTCTTTAGGGTGTGAAACCTTTTTTATTATTATTTAGTGTTGAGAAAACATTTATTGTATGATTATTTGATATATACAGCTTGAAATATAAGTGCCTATCAGCTTTTATATACAATTAATATTACAATGAATGGCAAATTAACTCCATGAGGATAGAGTATGTCCAACATGCTCATATAATGTGTGTGAACAAAATCCTATATGCTTTTTTAATTAAGAGACCAATAATCAAATACACTTATAAATATTAGACTCATTATGTTGTTAATAATAAATAGACTGTGGCCACTTGAAATAAATCTTTATTGGTGATCTTTCCATTAAGATTCGCATACTATTTCAAGGATACTGTAGGATCTAAGTAATACCCAACACATATACCAAAAGTCACACCTGGCCATAAACGCGCACGCTCACTTAGCCAAATACCACATGCAAACAAAACACATTATTTTGGAAAAAAATTTTTTCTTTTCTGGAAAAACTTGAATAATCTCTCTCTCTATATATTATATATAGAGGTAAACCTAATGAGTCAGATATACTACTAATAGTTTCAGCTTAGTAGCTCATAGGGGAAAGATTGACTAAAAAAAGACTTGGAGGCAACATGCTTTCTATTACAAAACTAGTCCCACTGTAGTCCAAACAAATTAGCATAAAACAAATAAACCAATAACAATTAGATAAATAAAAGAATACTTTTAATTTCTTTGTATATATATATAGTATATATAAAATATATATTATGGGACAGCTGGTTTTTATGCATGTGTGTATGTCTAAGATGAAGCTACGAAAATAAAACAATTAACGACAAAATAAATATAATATACACAATTAAATATCAGCCGGTTCTTACTTTTGTACCAAAATTAGTACAAGTTTTAGGAAAGCAATTTTACTGGTTACAGTTTCAAAAGCTTTTTGGCACTCAACACCACATATATATATATAATATATAATATATATATTATGAAAATACTTATATAGGCAAGCTCTTTTCTTTATGCAACTGTATTGACAGAAAGTCCATAAACTTTCAATATAGCATCCTTCTGAAAAGAGTCTATACTCATTTCTGCCAATTCCCCTCTCACAATTCCCCACAAGCTTTCATAAATTCCTGTGATGTTCCTCTCCTACTTACTCCCACTGATACTTGGTTGTTTAACCACCTTCCGTTTTGAAAAGAACCAAGGAAACCCACTCAATAACATCTAAGCCCTTGATGAATGGCACTCAAAGTGCTGAAAGTACTAGGGAAAATAATTTGGAAACAATCAACAGACTCCACCCTGATATTAAGAAGCATGCCAGAAAATTAAAAAAGATAAAGAAAAAAATTTTTTTAATTTAATTGCTTTGGCAAACTTCACTATCCTGAATCCCAATTATCTACCCAGACCAATGGGGACCCAAACAGTCATGTTCTTATATATATATATATATATATATAATATAAACTTTTTATATACAAATCCTGGAAGCTTTTCCAAAGAATCATACAAAATAGAAACTATTGATTTTAAACTCTGTGTTGTCATTCCCACAAAGTTTTGTAAAGCACAATTGATGTTAATCTGCTTCTCTTCTTTGTCTCTCTGGCACATGATTGTTGGCATGTTAGGTGAGATAGAAATATCAACTAGCTCATATGGTGGCAAAAACGTCTGGCTACAAGTGGACGTAGTTAGAGATAACATTGTCTTTATTGCCGCACTTCATCAGAACCATCAGATTATTGAATAAAAGATCAAAAGATAAAAGAATTGATACAAACATTTAAAGTATACTTGCTGATATGCTACTCATACTTGTCCCAATCTAGATTAAATTTGTGGTTGTGGCTAATGATTGGAGAATAAGCGACACTCTCTGCGTTACATAACTGTGCATATTTGGATGTATTAATCTGTGGTAAATGGATATTTGTTTTTTATATAAATTATAAAAGAGTATTCTCTCGCTGCTCACATGTTTTCACTTGTTTCTCGACATCACAGTTATACTATTTGTGGTCTGAAAGTCTTATACTTATGGCGATAAACTGTCAGTAACGAGGTGACTCTGTGCCCACCTAGTACCAAATTTTAAATGTGCTCAATTGTATTGCACTCCCACTAAACTCAAATATATGTACACGGCATTACTCTTGATCATATATCTGAGCACTCGTCCTACCTAAAAGTATCACCCATCAGCTATGTATTCTAAACAAACCCCACTACTGCTATACACCACTCCCCACACACATATTAAGTTACAGTATATTTATTAATATATATTATAAATTTTATACCATGGACGAGACAAGCAGTAATATTAACTGTATCGAAATGGAATGAGGCAACGCACTTTTTTTAAAACATATGATTAGACTACTAGAGATGTTTGTAGAAGTTTTTAAAAACCTTCATGCAAATACTCAATCTTCATTTCTGAGTTTTGTATCGTTGCAGAGTAAAAATGTCCATTTTACCTATTTTGATAAGACGCACACTTGCGTTACTTTAATAGAGAATGTAAGCCTCTCTATTTCACAACATAATTCATTACTTGATTTAAAAAACATCAAAACATCATTTTAATATGTAATAGAACCTCAGCCCTAAATAAGTTGGAGCGGCGGGTGTCATCAAGTACTGGAATTGCAATCTCGTATATGGTGAGTTCCTAAACATATTATGTTGTCACCTTCCGAATTAATACCCTTGAAAACGAATAGTGAACAACACTTCATCCCCTAGCTACAGGGACCTACTAACATCAGTATCCAGTATCTATTCTTCTAGACATGAACGGTTTTGGACCATAAATAAACCATGAAGGTTCATACTGGCCATTAAAAACCAAAACAAACACCTATTCACATGAAACAACAATACTACACTTTACAACTGATCTAAAGGTGAAGTCCAATTAGAGAAGCTCATGAGGGAGCTTGGAGTACCTTCTTCACTTGCCGTTGCTACTAGGTCCACCCCCTTGATCCGGAAATTGGTAGTACTTATTCCGAGGGTCCGCATCTATTGTGATTAAATTAGATCTCAAAAATAGGTCTAACAGCAACTGAGTTGTGAGAAATAATTAATAGTGCCAACAAGAAAGTATTATAAACTAAGATGTAACAGCATAATAATATAGAGCGCCAACAGGGTTATTATGCCATAAAAATCCACCAAGAACCACAAAATACAAAGACTTTTTTGGAGCAGGGAACACCGAGAATGGAGCAAAGATGAATAATAATACTAAGAACTGATGGTTGAGTATTGATGCTTCAGCAGCCCTTAATACCAATATCTTTGGTGTATGTATTTCTGCCCCACATCAGTGTATATGCAAAACAAGTTAAACAGTGACTTTATGAAGTAAATGGATAAAGACTATGGCCTTCAATCTTGTTCGGTGGAATGATGAATTGACCCATGTTTTCCTCTTCGAAAACCAATGGAATCAATTTTAGAAGACGAAGCCCGATAAAAATTATAATTCAAAACTTTGGCTGTCAGCTCCAAAGTTTTATAAATGTTTTGAAAATGTTTTATCGCATCGACTGACCAAAGCTTGACATGTACTGGGAATTTTTCAAGAGAGATGACTTAATCAGGAAAGCTTCAGGCTTTTCTGCATATAAATCTCTATACGACGTCAGAAGCGTTGCATTAGAGAGGTATTGTGTTTCTATCTAAGCATTTCAATCTATCGCAATATATATCTGCAAATGGGTAAATATAGTCTAAAGGTAATTAATATCTAAGTCATTTCACATCTATGTGCATATAGTAAACTCTATGTACAATAGTAAAGATCTAAAGCATATATACTATTAGTAAAGAATAGAGGGAAAATGTTGGACAAAGGAACAAACTCAGACAAGTATATGTAGGAAGATATATTTCGCTGTGCATTGAGTCTTTCATCAGGTCGTTATTTGATCATTTAATGCTATACATTTGTTTTATAGAGAGAAAAGTGACGGGAGAGGGATGAATTTTGGATGAAAGTCAGGTGGAATTCACCCCTCTCCAACCACTTTTCTCTTCTATAAAAACACTATGTATTGATGCATTAATGGATCAAAATAATACGACTGATCAAGCGAGCTCAATGCAACGGTGAAAATATGATCTCCTACATATACTTGTCTGAGTTTTGTCCTTTGCCCCACACTATTTCTCTCTATTCTTTACTACATTCTGATCGGATTTTACTCAATCCTTCTATCCTCATATTGTATCTATATACATATATATACATATATATTATATATAACATTAATAATATATGTAAATATCATATATTTTATCATATATATATCTTAGTCATTATCTATCTGTATAAATATCCCTATTACAAACTGTAAAAGCATAATATATATATTATATATATATATATATATATATAAAGATAAAAAGAATAAATTCTTTATTTATTTGCTCTACTTAGGTATTGAGCCAACTTTTTACTTGATTAGCTTAGTTTCCTGGCGGTTTTGTATGAATATATATATCTATTATATTATATATAACTATCTATAAATTGTTTTTCTTTGGCCAAATATTGTAGCAAAGATTATTTTTTTGGTGGTCAATTATCTTGTCTTTCTTTTTTTCCAAAAATTTTTTTTCTCCCACGGTGATGTTTGGTACATATTTTTACAAATCAACTATTTGCTGGTATTTTTTCTCCCACCATGAGGATTTACCAACAACGTTGTAATATCAAATTTATATATATATATATAAATAGGTTGTTTTATATGTTCTTTCACATCTGTTTATATATCTGCATAAATTCTGTGCATGCATATCAAAATGATCTAAAAGCACATACATAGATATGTGCTTTTTAAAGTCAATTTACATCTTATTTCTACATTAAATATTATCTACCTACAAATAGGCAAACAGTCAAGCACATATATAATGTGCTTCTTATATCAAAGTTATTTTCATATCTCCATGAATTAACTCTATGTACAAATGAGTATAATGATTCTGAAGCACATATACAGTCCACTTCACATCTATCATGCAAAAATATCTCTTATGGTATATATGCTAGACATTCTAAAAACATGTCCTTGGGTATGAAATTAAACTGGCATCTAAGGTGAAGTTCCAATTCTGGATCTTGGCAAGAGTGTGACCAATACCCCTTCATCACCAGTACTCTCAGGCATCACTCTAACCCAGAGTGAATGAACCTGTTAGTGTCCAATCTATAAGTTAAATAGAAAAAGGTTAGTTTAAAAAATGTTTTTTAAAAAATTGAATACCGTCAAATGTCTTTGGCATAAAAATAACCCAACAAGAGTTGACTATGAGCGTAAAGCGATTAATGCTAATATGTTCAATAAACCATAATGAAAAGGGAGGTAAATAACAGAAAACAAAAAGAGTGAGAGAAGAGTTAAATCAAGATTATATAACTTTTACATATTAACTAACTTGCAAATAGCTCTTGAGTCGACTATCAAACATTGGAATTAAATTAATTATCACTGTGGTATATCCACAGGTCCCACTAATAATACTGAATGTGAGTGAGAGAATAGTGAGAACAAAACGGAACGTTAAAATCAACATCATACTCACCTTCACAGGAAAGCTTGACTTGCGTCAGCACCAGAAAAAAAAAACAGAGTGTAATGATACACGTCTTTGGTCAGTGAAGTACCACACAAAGGTTGATGTGCCATTAAACAAAGAATAAACCAATCAACACCTTTTAAACATCGCCTCGATATTATTGATCAGTTTCTCATAAATAGATAGAAACACAGCCCTCTAAGGGGTGTTGTGAAACAGACGGATAAAATGAGTTAATTATGAGATAAGATAAGTCAAGATCCCTTAGCGCCATAAGATAATTTGGCAAATCAATTAAAGAGATAGACAGGTTAATAAAGGTACCGAACAGCAGAGAAAAAAGGTAAATTGATTATATA
>CM042138.1:114255818-114274371 GCA_023376005.1 Doryteuthis pealeii
CTGCAGTGGGTTAAGCCCACCGCCCCAAAAGGAGTGTCCTTGGTATGATACTAAACTGCATCTGGTATTAAGGCTTCAATTCTGTGGCCATTACTAACAGATACACACTGACCTGGAGCGGTTGTAACCCTATAGGATTATTTTGAAAATTATTAGTATTAGATAATAATACTTGAAACTATATAATTGTACACAAATCATAAGTAAATCAAATGCAACTGCATAGAAAAATTAGCACTATGTTATTACATCTGATACTAATTGCAATTGGTGCCCTCAGAATAGTCCACAAATGCCAGGAAAAGAGACAGAGTGAACTAGAAATCAGAAAAAGAATCAAGACCATCCAAACTACAGCATTGTTAAGATCGGCTAAAATACTCAGAAGACTCATAGAGACCTGAGGAGATTTGTTTTCATTCGACCTCCAATGAACCACTGATTAAGGCAGGTGTAAAAATCTCAAATGGAGTGAAATAATAATAAAAATATATTTTTCATAATTATTAAAGCATTTGATAAAGAAGGTTTTTTGTTAAGTATATATATATTTACCAACCCTCCGCACGAGCAGGATGCGACACAAGGTCAATTTCTTAAGCGGAGTTTAACATGTTTGAATTCAGAGTTTTCCTTCTTCCTAGACTGGCTGCCTAACAAGGTTAAAGAGCCCAGACTGCACTACTATTTACCCATAGCTGGAGGGAGAGTAGGATTCATACTTTCCCAAGGGTATTAGCGCTGAGTGAAATGCCATTACCATGTCCAGGATTTGAACTCGGGGTGATGAGTCCATTTCCCATGACTTTAACCATTACACCACACGCTTCCCCTTTTTGTTAAATATACAGGTGTAGTTGTTTTGTGTAATGATAGGTGCAAAATATAACGAAAAGGACTTTTTGATTTCTTTGTATTACATGTAGACATTGGGACATACCAATCTATCTCTCTTAAAGCAATAGAAATTGTCTGAAAGAATGATTCCAGGAAAAAAATTATGTTGGCTTTTCTCTTTGCTCAATGCCAGAATAGAAAAAACCTTTTTGCATAGACATGGATTTAAAGAGATGTCAATGTGAAAATTTTCTTTTCAATTGATAAAATCTGATTTATTTGCTAAAAGAAAAAAATATGAATTTGTAAATTCTTATAAAATTATTTTTAGAAGTTATAAAAAAATGAACGGCAAATCAATTTTTGAAAATTTGTATGAAAGGCAAAAAAGTTATTTTGCTTAGACACAATGTGATTGTACACATAAAAGAGAAGACAGCTCAATTGTTATATGGGTGGAACCCCAACTGCATTGACTCAATCCCTTGTGTCTGTAGATAATATTTAGTTTCTTTCTTTTCATTTAAAAAACAACTTCTGCCTTTATATATATATATATATATGTACAAAAACCTTTGTAAAAGAAAGATAGAATCTTTTGAAATATCAGAAAAATAAATGGAACTTAGTACATAATATACAACTCAGTTTTTCATTTATTTCACACATTTCCCTCATGCTTTGAATTACAACCAAAAAATTATTTTCACATAAATATATAATATATATATAAGGCACATATATAGATATAGAATATAAACCAAAATTATACTCATCAGATATATATATATATATATATATATATAATATATATATATGAAATTTTGTAATATAGTAGTAAAAAAGTAAAACGAGGAAAAGAAGTAATCAGCTGGTGGAAGAAGAGGCAAACAGCTGAATAATGAATTAAAGAATAAATTACAGAGTTCTGTTTGAAATGTTAACTTTAAATAAACAATAACTGGTTATTTAAATAGCATCTTATTTTAGTACATATCTGATTGACTTTTAATCTAACAAATCATTTTTAATGATGGTGTACTTAAGCATTTTAACTAAATCATATTATAATGGAGATTGTGTGTTTGTAACTGAAACAATATCAGTACCCAAGTCACAATTCCCTTAGTTATTTACGTCACATTCTCCAGGATTTAATTTTTATTTAAATATCAATTATTAATAAAAATTAATACTGTTGACCTTATCTACATCTAATAACATACAATTTTAAATATATATAAAACAAAATAGTGGTTTACAGTGTAAACAGGAAAGCAAATTTTCATATTGATCTTAAAAATTTGATTTTAATAAATATGTGCTTGGTATCATTGATTTCTAATTGTTTGCTTTTATCTTAATAAATATGAGCAAAAATCTCAGATATAAATCTTAAAAGAAATCCATTAACAAGAAGAAATAACTGTAATTTTATTCTTTACTCCCTAATTTAACTTAATAGTTAGATTAGGAAAATTTAGTAATGAAAGACGGTAGTGATGGAAAATGATGGAAAAATTAGTTCCAAAGTTTTTCTATTTTTTAATTATACCCCCCTCTGTTTTAAATCTTTTCATTTTCATCCTTCTTTAGTTTCCTTAGTTTTTCTTATTTAAAATTTAAATATTTGCACCTAAAGGGTGCATATTTTTGCTAGTTCCTATAATTGTGCCAGTCATCAGATTTCTAGTGCTTGTGCCATGTGCAACTAAAGTTGAATTTCATATTATATTCCATTTGCTATTCCGTATTTTTCTACCCATTTGGAATTTCGTAGAGAATTTTATTATTTTGACACCAAATTTGACTATTTTTCATTCTCATCAAAAAAGAAACAGAAAAAGCCAAAAAACAAAACATTTACTCTTTTTATTTAGTAAATATTCTTTTTATTGTTCTAACACCTGTTCATAATATTCTCATCGATTATCATAAAATTTTATAGGAAATTAAAAGTTTCAAAGTTATTTCTTTTGGAAAATGCAATATTGTGAGCGACCAAAAATTTGAAAATATTGCAGTGATGAGTGAATGCAAAACTGTTTTTAAAATCTTTGAAGAGTAAGATGAGAAGAAAAAAAAATTGCTCATAGCTGAAAGGAGAATGGTTGGATGCATACCTTTCTCAAAGGTATGAGTGCAAAATGCAAACGGCTTTGTGCAGGATTTGAACTCAGTTTGCTAAACTATACAATCTTTTGTGAATGTCCCATAAATGAGAAAATGATCACTACTGGGTTACCAACTCAGCGTATGAGTATCACAGGGATCTGTACGGTAAAGTAAGGAGCTGATGGTATGTATGGCGCTCCACCTCAGATGCAAAATGTATCTCCTTGGTCTAGCACTTGTGAAAAGTGGATAGACTCCCTCGCTAATTGACTGATACCAATTTTAGGCCACTCCGGCAACTTTACTTCTTTTTATACATATATTTGAACATGTCCTATGTTAAAATTTTATTTGTCTACAGAGCCGTTCACAATTTAAAAGTTTCTTTAACACAAGATTCTTATATATATATATGAGTTTCATAATAATTCTAACACTAACATGGGGATATTGATATATAACACCTCTCAGCTTCTTAGTTAAAAAAAATATTCTGCCTCTGCATAAAATTGACATTTTAAATACTATTTTATATTCTTTAGTCGCCTTAGCCATTTTCTACCAAGATAACCATTACACCTAGAGAACCTCCATATTTATGCATGCTATTTATGTAGATTTGTACATACATTGGACATAAATATTGCCAATAAGAGTATTGTCACAAAAAAATATTGCCACCAGCAGTATATCATGACAAAAGTCTTGTCACCACAAAGTTTTCCTTCCAATTGGAAGAACAAAACATCTCCAAGGGAAACAGCTCCAGACTTTTATTTCACTGATATGTAAGAGAATTTGCATATACTTACACCAAATCTTCATTATATATATTAGAAAAAGTGTGTATCCCCTGGGCAAAATTATTTAAGTTTTAATAAGATTAGAAAGACTAATAAAACTAAATAAGAATAAATATAAAAATTTTAATATTATTTTGATTGATTTCTATATAAAATTTTATATAGGATTGCTTATTAATATGTTTGACAATAACATGATTGTATTAGAAATCAGTAAAAGCAAATAATTATTTATTAAACCTAGTTTTGTTAAAATCAGTTTGACAATAACATGATTGTATTAGAAATCAGTAACAGAAAATAATTATTTATTAAACCTACTTTTGTTAAAATCAGTTTGACAATAACATGATTGTATTAGAAATCAGTAACAGCAAATAATTATTTATTAAACCTACTTTTGTTAAAATCAGTTTGACAATAACATGATTGTATTAGAAATCAGTAACAGCAAATAATTATTTATTAAACCTAGTTTTGTTAAAATCAGTTTGACAATAACATGATTGTATTAGAAATCAGTAACAGCAAATAATTATTTATTAAACCTAGTTTTGTTAAAATCAGTTTGACAATAACATGATTGTATTAGAAATCAGTAAAAAAATAATTATTTATTAACCTAGTTTTGTTAAAATCAGTTTGACAATACATGATTGTATTAGAAATCAGTAACAGCAAATAATTATTTATCAAACCTAGTTTTTTAAAAATCATTATGCAAATTATTCCCACCGTAAATCTTTATTTCCGAGAGATATATAAAATCTTTCAGGATTTTAAATGCATTGATAATATGGGAAGTTTTGTGGCAAATCTAATTCAGCTAGACTTTAATAGAGACATTGTAAATGAATAAGATGCTAATTAAGATTAAATAATGACTATTTTATAATCGCAGAGAATGTAACTTAAATAAAAGAAAGTGTGATGTCAGTAGTAAAGAAGTTTTGGTTACAACAGATAGTTTTATAATCTCAATTATAATAAGATATTCGTAAGTATACGTGTATGCTTTATATGTTGTTACATTTTTGTGTATAGACCTGAAATTAGAAACAGAAAAGAGTTAGTATCTAATAACATGTCTATGAACCAATGCTTTCAGTCTAGCCTTGAAGCAATGGACAGAAACAAGATCCTAATTTCTGCCTTTAGAGCATAACCGATACTGGATTAAGAAACATTTGCACGGAGGATGAGTGCAGACCAATTCCATATAAGCTGCATCAGGAAAATGGCTCCGAACCAAAACTCATGTCAGACAATGTTTTTCTGTTCACCCAACTGTTAGACAGTCAATGTTCTAGAGACTTGATTACATACCTGACAATAGTTACTATTTATCTTATCCAATTTCATTATATATATATATATAATATATATTCAGCAGTTTCACAGTTCATGTGTGCAGACACACTCAACCATATATATATAAGTAACAATATATATATATATATGGATGTGTGTGTGTGTGTGTGTGTGTCTGTGTAGTAGAGTGTGTCTGCACACATAAGCTGTGAAACTGCTGAATAAAGACTTATCTTCACCTGAATGATTACATTTATAGTAACACAGTAAATTTTGCTAGTAGAGGAAAATATCCATGGAACAAAATAAAAACAAAGTTGTATTTTAACATTGGCTGTATTTTAACCTGGAATACATTGGCAAATTTACAGATATTTTTTAAAATTATATCTAACTGAGATCACCACTACTCCAAAACCTCCTGCGTTTCATAATTTTTTTTTTTTTTTTCAGAAAATTTAATTTTTTTGTTCAGAGGGAAAACAAATCATTTTGAACATTTGTGTGCATACATCTATGTATATACATAAGTGTGTGTGTGTGTGTGTGAAGTACTTGTGTATGTATATATATATATATATATATGTTTGTATGTGTTTATTTGAGTGTATCTATTTTCTGTTCCCACAGGCTGGCAAGTTATATTAAGGCTCCAATTATTCTCCCTCCAGCTATGGATAAATAGTAGGGCCAACTGTGCTCTTTAACAATGGTATAGCAACTGGCCTAGAAGAAGGAATGTTCTGAACTCAAACCTTTTTAACTCCACTTAAAATTGACTTTGTGTAGCATCCTACTCATGTGGAGGGATTGGGTAAATACATATACATCAAGGCTGCACAACCGATTCTTGAGATAATTAAAATGGCTGTATATGTATGTTAATGATATTCATTGTTTTTATTCTAGTTGGATAGTTCAGACGTGCTCACTGGCATGTACAGTTTGAAGTGTATCATTTAAGGAAGAAGACTCCAATAGTATCTATATGCTCAGAAATTGTCCAGGAAGTCAGAAGAAAGATCGAGTGAGAACGAGGTGGGGTGGGGAAGAAACTTGAGGAAAATGCTGTCAAGAGGATATGTGCCACAACTCCAAATGAAATATACTTACTAATATAGAATGATATGTAATGAGTTGCAATTTTAATATGCAAGTTTGAATTGCCAGAAGAACATCTCTGCCCATTGCATCGTTTTGGGCCAGGCTCTAAATGCAGACTAAATATCCCCCCTCCCCATAAATAATGGAGCGTTTTCCATTTCTTCATCTATAGCTGCACAAAGCCGGCTTCATAAATAAGTTGGTTCATGGACAGGACAACCTTTTACCAATTTAATGACGGCATTCGTATGCCTGCCGATTTTACCTTGGCACTGATAATGGGGAAAGGAGAACAGCCCTTGAGAGATCCCCGGAGAGCCCCGGCAAATTCCTGTATCCGGAACTATTGAATTATGATGCGGGCCAGATCCTGCTTAACAGTGGTAATCTCCAGGATTTCCACTGAGGGCTGGGATTACTGCGCTACCATGCACATGCGAGTCATGTCAGGAGGTATCGTGCACCTAGTTTGAGTCTCACGTTTATTCCAAGAACAGTTAACTGTAGCTAATAATTGGTAGCTGGAATGTCGGATATTGTTAAGTATGGAAGAGGAACAGAATGGTTTCTTATTTTTTATTTATTTTTTTTTATTTTTTGGTCTCTTCATGAAAGTTTTTTTTGTTTCTTGGGTTTATTCTAAACCATTTTGCTGCTTCTGAATTTGGATTTTCCAAAAATATGGTTTTGAAGAAACCATGCTGAATACAACTACCCCCACTCTTGTGACCCTTTAACTTACTATATCCGTCTGCAAGATTAGCCTGATAATCTCTGCTTTACAGCAGAAACCCTTTGTACTAAGTAGATGAAAGACCGTCTTTGAGAACTGAACTTGAAAAATACTGTTTGGTTCGCTACCTTAAGCTTTGCAACTGAAAAATGCAACATTCCTAACATAACACAAATGTGAATATTGACTTATTGTTAAGTCAGGCTGAAAGCACTAGCTCCCATCAAATCGTCAAAGTTAAGTATCAATGAGTCTGTTCAGTACTTAGATGGGTGATCATTTAGTAACTTACTTTCACTGATACAGCATTCACCTAGGTTGGTTGAACCAGCTCCAACCAACAAATTAATCTGTGGTGAATTCATGAAAGGAGTTGCAAGAGAATATGAAATACACAAGTGGTCCCCAAACCCCACATGCATATCCTGGTCAGGGGAAGGAGATGCTCTTCTTTGATGCAGATATTCTACAGACGCAGTGAAAAGTATGCCAAAAGCCGTTGATTCCTGATGATGGAGAAGCCCTTTGGATTTTTGCCAGAGCTCTTTTGGTTGGGTTGTGACCTTAATGCCACTGGGTGCCAGACCTGTCTGCCTCGGGTGACTTAGTAACAAGAGGTACTGTAAGCGAACTATGTGCTATATCAAAGCTCAGTAAATAACAGGAGTTATGATGAAGATATGCTGAAAGCATTTCTTTCTGCCAGTTCACTGCAGTTAAGCAACAGTGAGCCTACTCAATACTTAGATGAGTGACCCCTTTGTAACAGCAGGTAATATAAGCTACCTTATATGTGCCATTCTCAGCAAAGTTAAGTAAATAAGAACATGGGTATAGATATTTCCAATAACATGTGAGGTCATCAGGGTGCCATGCTGTCTAATTCGTTTTCATAAAATCTCTAGTGCAAATGGGGAGGGGCTACTGGGCATGATCCAGGTGATGCAAGGTCTATTTTTAAGCAGAGTAAAGAAGGGCCAATTTTGATCAGTTGATTGGTTAGCTGTTTGAGTTTTATGACATGCCAACCCATTGGGCCATTTTATGTCTAAGACGTTTTTGTTTTATTCATTCTTGATGGATACTCAATTTTTTTTCAAACACATTTGTTTCTATTCAACCCATACATGGAACCCTAACAGATACTACCACTCCGGGTCAGAGTGAACCTGGGAGCAATGGGGATGAAGGGGAACTCCACAATCCCCAGATCTCCAGAACTTTCATACCCAGGACATGAAAACCATCAGCCACCACCTAGCACATATATGATAAAAAAAGGTAGGGGGTTGCCATACTCAGTTGGTAGAGTATCTGCCCGGGAACAACAAGGTTTTGGGTTTCATACCAGCACTCACTAACTCAAAGCATGAGCTTGAATCTGTGCAATAAAGTGAGGAGTTGATGATAGGTGCGGCACTCCACCTCAGATGCAAAAACAATCTCCCTGGTCGAGTGGTAGTGAAAGGGGTATAGAATCCCTTGCTGTTTGGATGATATTAACAATAGGCCACTCTACCAATTATACTTTTTACAGCTGGTTTGAATTTATGGTTTTTCTTCTCCTAGACTGGTTGCCATACCAGAGCTAAAGAGTCAAATCTACTCCTAGCTGGAAGGAAAAGATGGATTCATGCCTTTCATAGGGATATTAGTGCAAAGTGAAACACAAACAGCCTTGTTCAGGACTTGAACTCGTTCCACTGTGACCATTTCCTTTAATGGTAACCATTGTGCTGCACTCACCTCCTTTTTGTCAAGGTACGCAGGAATGAATTAGGATTTTATCATTTATTTTTTATCCCATGTTCTTCATAGCATAGTTTTGTGGAAAATTTTGTCTTGAAAAACCATTCAAAAATATGAGTAAAGTTTTTACCCTGAGTAATTGGGGAACCGGATAGAATCTTGAAAATTCTTCCCAAGGAAACAAAGAAAGATGGAATGGTTCCAGAGAAAGAAATTCTTGAAGTTCTAAGAATTTATGAGCACTCTAAGATTCTTAAGAAGAAATGGTTTTAGTATGGGATTATCATCTATCTGACCTAGTAAAGAGAAAAATGAATAAATAATAAACAAAATTGACACTGGGGTTGTCTACTTATATGTACTATAAGCAGTCTTTAAAATTGCTGCAGTTTCTTTGGAGATGAATCAAAGAAACAAAATTATAAAAGGGGATGAGATATTTAGTTTATTTCTCCTTTAACATTTTTCAAGCTTTCTTTTAAAAGACACTTTATAATCTACTTGGATATACACTGTAGATATGGTATTATATATAGCATATGCTATACTAGAATGGCATGAAAGGGAGGAGAGAAGATGGGAGAAAAGGAATAGAACAATAAGTACAAAGAAGGAGTAAACAGAGATGAAGAAAGGAAAAGATAAGAAGGAATACAAAGAGAGGAAGATATTCGAAGGAACAGAAAGAGAGGAGAATAGAAAAAAAGGAAGATGAAGAATGAATAGAAAGGGAGGAAGTGGAAAGAAAGTATAGAAAGAAGGGAAGAAAAATGGAAAGAGAAAAGAAATAATAAAAATAGACGAGGGTATGTTAATTAACAAGATGAGGGGGAAAGAATAGAAAGAGAGGAAGAGAGAAGAATGAATAGAAAGAGGAAAAAAGAGAAGAAATAGAAAGTTAAGTGCAAAGATAGAATTTAAAAAAGATAAAGAGAGGGAATTAGAAAAAAGAATACAAAGAGAGGAAGATATGTGAAGGAACAGAAAGTGAAAGAAAAGGTGAGAAAGAGAGCGGAAGGAAGTGAAAAGAGAAAAAGAGAATGTATAAAAAATAGAAGAGAGAAGATAAAAGAGAGAGAGAGAGAAGAAGAAGGGATAAAAGAGAGAAGAGAGAGAGAGAGAGAGAGGAGAGAAGAGGGAAAAAGAGAGAGAGAGAGGAGAGAAGAATGGATAAGAGAGAGAGAGAGAGGAGAGAGAAGGGATAAAAGAGAGAGAGAGGAGAGAAGAAGGGATAAAAGAGAGAGGAGAGAAGAAGGGATAAAAAAGAGAGAGAGAGAGGAGAGAAGAAGGGATAAAAAAGAGAGAGAGGAGAGAAGAAGGAGAGAGAGAGAGGAGAGAGAAGGGATAAAAAAGAGAGAGGAGAGAAGAAGGGATAAAAGAGAGAGAGAGGAGAGAAGAAGGGATAAAAAAGAGAGAGAGAGGAGAGAAGAAGGGATAAAAAGAGAGAGAGGAGGAGAGAAGAAGGGATAAAAGAGAGAGAGAGGAGAGAAGAAAGGGATAAAAGAAGAGAGAGGAGAGAAAGAGGGATAAAAAAGAGAGAGAGGGAGAGAAGAAGGGATAAAAGAAGAGAGAGAGAGGAGAGAAGAAGGATAAAAAAAAGAGAGAGAGAGGAGAGAAGAAGGGATAAAAAAGAGAGAGAGAGGAGAGAAGAAGGGATAAAAAAGAGAGAGAGAGGAGAGAAGAAGGGATAAAAAAGAGAGAGAGAGAAGAAGATAAAAAGAGAAGAGATAAAAAAGAGAGAGAGAGGAGAGAAGAAGAAGGATAAAAAAGAGAGAAGAGAGGAGAGAAGAAGGGATAAAAAGAGAGAGAGAGGAGAGAAGAAGGATAAAAAAGAGAGAGAGAGGAGAGAAAGAAGGGATAAAAAAAGAGAGAGAGAGGAGAGAAGAAGGGATAAAGAGAGAGGAGAAAGAAGGGATAAAAAGAGAGAAAGGATAAAGAGAGAGAGAGAGGAGAGAATGGATAGGAAGAGAGAAGAAGGAATAGAAAAAAAAGAGAGAAGAATGGATAGAAAGAGAGAAGGGAGAGCAAGGAGTAAAAACTATGAAAAAAAGGAAGGGAGAGAAAGGAGTAAAAATGATGAAAAAAGGAAGGGAAAAGTAGAAATATACATAGAAAGCAAGGAGTAGGAAGAGTGATAGAAAGAGATGCAGTGATGTGAATTTTCACTCCTTAAAGGTTAAGGTGCAAGTTTTAAGACAAATAAGAAAATGTTGTAAAGAAACAAGATGAACCTGAAGGAAGGAAATAAAATTGTGAAGAACACTTTTGTACTCCCTTTTCATGTACTCGCACTC
Organism: Doryteuthis pealeii; assembly: GCA_023376005.1. NCBI lineage: Eukaryota > Metazoa > Mollusca > Cephalopoda > Myopsida > Loliginidae > Doryteuthis > Doryteuthis pealeii. Next base: position 114,266,765 of record CM042138.1, read on the forward strand.
TTGATGTGCAATTTCCTGTTGTCTGCCAACATCACAACCACCACTGAAACTGCCACATCCTATAAACACAGATAACATGTTTATATTTGGCAAAAATTCATGACTTCAATAATTTATTCCTTGTCAATGCTTTTCAAGCGCAAGGTTCTCAAGAGTAAGACTTTATTCTGTACGAGGTAGAGGAGGAGAAGTCAGATCATTTTTATGAGATTTATTGTGAAGCAAACAACACATCCTACACTCTTAGTGCATTTAATTTATTAAAATGATGATAAATATTCATTTGTCATATATGTGTATATATATATATATATATATATATATATATATGTATGTATATGTATGTATGCATATATGACAAATTAATATTATATATATATATATAATAAATATATGCATATATGACAAATTAATATATATATATATGCATATATGACAAATTAATATATATATGCATATATGACAAATTAATATATATATATATGCATATATGACAAATTAATATATATATATATGCATATATGACAAATTAATATATATATATATGCATATATGACAAATTAATATATATATATAATATATATGACAATAATAAATATATATATATATATATATACAAATAATATAATATATATGCATAGTATATCATATCATGCGTATATATGCACATATATATATGTGGTATGTTATATCATGGGTATATATATATATATATATATATGAGAGAGAGTATAGAATGGAGAAGTTTCAACATGTAGTTTATGTGGAGGAGTATGTCTTTCTAGGGCTGGCCTGGTGAGTCATCTGAGAAAAGGATACAGTGTCAAATGCAACTGGCACTCAAGTATGCAAAAAAAAAAGAGAAAAAAAAGGAAATGGTCGTGCATGAGTTAACAGCCAAAATATATAGAATAAAGGGGCCGGGTTAGCTCAGTCGGTAGAGTGTTCGGCTAGAAACCACAAGGTTCATAGTTCGATACCGGCCCTCGCCAACTCAGAGTATGAGTAGCACAGGGACCTGTGCGGTAAAGTAAGGAACTGATGGTAGGTGTGGCGCTCCACCTCAGACGCCAAAACAATCTCCTTGGTCTAGCGCTATTGAAAAGGGGATAGACACCCTTGCTGACTGGCTGATACTGACTTTAGGCCGCGCCGACGACTTTACTTACTTTATATGTATATATGCAAGCATATATATATATATATATATATATATATATATATATATATTATTTAAACAGGTTTGGTTGAATATCAAGGAATATTTCTTCTTAATGATTTTCATTTGTTTACGTTCAAGCAGACATGTACTTATACTTATATTGAAGTCCAAGTGGTAGAGAAGGTGTCCCCAAATTTTCCCCAAGTGCATTTAAACACATCCCCTGATTGTCTTCAGGGAGATTACTTGTTGTTTTTCTGCTGTGCAAAGTTTATTCAGTTGGGAAGTTTTATTGTGTTGTTGTTTTGTGGTTGCAGGTTTATTCAGTTTGGAGAGTTATATATATATATATATATATATATATTTAAAAAAAAATGTATATATATTAATCTACCTATATAGTATTAAGCATAAATGAATACATCTTTAAAAATTTTCATAAAACATCATTTTCTTCTAAACCAAAGATACCACAACTTTGTTATTTCTAGTTAAATATTATATAACCAAAACGGATATCATTAGGTATTATTCCTTATCAAACTCAACATAATGTAAATTCTGTAACCAAAAATATGCAGTGTAAAATATAATATATATATATATATATATATATATGAAATCTGGGACAAGGCTCTTTACATTTCACATAGCGCTGATATTCTTGGGGAAAGTATGCATCAAACTATTCTTCCAGCAGAGTCAGCTGACTGGGATCTTTAACCATGGTATGGCAACCGGTCTAGGTGGAGGAAAACTCTAAATTCAAACCTGTTAAACTTTATTTAAGAAATTGACCTTGCATTGTATCTTACTTGTGTGGAGGGGTTAAGTAAATATATATATATATATACATACTGATCATGCAACCTGGTCTCACTAAAAATTAATGAGAAATCCTGTTATGAATCGGCCTCATGCTATCAATAATTAAGGATTTTCTTATTACTCAGCTGTAAGAAGAAGTTTCTAATAGACTACAAAAAGTTTACAATTTGAAAATTGATAAAACTCAGACAAAAGATCTACAATATTAATAGAATAAGACATGAAGGCATTTATTTGAATATTATGCCCTGTTACTACCTCATAAATAATGGACCATTCCATTTTCATTGTGAGGAAAGAAAGGGAAGAAAAAAGAAAACAGAAAGATGGAGAAGAGAATAGAAAGCATAGAAGGAAGGGAAGTGAAAAGAAAGAAAAGGGAAAAGAAAGATGAACAAAAGAGGAAGGGAAAAGAAAGAATAGAAAAAAAGAGAGAACATAAAATTAACTGAACATCATAGAGAAAAAGAAAGAAAGAAAAGGAAGAGAGAGAGGGAGAGAAGTGATAATGTTACATTTTGAACTTTTATTGTTTGCTTCCATGGAATGGAAAGGAAAGAAAGAGGGAGAAAAAAAGAAGATAAGGAGACAGAGAAAGAGAGAGAGGAATGCGTAAAAGAAAGAAATCAAGAATGCTTATTTTGAAAAACATACCGGCTGTCCTTAAAGACCGTGTGCACTTTTTAAAAAAAATAAAAACTTTAAAATGCACACAGACTTTGTAGACATGCTGTATTTTGGAAGTGGAATATTAAACAAGAAAATGAAAAAAGAAAAGGAGCTGATATTTCAATAAAATCTTCTGAAAATCAACAAATTATTCAATTTCAATAGAATATTTGGCACTTATTTATTAACAGATGGAAATAAACTGAACGTTAAATCAGAACTGGTCTGATTACCTTTATTTATTTCTATAATAATAATGAATGATGAGAAATAAACTATAAAATAATTTGCACAAAATTTATAATAGAAAAGTGTATGTAATTTAAAGTATGCATTTATTTTATTCTCATTTGATCATTTTCTTTGTAAAATTCATGTCAAAATAAGAAAAACTTGTAAAAAAGTGTAATTTCTCTGTGGACTTCTAGTTAACATTAATACAACAAACATAAAACCAGACAAATCTTATTTCAATATTTATATATATTTTCTTTTTTCATTTTTCACATTGTTATTAATCTTTGTCAGAAATTTAATCAATTTGAAGCTGTATAAATATATTGAAATAATTGTAACTCTATACATTTTTTGAAGTTTTTATATTTGTTTGCATTTATAGATTTTTTAAAAAGTGTTATTAAAATTTAATGCATATCATGATGAGAACTATGCTTGGGTAAAAATGTAATCTATATGAATATTAGAAATTGAGTCAAAAGTTTTGCAATATTTTGGTCATGTGAGTATGTATTACCAACCACTCTGCATGAATTTTTAAGTGGATTTTAACAATATTATTTAGATGTTTCAGACTATTGACCTCATCTTTATTGTTATATACACAATGTTTTGGTCAATGTGTCCTTCAGCCTTCTTGTATTTCTTGTCAAACATGGGAGCCTTCACGGACCTTTGAACAGAACCCTTTACTCAATACACCAGGGTAGACGGTTCTCATTCTGTTAACCATGACTGGGTACAAGTGTTAATCTATGTTAAGTATTCTATGTTATTATCACCCTTAGTCAAGATTGAACCTGCAATTAACTGATCATTGTCACTAAGAATTAAATTAACTCAACCCTTATATTCATTGCGTCATGTGTTCAAAAATACAAACAAATGAAGTTTAACAGGTTTGAAATTAGACTTATCTTTCTCCTTAACTGATTATCATACCAAGGTTAAAGAGCCCAGTATGCGCTACTCTTTTTCTATTGTAGGAGGGAGAATAGTTGGATTCATACCTTTTACAAGGGTACTAGCACTATGAAAAATGCAAACTGCCATAACCATAACACTATGGGTGCCTCCATATATTTTGGTAATGTGAGGCACAATTCAGCAGCTCTGGATGCTTTTGCTGAGGTGATGAACCACACTGGACAGTGAGATGCTGAACTTAAGTGCCACACACAAGATTTACTTCTATGGCTTGGAGCATGGCCTCAAAATCCATAGTTTTGCCTGATCATCAAGGTTCTTGCAGCTCCAGCAAAATTTCATGAATCATCTGGTTACTACACTGTGATCAACTACACCTTAAATTTTTGTACAACAAATATTTTTGGTTGCTTCCACAGTATTGTAGTTTGAACTCATAAATCATAAGTTCTCAAATTAGACTACATTGCACATTCATCTGTGTGGCTTTCAAAATCACACACAGAAGGAAGTAATGTACAACATGTAAGTGCACCAACTACCACAATAATACCTTCCATGGCTTGAGCTGCTTGGATTATGAGATAGACTTGTCACATGGAGGTGTTTGTGGGGTAACGGTTATCATTATAGGAAATGGGCATGGCGACTCAATTTCAAATCCTGGATAAGGCTGTTTGTATTTCACATAGTGCTAATGACCTAGAAAAAGGTACAAATCCAGCTATTTTCAATCCAGTTATGGGCAAATAGTAGGGCCAACTGGGCTCTTTAACCTTGATATGGCAACTGGTCTGGGAGAAGGAAAACTCTGAATTCAAACCTGTTAAACTCCACTTAAAAATTGACCTTGTGTCACACCCTGTGCATGCAGTTGGTTGGTTGGGTAGATTTTGTGGCATGTCAACCCTTGTTGGGTTATTTTATGCTGATGATGTTTTGTTTTATTCATTCTTGACGAGTATTCACATTTTTTTAAATTTAAACTTAATTTTATTAACACAGTTTTTTAAAACTCATTTTTTACATTCAACCCATGGATGGGTACTACCATTCCAGGTCAGGGTGGACCTGGCAAAAGGATTGCGGGTTTGCCCTAAGGGCAATAGGGTTGATACAATCATATAGGTGCTAGGGCTTGATGTGATCAGCCATTTGATCGGAGGGGGCCACTCCAACTGCCTGCCTAGCCTAAGTAAGGGCCAAAACAGAGTGTTGCATATCATAGACTGCTGAGCCACCAGAATTCTGTCCTTAAGCATAAAGGGTCACCACCCATGGCCAGCTGGTGGCCACATTGAGGGATATCTAACCCTCCTGCAGAGGTGCAGTCAGTGTATTCTGCAGCCCCAGTCGGCAGGGCTCATCCTATTCATGTGGAAGAGTTAGATAAATATATATTCACTACAAACTTGCATGTACCAAAATATTGCAAAACTTTTGAATCAGCCTGGTAATATATATATATATATAATATATATTATATATATTATATATATGAGAATAGATTAATAATTCCATATCCTGAAGTGTCGTTATTACCTGAATATTGTTATGAACTGATTTATTCAATCTCGTGTCCTTATTTTGGTTGGTACAGCAACAATCTTTCTACCCTCCGGCCTTCTCTTGTATTTGATAACACTTGAAATTTTATACTGACCCCTTTATTCAATCCACTTTCCCCATTCCCCTGTCCATTCTCATGCTCCAAGATATTCCCTTGCCTGTAGATGGTAAGATAAAGATTTAAATCCTGTGACTAATGCAGAACATGAATATATAGAATTTATTAGGTAGAATAGCAATAATATAATATCTAAATCCAGGTATCCCTGAATAACAATATTAGTTGTAATCTAAAATAATCATTATATATTAGGAGGTTCTGAAAGTAATGCCTCCCACTTATTTTCATAGAAACAGCAAGTGATATATAGAGAACACCATTGGATAGAGCAAGTTTTCAGTTACAAAACAACATTTTCATATAGTCACCATCATTGTGTTCCGACTCCTCAGTTGTGATTGAATAAAAGCTGAACGAGTATGAATCCTTTCATAGATCCTTATCTAATTGAGAAAGAATATATTACACATATGCAAATATTGTTATATACCTAAACTTAACTGATACACAAGATATGCAAATATTGTTATATAACTTAAACTAACTGATAGCACAAGACATATGCAAATATTGTTATATACCTAAACTTAAATTAGCACAAGACATATGCAAATATTGTTATATAACTTAAACTTAACTGATAGCACAAGACATATGCAAATACTGTTATATAACCAAAAACTTAACGGATTACACATAACATATGCAAATATTATTCTATAAATGGTACTTAATGGATTATACTTGACATATGCAAATCTGATACAGAGCCAAAAATTTAAAGAATCTTCATAATATTCTTCTTTCTTTGTTGTAATTATCTTTCAGAAACACATGCATCTGCATTTTATATATATTAGATTCTATATGATTGTAATGCATCACAATTTCCTCATTTTATTATTAGAGACGTCATCAGGTTTAATATTGCAAATTGCACACTGCTGAAGAAGTTTTATTTTATTTTATGGAAAACATAACAAGTGTGCTATGATATCTATTACGTACAGATATGTTTAATGTACATAATAAGAATTTCTTTCTGAAATATATCAGACTGAATACACCAAACAGCTGAGTGGAAAGTTTTGTTAATATTTCATGGAGTATCTCATCCGATATATAAAGAAAATTGAGGGCTGATGTGTGATTATGTTGGTGGGATTTTATGGCATGTCAACTCTTGCTGGGTCATTTTATGCCAAAAATGTTTGTTTTTCTTCATTCTGGAGGTACTCAGTTTTTTCAAAACTCATTTTTTCCAATTCAACCCATAGATGGGACCCTAACAAGTACTACCACTCAGGGGCAGAGTGGACCTAGGAGTAATGGTGATGAAGGGTACTCCACATTCCCCAGAGCTCCAGAATTGGAAACTATCAGATAGAGTTTAACGTCATACCCAGGTCATTATATCCTCAGCCACCACCTTCTAGCACATATATAATAAAAAGGGTTAGGAATGCCATAAGGGCAATAGGGTTGGGATAATGCTAAAGCTTGACATGACCAGCTGATTTATCGGGAGGGTGGGGGGCTCTCCAGGTATTCATTATATTTGTTAATATATTTACTAACTCCTCTACACACATAGGATGTGACACACGGTCTATTTCTTAAGTGGAGTTTAACAGGTTTGAATTCAGAGTTTTCCTTCTCTTAGACTGGTTGCCATACCAAGGTTAAAGAGCCCAGTCTGTCCTAGCATTTATCCATTGCTGGAGGGAGAATAATTGGATTCATAACTTTCCCAAGTTATGAAGTGCTATATGAAATACAAACAGCCTCATCCAGGATTTGAATTTAGGTTGCCATGTCCATTTCCTATAAGGATAACCACAAACACCTCCTACCTCTATTGTGTATTAAGATGTATGAAAGAAATAGTCTATGTGTGCATATGTGTAAAAGAATATGCCTCTTTATGTGTTAGTGTATGCGAGAGAGAGTTTGTCATTCTGTTTACCTAAGATGTTGTTGAATCCGCAGCACCATTACTGATGTGATTGGAGATTTATTCTCCATACTGTGTCTAAAGATTACAATAAACTAATTTTCGAACATATCTTATTATGTAGCACTGATCCATAAAAAGAAACCCCCTATAACTAGTTTGCAAGAGAGTCTTGGTAGCCACTGTACTTATCTCTCCTT
>CM042138.1:114274471-114286971 GCA_023376005.1 Doryteuthis pealeii
ATATCAAGGAAGGAATAGGCAAAATTTGGGTAAATAACTAGATTATCAGGGTGTCGGGGCTTATCAACCAAATTCTTATTTTTCGGTGACAAGTGTTGTTACTCAGTAATAATGGGACATTCTTTTTAGAAGAGAAAAAACAAAAGCTACCGAAAATATAATAAGCAAAGAAAAGAAAAGGAAGGGAGAAAGATAAGAGAGGTGGTGAGAATTCAAAACAATAAACTAATCTATTTCATCCAATGATGAAAAGAAAGGGAAAGAAAGGAAAAAAAGGAGTGAGAGTGAAGAGATTTAAATCAAGATTATTATACTTTTTACTATTGAACTATTTCGGCAATAGCTCTTAAGTAGTTATCAACATTGTAATAATTAGATTTATCATACTTGCTTATATCTCAGGTCCTAGTAGTTATTTCTGTATATGGTAATTTTGCCTTCTGTTGATATGAATATTGGCTGTTTGAGTAGAAATGTTGTTTCTATCAGAAGTGAGTAGTAGTTTTGTTAAATATTGGACATGAGTTGAATAGGAGAGTACATGGTTTTAACAAATAGTCTTGCTTGTATCAATGAGAGAGCAGTGGAAACATGAAGTATCTTATCAAAGCAAACAACACAGCAAAACAACTTTAATTTTTTATTCTTAAAGAGCAAAGAAAAACACAGATTTTTCAGAGTTTCTTGAAATGAATATCTATATTGACTGTTTTGCATTGCTTTGTTCAGAATGAAATAAACATTGAAATTTCACATTATAATTCCCATGTTTTTTAGTCATACTACTAATACATATATGATATGTTAGGGTTCAAAAACTTGATGACTATGACTACTCCGACCTATAATATGCTGTAGCACTGATATTAAGCATAGATATTTTAAAAAAGCCTGACTATTGCAATAAAATTTACTAGTTTGTTATTTTACTTTTTTTCTTAATACGCAATTTAATACTTTATTGTGGCCGTTTTTAACAATAAAATGTTTTTGCATCAAGCTCTTCAGTTAGAATTATCTGGATGACTGTTGGGTAGAAAACTAGGTAGGTCTGACTCATTAGTCGTGATATAATATATATATATACGCACATATATATAATTGTTTTATTATTTTAAATGAAGCTAAGTTATTGTATTTATTTATTTTTTTTCCAAATGAAATGGAATTTGATAATTAAGATCTTTGCTCTTTTTAAAATCCAACTACACAGGCACTTGCTTATCCAAAGAAAATTGCAGATAAGAGTTGTGTAAGTGATTAGTAGATAAAGATTCATATAGGAAAAGCATATATACGACACTCAGAGAACAAATATTAATAAAATTTAGAATTGATTTGATTCAGCGAATAAGAGAAATGATAATTACTTTTTTTTTTTTATTTTTTTTAAATGTTTCCTAATCGGTCAAGTTGAACGAAAAAAAATCTTCTCTATTTCTCCATAATCTTGCATGGAAAATTCTTTAATCTTTCTGTTAAATGGTTGTGCATATTTATTAAAATGGAATTTATGTCTGCTTCTCTAAATGAAACACTAAGCTGATGTCATATTTAACATAGGAATTGCTGAGTTTATCCACAGATATTTATTTAAGTAAAATATTAATGCATAGAAAGTACAATTTATTTATTAACGATGTCTCTTGAAAATTGAATCAGTTTGCTTCAAAACGCCCATGTTATAGTGTCTTTAAAATTGTGCAAATGTTGTCTTATTATCACTAAGAAATAGGTTTACATAATATATAGTGTGGTTATTGCATACTGGATTTAAACAACGGATTAGTAAATAATTACTTGGTGTGAATTGATCTTGAATATTATTGTTTTATTCTCCAATGTATTAAAAATCAATGCTATGAATGATTTTTATTAGAAACGAATTAAAATACGATTAATAAGTGTATATTTTTATATACATTCTTATTTCATTTTGTTAGTCTTTCTAATTAATATAATTTAATTACATTAAAACTTTAATACTTTTACTGGAGGGTGCTATTCTTGCTAGAAATGAATAAATAAATTATACAATTTGTATGATTGAAACACAGTCTGATAAAAAGAGTAATGATTACTTTTTTTTTTTCTTTTTTAACATTTTCTAATTCCGGTCAAAGTTAAAGAAAAAAATCTTCCCTGCTTTATCCAAACTTCAGGAAAATTCTTTTAATCTTTGATGTTAAATGGCTGTGTTGTCATATTTTGAATAACCATTTTCTACTTCCTCAGATCTACACCAGCAGTCTCCCCAACGTCTATCAACCTGGTTCAACGTCTAATACCACTGGCGTGTAAGCACTCAGCTGCTTTCTGATATTCAGTATCTTGGTATCTTATGACAAATCAAGTCATTAGGCTGGAGTGTGAATATTCATAGAGATCTTGCTGAAAAAGATTCTTTTCTTTTTTCGTTTACATGTCTGCCAAGGATTCCGTTCTTAGAATTATGTCAAGCACTAGAGAATATATGTACATTAATGAATAATAAAATATTAATCAATTTCCTTTTTCTCTGCTGTTGTACTTTTATTACTGTCTATCCTTTATGATTTGCCATTATTATGGCGGCTAAGGTGGATTTGACTTATCTATCATATATTATCATTATCTATCTCAGTCTGTTACAACACCGGCTATAGGGCTTGTTCTATCTATGTTATGAGAATGATATAAATATCGAGGTGATGTTAAAGGGTGTTGGATGGTTTTAGTTTCTTTGTTTAATGGCACTAAACCTTGTGTGGTAACTTCATGCCAAGACGTGTATTCCTTCACTCTGTTTTTTTTTCTTGGTGCTGACGACAGTCAGACAGCTTTCCTGTGAAGGTTGAGTATGATGTTGTTTTATCGTTTTGTTTCACTATTCTTCACTCCATTCAAGTATATTAGTGGGACTTGTGGATATCACGTTGGATTATTTAATTATTCATGTTTGATTAAGTTCGACTCAAGAGTATTGCAATTAGTTAATATGTAAAAGTATAATAATTTGATTTAACTCTTCTCCTCACTCTTTTTTTTTTCTGTATTTACTCTTCTTTTCATATGTTAATTTGAACAGATTAGCATTGATGATTTAACGCTATGTAACTCTTGTGGGTTATTTTTGCAAAGAATTTTTGACGGGTATCTCAAATTTTATTAAAGAACATTAATTTAAACTACTTTTCTATTACTTAATAGATTGACACTAACAGTCCCATGATCTGGGTTAGAGTGAGCTGAGAGTACTGGTGATGAAGGGGTTTCAACTCTGCAAAGATCGCGATTTGAATTCAACATTAGATGCAGTTTAATGTCTACCAGGACAATGGTTTTAAGAATGTCTAGCCATAATACATAGAGATATTTTTGGCAGATATGATGTCGAAGTGACTGTTATATTGTGCCTTAGATATTTATCATTTGTCATAGAGTTAATTATGGGATAATGAAAACTTTGATATATAGAAGAAATTTATATATGCTGATTTGGCACTGTTTGCTATTTGTGGTGATATATTTATGTAAGATAGATGTGAAATGACTTAAAAGGAATATCTATGTATGTGACTTTAGATCATTTGACTATTTTGCATGCAAAGATATTATGCAGATATTAACAGATGATGAAAAAATATATAAAAACCTATATATAATATTATATATATATATATAATTTGATATCCCCTTGTTGTAATCCTATGGTGAAAAAAAACCAGGCCATAGTTGATTGTTAAATATGCTAAAAAACACTCACCCGGGAGAAAAAATTTTTGGAAAAAAAAAAGACCAAGATAATTGAAGCCAACAAAAAATATCTATTGCTACAATTTTGGCCAAAAGAAAAACAATTTATATGATATTATATATATACTAAGATTATTATACTTATACAAACCGCAGGAAACTAAAGCTATAAGTAAAGTGCTCAAATACGTCAGATAGAGCAAATAATGAAAGGAATTATTCTTTATCTTTATATAATAATTTATATATTATATATATATATTATATGCTTTAACATTTAGATAGGGATATTTAACAGATAGATAATGATTAGATAAAGTATACATATATATATATGTATATTAATAATTAAATAATTTTATGTTTATAATATGGTATTTATATACATATTATGTATATATAATGTATATTATATACTATATTGTATTATATGTATATATATATATACATATTATGGGATAGAAGGATTGGAGTAATCCGACAGAAATGTAGTAAAGCATAGAGAGAAGTGTGGGCAAAGGAAGAAACTCGCAAGTTATGTAGAGGATATATTACGTGCATTGGCCTCGGCTTGATCAGATCGTTTTTTTGATATTATGCCATCTACATATGTTTTATAGAGGACAGAGAAGTGGATGGGAAGAGGGGGTGAATTCACTGATTCATCAAAAATTCATCACCTCTCCGTCCACTTTCTTTTCTATAAAACAATGTATGAGCCTTAATGATAAATAAACGACGGTGATAACCGAGCTCAATGCACAGACGAATTATATCTCCTACATATAATTGTCTGAGTTTTGTTCTTTGTCACATTTTCCTCTATTTTTACTATATATATATGCTTTAGAACTTTACTATTTGGTAATAGAGTTGTATCTATGCACATAGATGTGAAATGATTAGATATTAATGTCTTTAGACTATATTTACCATTTTGCAGATATATATGCTGCTAGATGTGAAATGACTTAGATAGAAACAATCCTCTTATGCAAGCGCTTCTGACCGTGTATAGAGATTTATATGCAGAAAAGCATGAGCTTTCTGATTAATTCATCTCTTGAAAATTCAGTACATGTCAGCTTTGGTCAGTCGATTGCGATAAACATTTCAAAACATTTATCACTTTGAAGAGCTGACAACAAGTTTTGAATTATGAATTTTTCGGGCTTCGTCTTCTAAATTTGATTCCATTGGTTTCTGAGAGGAAAATGTCAATTCATCATTGCACAGAACAAAGATGAGGCCATAGTCTTTATCCATTTCTTCATAAGTCACTGAACTTTGTTTTGGCATATACACTTGAATGTGGGGCAGAAATTACATACACAAATATGGTTAGGGCTGCTAGAAAGCATCAATACTCACCATCAGTTCTTAGTATTTTTCTCTTTTCTACTTGTTCCTGTCTCAAAAAATGTCTATGTATTTAGTTGGTTCCTTGGTTGGATTTTATGGCATATTAACCCCTGTTGGTTTTTTTATGTGTAGACATCTTTGTTTTTATTACTTCTTGTTGGCTATTCAATTTTTCCAAACTCAGTTGCCTTTAGAACTCATTTTTGATCAATTAACACAAAGAGGGAAAACTAATAAGTATACAATTCCGGATCAGGGTGGACCTAGTAGCAACGGCAATGAAGAGGTACTCCACACCCCCAAAGCTCCTAATTGGAACTTCACCTTTAGATGCAGTTTAATGTATGTATTTTTTTCATGTGAATAGGTTTTGTTTGGTTTATTAAATGCCATATGAAACTTCATTTTATTTAATGCAAACCATCATTCTAGAAGAATAGAACTGGTACTATTTAACCACCTTGCTGAGGGATGAGGTGGTTATTTTTTCAAGGGTATTAATTCGAAAGGGAACATAATAGTTTGAACTCACCTAATACGAGATTGCATTCCAGTACATTATGCCCCCCCCCAAACTTTAGGGCTGAGGTTCTTTACAAATATAAATTGTTTGATGTTTTTAAATCAAGTAATGAATAGTTTGAAATAAGATAGGCTTATTTTTTTAAGCAATGTTTTCAAATAGGTAAATGACATTTTTACTCTTGCAAATAAAAAATAAAATAAAATAGAATTTGCTAAGTTTTAAAAATTCTACAAACATCTCTTAGGTAGATCTAACTACTATTTCTTAAAAAAAGTGCTTGCTATTCCATTTCTGATACAGTTAATAATTACTGCTGTCTGGTCCGAATGTTATATATATATATATATATATATATATGTGTGTGTGTGTATATTTTGTAGAAATATGGTGCTATACTTTTAAGTAGACAGTGCTCAATATCATTGATCAACCATTATATTTGAGTTAAGGTGGCATGAACATGGAGTCAACACCTGGTTACTGACAGTTTATCGCTATATGATCTTCAGACCATAAAAGTTTAATGTAGTGAGAAAAGGAAAAATGATGAGGCAGAGAATTCTTTATAATTATATAAAAACAAATATCCATTTACCAAAATTCAATATCCAAATATGCACAGTTATGTAAAGAATTCTTACTTCAATATGCAAACCACAAATTAATCTAGTGGAAAATGACACAGCAAGTAACTGTTAAAATTTGGTATCAATTCTTTTTCTTTTGATCTTTTATTCAATAATCTGATGGTTCTGTGAATGCCAATAAAGACAATTTATTCTAAACATAACCTGTAGCCAGTTTTTGCCACCACTATATGCTAGTGATTTTCTATTACTGACATCAAATATACGAGAGAAAAAAGAGAAGCAGATAATAATCAATTGGTGCTTTACAAAACTTTTGGAATTGAAACAACAGAGTTAAAATCAATAGTTTTCTACTTTTGTATGGATTCTTGGAAAAGCTTCCAGGATTTGTATATAAAAGTTATATATTATATATATATATTATAAGAACATGACCTGTTGGGTCACCCATTGAGCTCTGGGTAGATAATTGGGATTCAGGAATAGTGAGTTTGGCAAAGAGAATTAAATTTAAAAATTTTTTTTTATCTTTTTTAATTTTCTGGCCAGCTTCTTAATATCAGGGTGGAGTCTGTTGATTAGTTCTCCAAATTTTCTTCCCTAGTACTTTCAGCACTTTGAAGTGCCATCATCAAGGTAGATGTCATTGAGTGGGTTCCTGGTTCTTTTCAAACACGGAAGGTGGTTAAACAACCAAGTATCAGTGGAGTAAGTAGGAGAGGAAATCACAGGAATTATATGAAAGCTTGTGGGGATTGTGAGAGGGGAATTGGCAGGAAATGAGTTATAGACATTTTCAGAAGTGACTGCTATATTGAAAGTTTATGACTGTTCTGTTCAATACAGTATGCATAAAGGAAAAGATGCTCCCATATTATATATATGTATATATATATATAATATATATATATTATATATATATATATTAATGTGTGTGTGAGTGCCAAAAAGCTTTGAAATGTAACCAGTAAAAATTGCTTTCCTAACACTTGTACATAATTTTGGTACAAGAACGGTGAATGTTTATATTTATTTGTCGTTAATATGAGCTTCAATACACACATGCATAATTCCTTATATATATATATATATAAATATATATAGGTAACTTTTATTTATCTAATTGTATATTGGTTTATTTGTTTTATGCTAATTTGTTTGGACTACAGTGGGACTAGTTTTGTAATAAAAGCATGATTTGCTCCAGTCTTTTTTAGTCAGATTCTTCCCCTCATGAGCTACTAAGTGAAACTAGTAGGTATATCTGACTCATTAGGTTTACCTATATATATATATAGAGAGAAGAATTATTCAACAGGAATTTTTTCAAAATAAGTTTGTTTGCATGTGGCTGATGGCAACTATATTGTGTGTATATTTGTATTGGTAGATTTAATCACGTCTTTCAGGGCTTATGGATTAATTTAACGTAATGAGTCTTTATTTCTATAAGTGTATTTGATTAGTCTCAGCATTCTATCACTCATGGACATACTCTCTCCTCAGTATATTAAATGTTAATACTGATGGGCACTTATATTTTCAAGCTGATAAATAATCATACAAAATGAAATAATAATAATAAAAGGTTTACACCTAAAAGAAAACAAAAAACAAACAACCAGATCAATTTTAAATGTTGTATATTATATATATATATCATATTGATAATATAGGTTGCTTTTAATTCATTGCAGATAATTAAGTTAAGAAAAGACAAAGTCAATGATTTTTAATCCAATTACATAGGCAAGAAACTGACAGTTACCAAGCACTGTTGACTTTATATCTTTGCTACCTTATTTTGATATACATATATATCTATAAAATCATGGTTAACATCATAGGAAATGTACATATATATATATGTTACAAAAAACAAATCAAGAATAATATTCTAATGTATTTATGATATGATATACACTAGCAAATAACTGTCCTCCTGGCGATGTATAATTTATTTTGAAAGATTTTGCCTGAGGGTTTGTATGATAAGTAAGTAAACTTAGCACATTTATTAAGAGAAAAAAATAATTTGAAATGGAAACTTAGCTCTTTCCCCTCAAATAAAATGTTGCATGTATCTATTAATTATTAAATAAATAATTATTTTGAAATTTTACACATAAATTTTACTGAAAATTTATTTGAAAACTTTTTAATTAACTTCTCGTTACTGAAGAAAGTGTGAGACTAAAAAATAATTTTAAAAATTGATTACAGATTTTGCGAATATTTTTTTCCACTTAAAATGATAATACAATTTTTTTAATCAATTTCATAGTTCATATAGTTTATCTATTAAATTGTTATTATTGCAATAGAAAAGATTCAAATGTTGAGTTAAGGAAGTTAAGAGTTATTTTTATTTTATTAATATTAATTCTTCTTTATTGTATGAGTTGACAATTTTGGGTTTTGTGATATAAGCAGTGACATAGATTGGTTACAGACAAATAGAGACCAAATCTCCCTAATTAATAGATCTAGATATGTTTATTACACACATATATACATATCTTGGAGCTTCCAAGGAGCAGATAACAATCCTATTTGAATACTGGACTTGGAGAAGTTAATGTAAGTTAACGATCTGTGCATTGGGCATTAAAGTGTTAACCTTTGAATCGGTGTTAGTAACATTTGCCAATCAGAGAAATTGTGCATCAGATGACAAAATGTACACCAATCAAATATAGCCATGCTTTTATTAAAGTTCTCTGGACACTCAATTATGGATGGTCAGGCTTTTACCCTTAACAATGGCCAAAGTTTTATGTTGGAAACCATTAAGCAAATCGGCTATCCAATAAACAAGTACAGGTTTTTGAATAGCTTAACCTTTTCAGAATTTATCACATTAGCTCATATATATATATATATATATATATACATAACACACTGACATTTTATATATATATATACATACACACACTGATTTATATACATATATATACACACATATTATATATAATATATATATTAATATATATTATACACACATACACACACACACATTTATATATATATATACATACACACACACACATTATATATATATATATATATATATATACACACACATACACATTATATATATATATATATATATATATATATATATACACATACACACACACTGACATTTATATATACAGATATGTGTGTGTGTGTGTGTGTGTGTGTATATATATTGTGACGGCCTTTACACGCAAAGCGATGTGTGTATTAAACAGTTAAAATCCCCTTCCCATTCTGTAAGTGAAGACAGTCTAATGGTTACGGTGCCGGACTGACACCCAACCATCGGATTTCAATTCCGGCTGTAGGTAGCTTACAAAATAGCCACACTGAGGAGACTTGATAAGTCAAAACACGTGTCTGTGGATGACCCTATATATATATATATATTATATGTAGATCTGACAGTATGTAGAAAAAACACAAAGTATTTCAAAAAGATGAATTTATTCTTGATGGTATAGTTGACATTACAATGATTCGGTTTTAGCAAATCTTCCAGGACTTGAGATAGAAAAAAAATTGTTTGAGTGTGGGTGGATAAGTTTTGAAAAATTAGAGAATGGTAGTTGTGTGTGGAGAAAAGGTCGTAACCGAGTCCTTCATAGTGTTTGTATGTCCCTTTTTTTATACACAACTATCATTCTCTAATTTTTCAAGTTCAAACATTATTGCTATTATGTGTTGCATTGCCTGGTAACATACATACATGCACGCACACACACATATAAATATTTTAATATTATGTAGATAACATATGCATATATTTTTTATTGATATATCTTTATATATTTGTTTTTATACATATATATCATAAATTGTATCTACATTTATTTAATACAAACATTAAGTGTAAACTCCTATACATAATGACACATATATATATATATATATATATATATATATATATATATATAAATTTTCATCTATACACATATAGATATACACATTTGTGCACAAAACAAGATAAATGTACTGTCAGGTTTTACACTTTCCCAAATGTCTTATTTTGCAAACCAATAAAATAAGTTTATATTCATGATTTGGCAATTTTATAGAAATAAAAACAATGGCATTGTTGTTTTTTTTCTCAAAATGTGAAAATTATTCTATTCTTGCTTTGTATAAGTGGAATGTATCAAAAATATTTCCTAACATTTTTTGCAGTAATCAGCATATTTGGTCAGCCCAATAGCTAGTGTACTTTGCTTTGGTTTGGTTTGATTTTATGGCATGTCAACCCTTGTTGGGTTATTTTATGCTTAAGATGTTTTTTTATTTTATTCATTCTTGAAGGGAATTCAATTTTTCAACATTTTTTAAACTCAATTTAAAAAAGATTATTTTTGAAAAATATTTTTTTAAAACTCAGTTATTTTTTTCTATTTAACCCATAGATAGGAACCTAACAGATACTACCTCTCCAGGTCAGGGTGGACCTGGAGTAATAGCGATAAAGGGGTACTCCCCACTCCCAAGATCACAAGAGTTGGAACTTCATTAGATTTAATTTAATCTCATACCTAGGACACACTAGTGTGCTTGTATCTATTATGATACCTCAAAGAGCAAACATCTATTATGGTACCCCAGTGAGAAAATGTAGTCATTATTTACTAAGATTGGTTTAGTTTGTTACAAAAAAAGAATATAGAGAGAGGGTATATTATATATATATATATATATATATATATATATATATATATATAAGAGAGGGGGAGGTATGAGAAAAAAGAAAGAGTAAAGAGAGAAGGGAAAATAAGAAAAGGATTGAGTGAAAGAAGTAAAAAGAAATGAAAAAGTAAAAAAAATAGAAAATAAGAGAAAGAGAGAGAAAAACCAGAACTATGGGACACCCAGTGAGAAATGAACTTACTAACAATGTTAGACCAGTTTGCAAACTGTTAGACTGTGCAATACACTCCCAAAGGCACACATAACAGTTATTATTGTAGTAAATGTAATCAAATGTGACACAGATTCTTCGAACAACACTTATCAGATTTTGAATTTAGAATTTTTCCTTCTCCTAGACTGGTTGCCTCACCAAGATTAGAGAACCTACTATTTATCTATAGATGGGTGGGTGGCAGAAGAGATGAATTCATGCCTTTCCCACGAGCATTATTGCAAAGTGAAATACTAACAGCCAAGTCTAAGAATTGAACTCTGGCTCACCAGGTCCATTTCCTATGCTGATAACCATTACAGCATGAGTATTTCCTTTCTACTGAGTGCCTTATATGTCTCTAAAAATATTCATTTATATATATTTTTGTACATGTGTACATCCATATATATATGTGTATGTGTGTGTGTGTGTTAACATTAACAAAGTATAAGTTTTCTTTTGGCTTAACAACATTGTACTGACAATAACCATTTTCCAAGCCAGCAAAAGAATTGACATTTAGAGAAATTCATCTTTTTATATACTGCAATGTAGCACGCTCCCATTTTATGGATTTTTTGATTAACCGACATTTTGAATCTCAATGCATTTTATCTGTTAATAGCTCCTTTGAGAGTAGACCACTCACACAAAGATTCTAACACACACACACACACACATAAATTACATGAAAAACATATAATGCCATGCATACTTTGGATGAGCATACACATATATCTGTGTTAAGAAGCTGTTCAGTACACATAGACATTTATGTGAATACATATTTACCAACCCCTCTGCATGAGCAGGATGTGACACAAGGTCAATTTTTTAAGCGTAATTTACTAGGTTTGAACTTAGAGTTTTCCTGATCAAGGTTAAAGAGCCCAGTCTGCCCTACTTACCCATAGGTGAAGGGAGAGTAGGTGGATGCATACCTCTCCCTTGGGTATTAGCACCATTTGAAATGCAAACAGCATGGATATGCTACATCGACATCTTTTGTCATTTCTGTTACCAACTCTTTAAAAAAAAAATTCCTCTGATGATGACCTAAGGTCAAAATTAGTTGAGAACAATCAAAAGATAATAATGCAAAAGAATATTTGTATTTGTCATATGAGTTTTCTTAATACATACACACACACACACACACACACACACACACACACACACACACACACACGTATATATACACACACACATACGTATATATACACACACACACACACACACACACACATACGTATATACACACACACACACATATATATATATTCAAAATAAAATTCAATATATACATATATATATATTCAAAAAAAAATTTCACTCTGATGAAGGTTGAATCTTCTGTGTGCGAAATGTTTTCACA
>CM042138.1:114291971-114306971 GCA_023376005.1 Doryteuthis pealeii
CCTATGTATTTGTGTGTGTGTGTATACGCATCTACATAGCTTCGTGTGTGTGTGTGTGTGTGTATGCATGTGTGTATGGATATGGGTATGTGATATTGTGAGTGTATATTCATATGGTTATATGTGTGTGTGGATATATAATGGATATGTTTGTGTTGGAAGGTTCTTCGAAAATGAAATCTTCAAAAAGGTTCTTCAAAAGAAGATCTTCAAAACAAGAAGATCATTTTCTTGAAGTTTTGGGAAACACTGGCTCAAAATTTAAAAGCAAGAAAAAAAAAAGAAAGAGCAAAACGAAAGAAAAACTAAAAGGAGTTTAAATTATCTTTGCAAATTCCCTTAAATGTAGTTCTTTAACCTAAGGTGAACAGTTGCAACAGTTTTATCTTGACCAAATATACAGACAAGTTGTGTAATCTGACCTTCAATTTATTTTTTTAATTCTACTATAATCATCACTGTAAAGCTATTTTGAAGTCAGAGTTTTCCTTCCCTTAGACTGGTTGTCTCACCAAAGCTAAAGAACCAAGTTTACTACTATTTACTCATAGCTGAGGGTGGGGGAGAAAACTGGTGGATTAATGCCTTTCCCAAAAGCATTAACATGAAGTGAAACACAGTCTCATCCAGGATTTGAACTCAGATCACTGATTCCATTTCCTGCTATAATAGCTGTTATGCTAAGAGTGTTTCCTTGGGATTGTATTGCACAGTGTAATGGTTTGCAAGATGGTCTAACAAACCATTGTTAGTACTAGTAAGAATATGCGCCCTTCAGGCTTAAGTATAAAAATTTTATTGTAATAAGATATATTAAATTAGATAGACTAATTAAATTAAATAAGAATGCATATAAAAAGATTACACCAATTTCAATTATATTTTAATTGTTTTCTATATAAAATCATTCATAGGATTGATTTTAATACATTGGAGAATAACAAAATAATTTTAGAGATCAATAAAACCAAGTAATTATTTATTAAACTTACTTTTGTTAAAACTAGTATGCAAATTAACCACACTATATATTATGTAAACCTTTATTTCTTAGTTATATAACTGTTTTGAGGAAAATCTAACTCAGATTTTCATAGAGACCCCTTAATAAATAAGATTTAGTCTATGTATTAATGATGTTGACTATAAATTAAATACTCATTGATAAACGTATGCAATTCTTGAGGGTATTGTGACATAAGCAGTGATGTAGTTACAGACAGACACCAAATCTCCATTATGATAAGATTTACTATTTGTTTGTGCTCCAACCATTCCAATCCTGTAGTCTGGTCTTTTAAGCTAACCAAAATTAGTACAGGTCCATTCATATGCCCTCCAATAAATATATCATGTGACTAAAACCTGATTTAAACATTTTATTCGCATTTACTATAAACTTTTATCCTGCCAAACATGCAAGTTGTGGCACAAGGCTAGATGTATGGAGCACCCAGTGAAAAGATAAAGACCTGTTAACTTTTAACCTGGAAGACTTAGAAACAACTTTCAAGGGTTATTTAATTCCCAAATAGAAGAACAATAGTCATATTATTTAACCCATAGCTGGGGGGATGAGAAGGTACATACTTTTCTCAATGATATTAATATGAAAGAGAATTTAATTACATAACTGGAGTTCAAACTTGCTTAAAATAATGTCACAGTCCAGCATGTTAGCCGCTATGCCATGCAGACTTCCCCTGATTTCTGGTAGTAGAACACTTTAATCTGCCTAAAATTTGGTCAATTGAGATTTTTTTATTTATAATTCTAGCAATCTGCAGAGTCATGGTAGGTGTAGAATATGTGGAATCGATGTGTCTTGTTGAATATGGTGCATTGTAACCAAACCAAACAAAAATATCCACCTAATCTAACTTGTTCTGGAGTTGTACAAATTGCCTCACTGGGTTTATAATTTAATTTTAAACAAATTTTCTTTTTCATCACAAGAAAGTTGGTTTGTACAAAAATATTTCTTTCTTTTATTCTTGTTTTGTATTTCAATACAAACAAGCAACCCATTTTTAAACATTTCTTGAAAATAGGAAAAAGGAAGCGTGTTAAAAAAAAAAAAAAAAAAAAAAAAAAAAAGCAAACATATGAAGCAAAATTGTTGAAAAAAATATAAAATAATCTAATTATATTACAATTTTTTTGAATTTCAATCCATCATACATGTACAAGTTATGCAGTATCACCTCTCATAGTTTAAAATGCTTTAAAGATAAATCTATCAATGTATTAATATTCATGTTCCTTAATTGTACAACCATTATCTTTCAATACAAATAGTCTCATTCTTGTAGGTCTTAATACATTTCAGTATATATATTTACCAACCCCTCTGCACGAGTAGGATGTGACACAAGGTCAATTTTTTAAGCGGAGTTCAACAGGTTTGAATTCAGAGTTTTCCTTCTCCTTGACTGGTTGCCTAACCAAGGCTAAATAGCCCAGTCTGCCATACTATTTATCCATAGCTGGAGGGAGAGTAGGATTCATACCTTTCCCAAGGGTATCAGCACTAAGTGAAATGCAATTACCACGTCCAGGATTTGAACTCGGGGCGACAAGTCCATTTCCCATGACTTTAACCATTACACCACACGCTTCCTACAAATTCCTGAAAATTTTAATATAGATCAGAGGTTCTCAACTGTTTGTTTTTTTTTACCTATGAATCCTTTTGATTCCTATTTTACTCTGGTCGACTCATAAACATTTGATGTTAAAACTCCTATTGTACTTTATAATTAATATATTTTGCTTGCCTGAATCAACCATTACACCTCGCACTTCCATTTCAGTATATATATATTTGTGCATACTAGTATGTATTCATATGTGCATATGCATAAGTATATATAATATACTGGAGAATGAATATGAAAAATTTTAGCATATAAAGTTGCTTTATGCTAAAATAGGAGAGCAGATTTAAAATCATAATTAAAATATGGTGTTAATTTTCTGTAACAATAGTTTCATGTGTATTATGCCATCTTCAGATGGTTAAATATTGAAAAAGTAGCTTGTTCAGCATTTATATAACGTGAAGTGTGCTCATGTGATATATACATACATACATACATATAGACACACACATATCTATATTTCTTTGTCTATTGATTTCTCTGAGAAAATAAACAATCAAAGCCTCTTTTTGAAAATCTTCAATGTTCCTTTGTTATACCAAATGATTTATGACATTTATGTTTCGTTCCAATGAGGGAGACCAAATGCTGGCCTGGCTTTTGACAAGTTCGGATTCAAAATTGAATTAGAATTGCATGGGCTCCTGATAAGATAAATAACTGATTCTCTGGGACAAACCAAACTTTGTTTTAGATTTGAGAATCTACAGGCTCTATGACCATTTGTTGGGCTTTGAAGGATTGCAATCTCTTACATGCGCACACACATTATATATATATATATATATATATATATATATATATAGAGAGAGAGAGAGAGAGACAGAGAAACTTCTAGTAATTGACTTCGTGAGTTCATAATTCAAATATTTTAGGTTTTATACCATCTCTGCCTTGAGTTTATGCACTTTCCTTAACTTAGATATTACATACACATTATATATATATATATATATATATATATATATATATATATATAGAGAGAGAGAGAGAGATTTCTGCTTAATGATTATATGATCCACAGGAAACTTCAAGTAATGGGTTTCATGAGTTCATAATTCAAAGATTTTAGGTTTTATTCCATCTCTGCCTTGAATACATTATATGCACTTTCCTTATCTACATTTCTTTTATTACTTTATCATATATATATATATATATATATATATATATATTTGTAGATAATATGGGTGCTATATTTCCAAGCCGACAGTGCTCAATATTATTGATAGAGTATCTATATTTGAGTTAAGGTAGCACAGACATGGAGTGAACACCTGCTTACTTAGTTTCTTGCCTATGCAATCTTCAGACCAAATGCTATGTTAATTGATATATGGTCTGAAGATCGCATAGATGAGAAACTGTCAGTAACTAGGTGTTACTTAATTAACTAAGTTGATATCATTCCTTAGTTAAACTGAGGTAAACTTCTTCTTTAACTAAGGAATGACATAAACTTTGTTAAGTATAAAGTAGTATCCTGATAAGATCAAAACCATGGTAGTCCCTTATCTCTTTTCCACTATAACTATTATTGATATTGATTATATATATATATATATATATATATATATATATATATATATAAAATGGCCATACATAAACTTAATTACAAATAAATATATGTGCTTATATACATATGAATAAATATAAGCATCTACTTTTCTCTCACTCTCTCTATGTATGAGGTGAGCAGTAAGTATCAAGACTGAAGCTGTATTTACAGCTGTATTTATAGTTACCCCCAATCTATGATATGGGGGGCCCCACTATACTACATGTCAATTTTCATAAAGTAATGTTTAGAGAAAATACATGAAGCCCACTCCACTACATGTCAATTTTGATGAAGTAGTATTAATAGAAAATATATGAAAGCTACACTTCTGTGGCCTTAAAATGGTATTAGTCCCCCACCCTGACTTTGTGAACCAGATGAGCAGCATAAGGAAGTATTAGCCACTATAATTTCTGAAATTTTCTAAGAAAGCATACAAGCCATAACAAATATAGCAATAAGAAAACTTAACCCTGTAAATCAAATGAAGGATTCTATTCTACAATCCCATGAGGTTATTGAAGGGAAATAAAAAGAAGCCAGGTGAGATCTGAGACAATAAAATGTAAGGGATCGCTAGTCTTGGAAATGTTTTTTTTTCTTCTATATATTCTGTTTTTTTCTTCTTTCTTTCAACAATGCAATTTTCATATGTCAAAATACTGTGTAACCATCTCCACAAGATATATGTTGTCTGTGGCATGACAAAGTAAAAAGAAAAATTCTTCACAGAAATAGTACAATAGGAATTTATAAAAGTAAAAACGAATACGTGAATTCAGACTTTGAATATTTTACGTGCATGATATGTAGTTTTAAATCTTTAACAAAAACACTGATTATATGTCCCATAAGATATGGACTAGTCAATAAATACTAGTAAACCTTGTCTAGTTCCCTTGAGTGTGAGTGTTCTGTTAGGCAGTGCAAAAATATAAATTAAAGGGGTGGTTAGGATTCTAAAATAAATTAGTATAGGAGCAAGTCCAACAATAATTTTTACTTAAAAGTGGCTTGGGTATGAATATTGAAACTTTAAGGCTTAGACATGTACAATATTGGACAAAACAGACTGACCCCCGCCCCCCAAAAAAACTGAACCTTTTCAAAATTTAAAAAAAAAAAAAAATATATATTGTTGCCAATTTGAATGAAACTTCAATGGCTTATACACACATAGGAAGTGAAAAGTCATTACCAAAGGGCTAATCACAATTTAGGATATCAAAAGAAGAGTTTTACCATCAAACGCAATTTAGTGTCATACCCAGGCCACATCTCTTTGGTGGGACGATCTTACCACTGATTGGATTCAGAGGGTTCTGGGAATTTCATTAGTTCTTGGAACCTTTTGTTAACTTAAATAAGTTAAATTGATCTGCTAGAGACCACGGCAATGAGAAAACCTGTTCTTAAGATTTTTGAATTCCACTACTGAGTATTAGCCCGCTGCATCAGGGATACCGTGAGTGTATTATAAGCCCTGCCAACAATGTGGGGATTATAGAATCAACATCATACTCACCCTCACAGGAAGGCTGTGACTAACGTCCAGTCACCAGACAAAAAAAAAAGACGGACTGTAACTGAATACAGGCTCTGTACCAACTACCAACCTGTTATTTAAACCACCAACCAAGTCTGGATTCTCAGAACAGATTCAACTTGCAACACAAGTTCAAGGGAATCAATGTATAATAGTAACAATACCTTGTCTTGGAAATCATGGAATTAAAACAAAAAGAAACTTATGCTGGGAATAGCCTGAATGTCTTTATAATATACGATAGTGACAAGACTGTAAATGTTTGAGATTAAGAAACTCAGACAAAGATTTTTTTTTTTATTAACACTTGGAAAATTATATCTTTTTTATCAACACTGAGAAAAAATTTGTAAGTGAAAATAGTTGATAGATAATTCCCATTACAGAAGATGCACCTTGTTAAAAAGAATTAATCTATTTAAAGAAAATTATCTGTTTTACCAAGTATCATTAAGAAGAAAAAAAAGTTTTTGGTTATTTTATCAACAAATCTTATGATATAGGCAAATAGTAACATTTGCACCATGTTCTGCATTTTTTTTCTCTCTCTCTCCCTCTCTATATATATACATACATAAACACACACCACTATCTACTCAGATGCACACAGCTATCTTTTCTCTCTACAGCCATGAATACCATATGAAGAAGCCACTAAGTAGAAAAATTATAGACAATAGTTTTAAATCCCTGACAAAAACAGACTATATGTCCGACAAGATATGGACTAATTTTGATCTTTCAGACTGTTGTCCTCATCTTTATTGTGGTATGTATAAACACAACATTTCAGTTGCTGTATCCTCCAGCCTTCTTCAGGTGTTCCCTAAGCAAACTGCATCATTAAAACTTAATAAGATGACTTCTAGTCTTGTGTCACATCTAAGCTCAGCTTAGTAAATAACTACATAAGGTTTATGTGGGTGTATTTGAAGAGGTGAGATTCCACTGATTTTGTAAAAAGAGAAAGAAAAAAAAAATTTTCTCCAATTTTTGTTTACTTATGTTAAGGCTGTCTGTTGAAACTGGGCTCATCTATTGTGTTACCAGTCCAAATAAATTTATAATAGCTAAATGATGAAAGTATATATATATATATATATATATATATGGAAATAAAATGATAAAATCACAGTTGCATAATACAGAATAGTTATTTATTTAAGATTTCATTTTTAATTCATTATGCAACTTTAATATCCCATGATTGTGATAAATGCCATTTGTTAGCACATATGATACATATTGCACATTGATCATATATTAACAATCTAACATGATGTAGGCTGTTTTGATGTTAGCATAAGTATGGACACATGCACAAAAATCCCCCCATATATATATATATATATATATATATAATAAAGATAATCTACTGAGTCAGACGAACCTACTATTAGTTTCGCATAAAGCTCTTCAGGGCTAAAATCTGACTCGAGCACTTTTTACAGATTAGCTTCTCCTAGCGGTTATATGAATATATATATATTATATACATATAAATTGTTTTTTCTTTTGGCCAAATACTGTACCAATAGATTATTTTTTGTTGCTACGAATATCTTGGTCTTTTCTTTCTTTCAAAAATTTTTTTCTTCCTGGTTGATGTTTGGTAGAATATTTTTAAAATCAAACTCTCTGCTGGGTTTTTTCTCTCCGCAAGGATCTACCAACACGCTTGGTATATTATATATATATATATATATATATATATATTATATATGAGCACTCACAATATCATGGTTACTTAAGTTTCAGGCAAGAGCAATCTTTAGCCTGTCTGAAGGTTGGTCCCACATGAAACAATAATATTTTAAGTGATTGCTTGTTTTTTTCTTCTTGGTATTTTATACTGCTCAACTTTTAAATATTGAGCCCTTTTACATTATTAACATCAACATTTTTTGCTTGTGAATTCAGATCATATATATATATATATATATATATATATATATATATATATATAGAATTTACAGCCCAAAGGTTAAAGGAGTTTTGTCATAAATAAATAAATACTTGACCCATCACCTAGTTTTCATCATCAACTTCGAAGTAATCCCCTTAGGCACATATTCATCAATCTCCCAATGACTGCTAACATTTTTCAAGGCAACCATATTTTTTTCCAACAGGAAGTTGTGAAAAAAAAACATCTTTCTACAATCATTTGGCTTTTTGCCATACTAATATGATATATAGAAATTAATATATCTTCCACACACACAATTAATATATATATATATATATATATATATATATATATATATATATATATAAATAGACATTGGGAAAAAGTATGTTGAATTCCAAGAGAACAACTTCAAAGAAAATTAAAGTTTCATTCAGTGGTCATTTCTGTGTTGGTAAATATAGCTTCAGTCTTGATACTTACTTGGATTAGAAGCCTTAGCTTCTGATTCAGGTAAAATAACTCAGCCCATTCCCACTGGCAACACCTTCCCCCAAGCCTAAAAGGGGTAAGGGCCAGATTTATTGTTTGGTGCTTGAAGTGCCCGCAAAAAGAATGCTGACAGGATTATGTATTTTTTGCACTGACTGACACATGAGCTTTTGGTTTCTGCATCACTCCCCATGTTAAAAAGAATTTATGTTAATTTAGCCTAGTGGGAAGCCTGGAAAATATATCCAGCTTTAGCCTTGATACTTTTTGAATAACCTCACACACAAAATTTTATACATACTAGCAAATATATGCACCCTCCGGGTGCAAGTATCTAAGTTTTCATCTAATAAAATATTGTATTAAATTAGAAAGGCTCATGAAACTAAATAAGAATGCAGATAAAATGATTTGAAACAGAGGTGGGTATAATAGAAAAATAGAACAACTGAAACTTACTCTTCCATCACTCTCATCTTTCATTGTTATTTTTTCTAATTTAAGTATTTAGTTAAAATAGGAAGTAAAGAATAAAATGACAGTTATTTTTTCTTGTTAATGGATTTCATTTAAGATTCATTGAAGAGATTTTTGCTTATATTCATTAAAATAAAACCAAACAGTTAAAAATCAATAATACTAAGCACATATTTAATAAAACCACATTTTTAATATCAATATGCAAATTTAGCCTTCCCGTTCACACTATAAACGCAATTTTGTTATATATATATATATATAATTGCATGTTATTAATATGTAGATATGGTTAACAGTATTAATAGTGTACTACAATTTTATTAATAATTGAGGTTTAAATAAAAATTAAATCATTGGGAATGTGATGTCAATAACTAAGGAAATTGTGACTTGAGTAGTAATATAGTTTCGGTTACAGACAGAAAAACACACAATCTCCATTATAATAAGATATAAAGTAAAAGTCATCAGGGCGGCCTAATGTCAGTATCAGACAGACAGCGAGGGAGTCCATCCCCTTTTCACAAGCACTAGACCAAGGAGATTATTTTAGCGTCTAATATATATATATATATATATATATATATATATATATATTAAAGCAACACAATATTCATCACTTTGAATTTTGGTTATTATTGCTTATCTTATATTCTTCCATATCTCCAATACAACCAAAAAAGTCTCCAAGCATCCATCACGCACACACATATAGATAGATAAAAAGAAATTAAAAAATACAAACAGATGTATGGCTATAAGCAGTTCCATGCTTGCATAATCATGTAAAAAGGTAGACAGACATGTATAGATGGATATTTCCGATGTATTTACTCAACCACTTCCCCATGAGCAAGATATGCCACAAGGTCAATTTTCAAGTGTGGCAGTGCTGGTTTGAATTCAGTTTTCCTTCTCCTAGATCATCTGACCAAGGTTGCAGAACCCAATCTGCCCTACTATTTATCCATAAATGTAGAGAAGAACAGCATTAATACAAAGTGAAATGTAACAATTCGATTTCCTACATTGATAACCATTACGCAAGGCATGCCTCCTCAAATATTACCACCTGATTGATTTCATAATTTAGGATGTAAATATTGCAGATATTTCATATGTAATATGTATGTGCAGATATATTATGTTTGTACTGGCCATAATAAGTATTTTCCTTTCTCAACGTCAACTTTCTTACAGGATCAGAGAACAAGCCGTTCTTGCTATCGAGATAATTTTTCAAGTAAAAGAACATTGCAAAAATGTCACATGGAATCGTGGAATTGGCAAACAGGAAATGAAAACCATCCCCAGTCTTCAATTATTCATTGCTTGATATAAAAAAAGCACCCCCCTACAAAAAAAAAAAAAAAAATAGCCACAATTTTTTTTGTTCTGAAAATGCCATAACAAAAGATAAAGCTGAGATATTGCATTCACCAGAATGCCATTCGTTACATTTCTTTCTTTATTGATTTCAAACTTATTATTATTATTATTATCATTATCATCATTATTATTAGTAGTAGTAGTATGAATAGTAATATTACTATAGTGTTT
Source organism: Doryteuthis pealeii (assembly GCA_023376005.1). Classification (NCBI taxonomy): domain Eukaryota; kingdom Metazoa; phylum Mollusca; class Cephalopoda; order Myopsida; family Loliginidae; genus Doryteuthis; species Doryteuthis pealeii. Next base: position 114,302,180 of record CM042138.1, read on the forward strand.
CTTTTTTTCTCTCTCTCTGTCTCTCTCTTTTCTTACCAGTGCAACAACTATGTCCCTAAAGCTATGAATACTGATGGCAACATCTGCCGCTATAACTACCATTGACAGTGTTTCTTATTGTCTTCTTATCAGTCATGAAGAATATGTGGCATTTTGGTAGTTGAAGCAAAGATTGGGTAATGAGAAAGACGTCTGATAGTTTGGTGACTTCTTTTCAGAAGAGACTAATTAAGAAATAATAACAATGAACCAGTCGCCTCATCCCAGAAGCTTCTTTTCTTTTTGTTTTATCACAAAAGTTATGGATATTCAAATGTAAGTATAGGTAAATCAATAAGTCCATAGCCTAACAGTGAAGAAAAAAGCCTTTACTTTAGATACCAAATATTTATCACTACTATATTATTATTATTAGTAGTAGTAGTAGGACCTGTGGATATACCACAGTATGATAATTTAATTATTACAACATTTGATATGTTTACTTAGGAGCTATTGAAATGTTTCAATATGTAAAAAGTATAATAATCTTGATTTAACTCTCTCTCTCATGCTTTTTTTTCTTTATTTGCATTTGTTTGATTGAAACAGATTAATGTCTTCACTTCTGTGCACTCACCCTGCCCTCTATCTTTCCTATACTCTTTCTTTCTTATATTTTTGGGTAGCATGTCCTTTTTCTTCCCTTTTTTCTTTATAATAAAAATGGTTCACAGGAATGGAGAAATCCACTAGATGACAAGTTTCTTTTTTATTGTTAATTATTACTTGGTCTGGTTATCTGGCCAGGATTGGGGGATCTGTTTTTATCTCAAAATCCCAATCGGTATGATTTTATGGGACACTAGGTCAATTTTTAAGTGAGGTCAACCTGGTTTGAATTCAGATTGTTTGTTCTCCTAGACTGGTTGTAATGGTGCTCCCATACTTCTGGCCTTGTGCTACATCTAAGTTAAGCTTAGTAAATAACTAAAGGACCCTGTCTGTCCAACTATTTACACATAGCTGGGGTGGGGAGAACATAGATTCATTTCTAAAGGGTATTATTACAAAGTGAAATGTAAGTAGCCTCATCTAGGATTTGAACTCAAGTTAAAGATTCCATTTCCTATGAGATTAAACATTATGCTAATCAGGTATGAGTGTGTGTGTGTGTGTGTGTGTGTGTGTATAAAATGACATGTATCTATATGATAATAATGACTTTACTTTTTGATTAGTGCACTGTAAACCTTTTATTCTCACCCCATTTTGCCTTGTGTCATACTTGGCTAAGCTTAGGATCTTAGTTGCTACTTATAAATCTTAAATACATCATAGATCTAGACAAAATTGGTAAGTCAACTGTATTTCTTTAGCATTAATACTTTCAAATTATAAACTGCACCACCTTCTTTAGCTTGAAAAAAACCAGCACATTTATCTTTTATAATATTGAAATTATACATACATATATATGTAGTATATTAAGAAAGATTGAAAAAACACAGGTTTAAATAGGTTAAGTGGTGAGTTTATTGGCTGATGCTGCAGTGTTTCGATCTATTAATTAGATCATCTTCAGGGCATTTGTTGGTATATGGAAGGTATTAAGAAATTTTATCACAGAATAACGAGAAAAATGAGTGATAGTCCTTGATTATCAATCTGTTTAAAATTTGAAGTTTGAAAAAAGAAAGTCGAAAAATAGACGGTTTGAAAAATGACGTCAAATATTCTCTTTTACGGTGTGAGTATGGGACTGTGTAAGTGTGTGTATCGAAAAAAGCATTGTGCATATATATTATATATATATATATATATATATATATTAGTTGTAGAAAAAAGTTTTTCTCTCTACCAATGTTTTGGTGTTCAAGGTACACCTTCTTCAGGAGAACTTCACAGTTCTGAAGAAAGTGTACCTTGAACACTGAAACCTTGGTAGAGAGAAAACCTTTTTTTTTTTCAACTATAAATGCTCTATATTTTATGAAATATATTGAGCAATTTTTGGATTAACTACTAATGTTACTATAGCAAAATCATGGGAGTAGCAACCTATATATATATATATATATATATATATATGGCCAGTGACTTATTGAAAAGATCACTAAAACCAAAATAGAAAGAAAAGATTCTATTTATGTGTGTAACTCTGTTTTTATATTTCTACATCTTTACAGACTGGTTGATCACAGGGGAACAAAAAAAAAAAAAAAAACAAATGAAATGCATTCAATTCGGAAATCCCAGGCCAATGTCATCCGTGCATCCGATTGTTCCCCAAGGAATCACTAGTAAAAAGATGAATTAAATTATTTGAGGAAAAGCGTTTGCAATACCATTTTTGGAAAGAAAGAAGAAAAAAAGAACAGTTTTTGTTTATACTAAAGCACCGATGAGTATTGATGAAGACTTTTAAATACCTCTAAAGTAGAACTGGTTAACCAGTTTGTTTTGTCTTTTTTTTAATTGTCTCTATTTGTGGGTTGAGGATAAAGACAATAATGTTTATTTTACTGCTACTATTACATATCATCATCATCATCAACAACAGTAGGTTTTGTATTGTCTTCTTTACCAACCTATCACACTGAATTGAACTCTCAAGGAAAATATTAAAGGAAGATAAATGAGGGAAGTTGCTGGTTGGTTGGTTGGATTTTATGGCATGTCAACCCTTGTTGGGTTATTTTATACCAAAAACATTTTGTTTTATTCATTTTTATGGGTATTCTAAATTTATTTCAAAGACAATTTTTTTAAACACAATATCTTTTTTCTTTCAAAAATACTTTTTACATTCATTTTTTGCTATTTAACCTATAGATTGAACCTCTTACAGGTACTACCACTCCAGGTCAGAGTGGACCTGGGAGTAATGGTGATGAAGGGGTATTCCACATTCCCCAGAGCTTCAGAATTGGAATTTCGCCATTAGATAGAGTTTAATGTCATAGCCAGAACATCAAAACCCTCAACCACCGCCTTCTAGCACATATATGACAAAAGGATTGAGGCTTGTCATAGGGACAATAGGGTTATGACAATCATATAGGTGCTAGTGCTTGACATGATTAGCCTGTTGATCAGAGAAGGCCTCTCGGACTACCCCTCTAGCCTAAGGGCCAAAGTGGAGTGTTGCATGTGAACTGCTCAGCCATCAGGATTCTAATATCAAGCATCATGGGTCACCACCCATGGCCAAAAGGTGGCTCCATGCGGGGGGGGGGGGGATTTTACCCGTCTACAGAGGTGCAGTTGGTGTATTCTAAAGCCCCAGATGAGAGGGCTAAATGAGGGAGGAGGTGGGTGCCCATCAACATTAAAGATCTTAGTGATTACAACAAAAAAAACAAATAGTTAATGCACAACAATATAAAGAACTAGTAAACTTGAAATTCACACGTTCATTATTTCTTTTACTACCTGTTTACCTAAGAGCTATTGCAAATACTTCACTATATAGAAAATATAATAATCTTGATTTAAATCTCTCTGTCTTTTTTTCTTTCTTTTCCTCTTTTCCTTATGTGCAATTGAAACAGATTAACATTATTGCTTCCAACATGTACTTTTTCTTTAATTTCTTTTTAATAAAAACGGAATGGTCCCTTATTTAGCTGATGTGATGACACTACTAAGAAATAGGAATTCAGCGGATAAGCAACACCAGATAATCAAGATTTACATTTTTTGCATTTCATCTTGGATTTGGTCAGTTTCATTTTTAATCAGAGGGTGTTGCAAGATGATAATGGTCGTACAATTAAGGAAAATGAATATTAATATATAGATAGAGTTGTTTATTTTTATTTGTTTCTTCTAGTAATAATGGGGGTCTGCATTGGTGCTTAGCCTAATCATTATAATATTAGATATTTCCTGCCTTTTTGTATCACTTGTGGATCAAGGTATAATTGTATCGCTATATCAATTTTAAACAGTTTGAATTCAGAGTTTTCCTTCTCCTAGACCAGTTGCAATACCAAGATTACAGAGCCACACCTGCACTACTATTTACTCTTATTTGGAGTGAAAACAGTTGGATTAATACTTTTTCCAAGAGTACTAGCGCTATGTGAAATGCAAACGGTATCATTCAGGATTTGAACCCGAATCAACAAATCTATTTTCTAATACACCTGCACCTCTATGTACATTCAAAACAAGAATAGAGACTGAAATATTTATCAAGATAGTATTTAACAATAAATCAAAGGTTAACTTTCTTTAAATTTTCTTGTCATTCAACACACTTATTCCAGTAGGATTTTCATTTAGCACTTCTGAAACTTTAAATATTGTATAACTCTTCACCCTTGTATTTCTTTTAATGTCTTGCACATCTTCAGACTCTTGAGATGAATTTTTCTCACACTATCTATTTTCTATGATAATTACCATTACACAATGATCGCCTCATGTTTAATGTACATGAAAATATTTAACGTTTTTAGATTTTTTTCTTCTATATGTAATACAGATGACTTTTGTCTCAGAGATTTGTTTATTTAGTTAGAATGCTGATTGGATCTCCTTATGTCTGTTCACACCTTAGAAATTTCCATGAGAATTTGAGAATAAGAGAGAGGAATCAATGACAAAAAAATGTTAACTCTTTCAAGATGATCCTTTTTCTTATAACCTATCTACATAATGGAATAATACATACTATACTATAAGTAGCTTGAGGAACAAGCGACACGATTCAGTTCTAGACTGTATTGTCGGACGTAACTTCACTTTCCTTCTGTAAATTCTACTTTCTTTGTTCAATACACTTGTATCAACTTTCACCAGTCGT
>CM042138.1:114311971-114321971 GCA_023376005.1 Doryteuthis pealeii
CTGAGTCGGTAGAGTGTTGGACTAGGAACTACAAGGTTCCTGGTTCGATAGCGTCCCTCACCAACTCAGTATATGAGTAGCACAAGGATCTGTGTGGTAAAGTGAGGAGCTGATGGTAGGTGTGGCGCCTCGGCTCTGACCCCAAAAACAATCTCCTTCATCTAGCGCTAATGAAAAGGGGATAGACTGTCTAGCTGATACCAGCTTTAGGGCACCCCAGCAACTTACTTTTTTTATATTATCAACAATAATTATATATATATATATATATATATATAATTACATAACAGAACATTTAAAAAAAAATAAGTACATGCATATATACACACACACAGACACATGCATATGTGTGTGTGTGTTTGTGTTTGTGTGTATGCATCTATTTAATATTTCTGAAGGAAAGATATGTTTAGCTACCAAAAGTCAATCTTTTTTTCCTTTGAAAATACTTTCCTTCTCCCAACTATGACATTTTCTTTTTTTCTTCTTCTTTATCCGCGTGCATCTCTCCTTTGACCTGCCCTTCTTTCGTTCATTTCTGCACCTTTCATTTTTTTGGCGTCTTCATGCTGCTTCTTTGTTTTCTCCTGCATCAGTTCTGATTGCGGGCGACTCACTAAACTGAACTCTGCGATAGTAGGAAGGCAATTTTACGTAACCTGGGCAACCTTACCCAAAGATCAGAAAGAGAAAATAATTCTTCGAAACATAAAATAGAATCAGTAATAATAATAATAATAATAATAATAATAAAAGGTTCACCCTTAAAAGTGATTTTTTTTTTTTTTCACTTTTTTTGTTGGTTGCTTCAAAATGGCAGCCAGGGTTTCATAACTGTGATCTCTTTTCAGAGTTTTTCTGGAGAAAATTGGACTGTGTGGGTTGGGGTGGAATGCTTCAGCTCTCATTCCTTTTGGGGGCTGCAGAAAATGGCCCAAACTTTCTCTGGTTGTGGTTCTTATCATCCGCATCATAATTTTCTAGCGGAATCCTTCCTTTTTGGATTTAGCAAAAGAAAGTCACAAAAATCTTTAGATTTATTGAAGTAATAGGCAAAGATAAGTATCTCAATTTTACATTGCAGCATGTTTATGTGAAAGAATATATAGAGAGATTTTCATGCATGTGTATATATATATATATATATATATATATACTCGCGAGTGGAAATGGTCCATAACCACGATACCCATGGTATTTAAGGCCTTTTTATTCCCAAATATATATATATATATTTATTGTAATAGTATATGGTTATCACTAGCTGAGTTGGTGTTGGACCAAGTTTTTTGCAGTATTATAAGTTAGAAAGTAAGTAAAGTCATCAGGGCGGCCTAATGTTGTTATCAGCCAATCAGCGAGGGAGCCTATCCTCTTTTTCACTAGCGCTAGACCAAGGAGATTCTTTTTGCATCTGAGGTGGCGCGCCACACCTACCACCAGCTCCTTGCTTTACTGCACAGATCGCTGTGCTACACTTACACTGAGTTGGTGAGGACCGGTATCGAACTAGGAACCTTGTGGTTTCTAGCTGAACGCTCTGCTGACTGAGCTATGGGAATTCCTGTGATCTGAGTTTCATACAGTGGTTTATTCATCAGAGTGAAAAGGTCTTTAATATATATATGTGTGTGTGTGTATGTTTGGTGTCTTTATTTAATTGCATATCAACATTCATGAGTTATTTAATGCCAAAGCCATCCTTATAGAAGAACAGTAGTGGTACTGTTTAACTCATTGCTGGAGGGATGAGAGGATTCATACTTTTTCCAAGGTATTAGTCAGAAAAGGAATATAATAACATAACTGGATATAATGCCACAGTCCATCATATGAGCCACTATGTCACTAGAGCATATCTGGTGCAATGGTTATTGTTGTGGAAAATGGACTCGGACATTTGAGTTAAAATACTAGATGTTTCACTTTATGCTAATGTTCTCTCTCTATTATATATCTATATATATATATAATATACCAAGCGTGTTGGTAGATCCTTGCGGAGAGAAAAACCCAGCAGAGAGTTTGATTGTAAAAATATACTACCAAACATCAACCAGGAAGAAAAAAATTTTTGAAAAAAAAAAAAATACCAAGATCTTCGTACCAACAAAAAATAATCTATTGGTATAGTATTTGGCCAAAAGAAAAAACAATTTATATGTATATACATGTATATAGATATATATATATATATATTCATATAACCGCTAGGAGAAGCTAATCTGTAAAAAGTGCTCGATACCTAAGTAGAGCCAAGTAATAAAGATAATCTACTGAGTCAGTAGGTTCTACTGGTTCGTCTGACTCAGTAGATTATCTTTATTATATATATATATATATATATATATATATATATATATATAGGCGCGTGGGCTAGTGGTTAGAGTCATGGAAAATGGACTCGTCGATTCGAGTTCAATTCCTAGATGAAGCTGTTGGCATTTCACATAGCGCTAATACCCTTGGGAAAGGTATGAAACCATATATTCTCCCTCCAGCTATGGGTTAAATAGTAGGTCAGTCTGGGCCCTTCAGCCTTGGGTAGGTAACCAGTCTAGGAGAGGGATAACTCTGAATTCAAAATTCTTGAGGTCGATAGTTGATTGGGTTTGTGGCAACCCTTGATGCACCGATTCCTTCCTATCGACTGTGCCAAAAAGTGTGGATGGTCCAACACAAGCCTTCACCACTATAAACAAATCACTGTGTGGTGTTCATTGTGTGTATGAACCCTCATACGTCGAAAATCGATGGGAGAGTCCATTATATATATATATATATATAAAGCAGGTAAACAAATGGTCCTCATCAGTGCAAAGACAATTGCATGTTTAATTCATTGTTTTTCTACCATTATTATTTTCTATTTGAAATAGTTTTAAATGGAATACTGTGTGTGTAAACGAATTTTGGTCAAAACATCTGTCGACATATAACAATAATAAATTTTAGTCATACCAAAATATATATATTATTCTTCCACATATCTTTACAACATATCCGTCGGATTCATTTCCCTTTTTTTCATATGTGTGTATAAAATAAATTTGTCATTTGTTGATTTAGAAAAATATACATATCTATACATACATATAAAATAAGACATTAAAGTGTGTAATAGAAACCTATTTCCATGTGCTAGTGTTTTGTTTCATAAATCTTTTTTATATATACCAGTATTACTTATAATTCTTCAGAATTATTGCCTTGTAATCAGGAAAGCATGAGACTATTATTTGCAATATGTGGTCTTTATTTCTGTGTGATCATGTTTCTCTCACCCTCTCTGCATGTAAGACAAAATCACACAGACTATATGGTTTGTTGAATAAAGTACATCCTCCTTTCTCTACAAAAAAAAAAGGAAAAAAAGAAAAAACATTGCTTTAAATTATTATTTGTCCAATGTACAAAGTGCCATAAATGCTGGGTTTCTTAAGTCTACAAGTGTCTTTCTAGACATACTTCTGAAGAAGCCTTACAATATATCAGCTTAAATGATTACAAAAGTAATTAAATTCAATAGTCTGAAGACATCTTGGAACACACAATGATTCTGAGAGCACTCACTCTGTCTCTATCAGTCATCGCTCCTAGCAAGTCATCCAGTCTGTGCAGATGAATGTAAGTTTTTGCTTGTCTGTCAACAATGGTTTGCCCATGTGTAGGTGTTCAAAGGAGAATGTCACTTATGAGTGTGTCATTACTTCGCCAGCGGTGTCCAGGATGTCTTGTTTGTATGATAAAACCAATTCACATACCTTGATAGAAATATCTCATCTCTGACAGGAAGTGATTGGTACAATCATACATACAAAAACATTAGAGAAATTTGCCTAAATTTGGAGAAAACCAAAACATGCAGTTGGACTGTTAACAGTTGAGGAGCTATTTATTTGTTGAAGTGAGTGAGTCAGTCAGTCAGTACGCTCTTAAAGTGACCAGCTAAGTCTAAGTGAATTTGACATGAAACAGCTGGCATATATGGCATTCAAGAATATTCCATATTTACATAGGGGTTATACCATTCCCTGAGTTCTGATAGGCTGCTGACTTCAGAGGGGCTATGGTGCTTAGATGAATAAACAACCACTCTCTTCTGTGCTAGTGGCAATGCAAGATCCATATTTGAGTTATGGCTTGCTTGCTACTTTTATCTTCCAATTTGACAATAAAGGGGCCATCTCCTGTTCAATATCTGAGTTCTTCGATTTAACAATTGCATAGAATTTGTACACTTATACATAGAACAAACTAGCAAAAATATAGTCGTAACAAAAAAGGAAACACGAAAAATGAGGTCAGACTAAATGGTCAAGCATTAGTTGCAGCCAGATCAAGTTAAGCAACAGGGAACATGCTCAGTACTTAGATGGGGGATCACATAGAAACAGCAGGTTACATGGCATCCAAAATTCACACAGAGCTGCCTGATGTTGGTTTTTACTGGTTGTCCTACACTAGTATATCCTTGTGTAGGGCATTACAGTGCTTTCTTTAATTCCTGACCACTGACAAAACCTTTATTTTTATTTTTGATGTATTTACTTAACCCCTACATCATGAGCAAGATGTTCATAAATATATATAAAATATACAGTGTGTTTGGTGACCAATCTACCTCATCAATGATGTTCCCCTGTGGATGCCTACACAAGGACATAGCAGTAAAAACCTACATCAGTCAGCTCTGTATGAATTCTGGATGCCATGTGGAAGACCCACTTGAGTGATGACTGATAGGGATGGTGCCAAGTGAGAGTCATGGGAATCCGTGCTGTCAGTGCAACCTAATGATTATTTGGATTTGATAGGAATACTTTAAACCATATAACTGCATATAAATGATTAGTATTAGGAATAATTACTTGACGTTATTATTGTTAATAAATGACTTATCATTAGTTAATTGACCCCAGCATTAAATAACCCAACAAAGGTTGACATTCTGTTAAACTAACCAGCCACTTTAGTGTTAAAAATGTTAAATTGTTATTATTAGTTACTTGGAATCATATGATTGCTTAAAAAAGACTTTATGCAAAATTAAATAACCCAACAAGGGTTGACATACCTTAAAATGGATGAACCAACCAATCAAACAGAACAACATCATATTGACATAGGAGAAAGAGGTTTTTTCTTAGAGCTGTAGCTTTTAAATATTTATGTTGAATTAATATTATTAGATAAGAATATTTGAAACCATATAATTGCATAGTTACTTAAAGTTATTATTGTTAACTTATGATTTCTTAAAAAAGACTTTATGCAATTTAAATAACCCAGCAAGGGTTGACATACCGTAAAATGGATGAACCAACCAATCAATCATACTGAGATGGGAGAAAGAGGTCTTTTCTTAGATCTGCGGCTTTTAAATATTTACTTTAAAAAAAAAAGAAGCTGCTTGGCTCAGTCATTATTGAGTATTGCTTTTTTTGTCAGATTCTTTATTGAACAAATACTGTCTTAGCCATAGGGGATGAGCATTTTGAAAAGTCAGGATGACCCTACCTTGGTAGGAGAAAGAAAAATTACAACAAAAAAAAGTAAAAAAAAAAGGTAATCTTTCCTTAAAAAAATGCCTAAGTATTTTAAAGTTCCAACAAACTTAAGGAATGGTTAATCTCAATCAGGATTTCTTGGTTTCTAGTGTTTAGGTTGGATTGTGCTCCAAGTATACAAATGTATACCTAAGAGGATTAGACCGATTCCTTGTTTGTGGGGAATGTTGTATTACCCTTTATTATATATCAACTTACATATAAATCTCTTTCCTTTCTATCTCTCTATATCCAGTAACTATCTCTTTTACTATATATATATATATATATAATATATATACATACATATATACATATACACATATAAACAAACATATGGCTATTTTCAGCCGACAATATTTGGGAGAATATGTGCTTAATTGAAGTCGAAACTAATTTTTTGAAAGTTAATTCATTAATAATTAATTAGGCGGGATTTAACTATTTAAATGTAAGGCTAAACAAATCGAGAAAAATCTATGTTATAAAATACATTTTAACTATTTCCTTTTCCTTCTATCTTATTAATCCACTGACTATCACTCTTACTATATATATATATATATATATATATTTATTTACTTCAGGTATGTGCATGTATATACTTATATGTATGTATCTGTGCAAATATATAATCCTTTTAACAAAATAGATTTTCTTAACTATCTCCTTCCCCTATATCTCTAATTCAATGACTACCCCTTACAATACATACACACAAATACATAATAGTTTTTAGGAAATATATTTTCTTAAATATTTCCTTTCCCCTTCTCTCTCCTATATATATTTAATCTATCTAGTGACTATCTCTCTTATAATATGTGTGTGTATGTATTTATATACATATCTGTATATGCAAATATATAATCCTTTTTATAAAATTTTTTTCTTAACTATATTTTTCCCATTCATTCTTGTCTATCTTCTGTCTCTCTTACTATAATATATATATATATATATATATATGTATGTATGTGTATTAGTGTTCGTTTATATATTGGTTAATCCTTTTGATAAACAATCTATCTATCTATCCATCTCCTTAGAAGTAGAAATATTTACATATTTCCTTCCAAATCTGTAATTGATATTTGAGCTTTTGGAAAATTGAAGGATTTTGTATGTTGATCTCTGATGTAGGCAGGCTTGAAAAAAGATTGTTGCAGCAGTACTATATACTTCTAAAATATTGGTCCAAATATCTATATAGTAGTAGTAAAGACATTGGGGTGGCGTAAAGTCGGTATCAGCTAGACAACGAGGGAGTCAATCCCCTTTTCAAAAGTGCTAGACCAAGGCATCTGAAGTGGAGCACCAAACCTACCATCAGCTCCTTACTTTACCGCACAGATCCCTGTGCTACTTATATGCTGAGTTGGCCAAGGCTGGTATCAAACCAGGAACTTTGCGGTTTAGACAGATGCTATACCGTCTGAGCTAAACTGGCCCTACCTCTTTTTATTTCAACAAATTTGGTTTAATAATTCAATTTCTTAACCACTTCTCAATTATTCTCATCTTTTTAAGTTAGGAAGGCTGGTATAGAACCCAGAACCTTATGGTTCCTAGGCAGTAATCTACTGACAGCTAAAATCCAAGCACACACTATACATGCACATATATATACACTCATTGGTCCATATATACATATACACACATTATTCCATATACATATATGTATACAAAAACACACATCCACACACATATATATTATATATTATATATATATACACACATATTGTACACACACACATATCAGCCAAAACGTTGTGTAGGTAACAATAAAGATGAGGACAATAGTCTGAATAATCCAAAATATCAACCCTTGTTGGGGTATTTAATGCAGAAAACATTTTGTTTTATTCATGATTACTCATATATATTTATATACAGACAGAAACACACACATGTATATATTGCATTAATATATATATATATATATATTACTCATTTTCCTATGAATATCCCAATCATTCAGCTCAAAAATATATTCACTAGCAACAAATTAAAAAGTGTATTTCCAGGAATTGTTTCTGCATTGGAAGATTTTTTCCCCTGTAAATTTTCAGGATGAAACAGGTGTAAACTGTTAGTGCAGTATTTTCCATTCCATTATATTTTTGCTAATTTTTCCATCATTGGTTTTGGGGGAATGGCGGGGGGGGGGGGTTGAGACACTGGTTCTTATTTAATCAGTATTTTTATGGAGAATTCCATCCAAGAACAAAAATAATAGAATCACAAAGGAAGAAGAAGAAGAGGAGGAGGAGGAGGAAAAAGAAGAAACTGATGTTATCATTTGGTTGAAGATATTCTTTAAAGCACCCTTTTTTTTCACCCCCTTTTCACTACATCCGTCATAGTCATTTATTAGTAGTGTTGGATACCCCATGAGAACTAAACCTCTTACTCTTCGCATATGATAGAAAAACAGGATCATAACTGTAAATTGGTTGTTGGTTGGGTTTTATAGCATATCAACCCTTACTCTTTCTCAGAACTGGAACTGCACCATCAGGCTATAACATTGGCCCTCAGCCACAGTCTTCTAGCAAATATATGATAAAAAGGGTTGGGGCCTGCCATAAGAGCGATAGGGTTGGGAAAATCATATAGGTGCTTGACATGACTGCCCGATTGATCAGCAGGAGCCTCTCCAACTGCTCGTCTAGCCTAAGTAAGGGCAAAAGTGGAGTGTTGCATGTCATGGACTGCTCAGTCACTAGGATTCCATTCTAAAGCATCACGGATGACCACCCACGGCCAGCAGGTGGCCCCATTGGGATGAGGGGTGTCTTATCCCTCTGCAGAGATGCAGTCTGTGAATTCTAGAGCCCCAGCTGACAGGGCTGGATGATAGTAGGTGTAGTGTCCCAACTCAGAGGCAAAACCTTCCTGGTCTAGTGCTAGTGAAAAAGGGATAGACTCCCTCACTGTCTGGCTGATACTGACAATTGGCCACTCAGCTGACTTTACTTTTACCCGATTCATTAATATTTTTCATTCATCTTTTTATTCACGCATTTTCTTCATTCAAAACCCAATCTTGTCTTACCTATTTTTGAGTAGTCTTTGTTACATAGGATTCTTTCCTGTTTTGCCTACAAATATTTCTTCTATTTTCCCTTAGTTTGAAACTCCATTAGGATCTTTGCCCTTGGAAAATCTTGCAGACCCTTCTGTCACAAATATATTCAGTCTTCATTAATTTTCTATTTCCGCTACACTCCTACCACACACACACATCTAGTTAAAGTCATTTGTGTATATTGATTCATATTCCAATTTACATTTCTTTAATTCCCACACTCACATCTGGGCATCTTTCTTTCTATTCATACTGTTCTATTTTTGTATTCATTGTTCGAATTCTTCTCTCTTCCATTGTGAACCAAAAATTAGGTCCATTCCTCCTCTTCGGCTGGCATGTACATCTTGAAGAATTTTCATTATTTTGAATCCTCGGCATCCTGGCAGGAAATGCCATTAATGGTCTGGTGAGTTAAAGACCCCTGGCTGCTAGAATATTGTCAGTGAAATTAAGAATTGGTCTTTATTACTTTGATAAAGTAAGTTGAAGAAAGGTTATGTCTTTATATTTGTTTATTGTTACTAATTATAAAGATACCTTAGAGCATTTTTAGAAATGCTTATATATAATATATATTTGAAGGCACTCATTGTGTAATGGTTATTTTCATAGGAAATAGACATGGTGATGTGAGTTCAAATCTGGGACAAAACTGTATTTCACATAGCACAAATACTCTTGGGAAAAGTATGAATCCAACTATTCTTCCTCATGCTATGATTAAATAATAGATCTGAGTGATTCTTTAAACTCATCTAGGAGAAAGGAAACTCTAAATTCAAACCTGGTAAACTCTGAATAAAATTTTAATTTTAATTCAATGATTATACCATTAAATGTGTGGCATTATATAGAGATAGATAGATATATAAAAATATCCAATAAATTGGTAAGTTGGGATGATTCTATTTGGGATCTTCTTCATCCTCTGTATATCTACAATGCCTATGCAGATGTACACCTATAGATTTATACAAGTGTCTTTCAAGTCCCTAAGAGAGCTCAATGTATGATAATTAATTGTCCAGTATTGTCAAATAGCCATCATACAATCTATGATAGCTATCTGAAGAAACTGTGCTCTTTTATGGAGTCGTCAGCTGAAATAAATTCATAATAGCCAAATGATGGTCTGTTGAGTTTTTCTCTCATATTGGAAGTGTGTTTGTGTGTGTATATATATATATATATATATACATACATACATATATACACATAATATTATAAAAATTGAAAAAACACAAGTTTCATTAACGAATGATGTTTAATAAGTCGACACTGCAGTGTTTCAGTTTGTTTAACAAACCTTCATCAGGGCTTTTGTTGGTTTAATGAAAAACTAAATTATCAATGAAAA
>CM042138.1:114324471-114426971 GCA_023376005.1 Doryteuthis pealeii
AATAAGCTTTCCACTTTACTGCATGGATCCAAGTTGTGCTTTCAATGTGCTGAGTCTACTAGAGATGATGATGTAATGTCCAAAAAAACATGGAACCATATAGCCTGGGTGGGTTGATATGTAGAATGAGCTGTTGCCCAAGCAGCAGGTCCCCCCTCTCAACACTGCCATTGGGGTCCAAAGAAGTGGAGAAAAAAAACAAACAATTCAGTTTGGCAACAATAGTGTTGCTGGATAGTTCAGCATCACACCATTTTAGAGACTCCAGTTCTGGATTTTTGGGTTTACTTTCCTAGCCTTTCCTTTGAATGAGGAATAGCTGCTTGGTAGCAGAGGGTTTTATAACCCTTTTCCTTGTCCAGATGTATTTCCATCCAAGGCTAAGGAGTTCCATCTACCCCATTTGGGGATTTATGTGAGTAGTAAGTACTCTTTTGGTTGGATACCAAGCCAGGTATTTTTCCATCCTCATGTAATCTAATAGATACAGTATTACTAAAATGTCATCATATACTTTACTTCTCAAAGTGTAGCATTTATCTATTTTCTTTTTAAAATTGTAAATCTGTGTATTTGTCTCATTTCTGTCTGAATTTTTCTTCTGTTTGTCAGTAATTTCAGATTTACTGCTGGTTACAACAAATTTTATTGTTGTATTGCAGTGTTTTCTTGGTTCTAATTTAATCTCATTTCAATCTGATATCAGAAATAATTGCTTGAATATCAACACAATCACTTACACCTTTCCTGTTTTCTTATTATGAAAAATTAATATCTTCCTAGTGAGAGAATAATACATTCACCACAATACATTCATTAAAATAGAAGACATTTACACATTTACAAGTTAACATTAACATACCAAGCACTGTGTGTGTTTGTGTGAAAGCGGGGGGGGGATATTGAAATTAAGATATTATTCATATAGAGCATTATTATAAGCCAAAATGTAATTATATTGGATAAATATTAAAATAAGAACATCATTCAATCTAATATACAAGTATAATTATTTTTATTACTAATTGAATTTTTGTTTGAGCTTGTAAGTGTTTCATGGATGATTTGCCATTCAGGTTTTATTATCCAAACTCTAGGATTTACAGTCTTATAAATTTTCATGATTTTTAACAATCTCTGCAACCAACACAATGAAGAACTAACAGTGAGCATCATTACATTTTGGCTGGTGTGTTCTTAAGACTTCCTCGTATTATTTGAAATCATCACACCTGTTATTTTCATTATTCCGTCAGTTATTATTATACTAATCTTCTGATGCTTTTTGTTTATATCATTGCATTTTGGCTGTTGTATTTTTGGCCTTCCTTGATTTGTCTGAGATTCTTACATTAGTCATTTTTATTATTTCATCAGTTACTTGGACTAATTTTCTCATCCTTTCTGTTTTGATCATTATATTTTGGCTGGTATGTTTTTTAGCCTTCCTCATATTGTCTAAAATTCCCAGATGAATAATTGTAATTATTCAATCATTTATTTGAACTTACCTTCTTTTTAAGCTTATCACTAAATTTTGTCTGGTGTGTTCTTTGGCCTTCCTCATATTATTGTAGAGATTCGTGGAGTGACTAGCTGTTTTGCAAGCTGAGTATATTGTGAGGATCAAGATTTGATAGGTTGTTTAAATAGTAGATTGGACTATTCCACTTGTATATATGGGTTATGCTTATTTCCTGAATTTTGATTGGCTTTTGTTTTTAAAGTGAACACTTTCATCTATATAAACTGAACATTTGACTGTATTCAAGCATTTAGTGCAGAGCATATTTGGTTACATTCTCTTTTCTTTTTGTCTGGCTACTGGATGCTAGTAACACCCTTCCCACGGAGGTGAGTATGATGTTTATTCTACATTTATTCTTATCCTTCCTTATATTATCTGAAATTTTCACACCAGTCATTGCGATTATTCCACTAGTTGTTCAAGACTACCACTTCATATCCTTTCTTTTATTATTACATTTTGGCTGGTGTGTTCTTTGGCCTTCCTCATATTATCTGAAATTCTTATATCAGTCATTGTCATTATTATAAATAGGAAGGATGAAAAAGATTAGTCCAAATGACTGATATTATTTGGACTAATCTTTTCACCCTTCCTATTTCTGTCACTAAATTTTGGCTAGTGTGGTCTTTAGTCTTCCTTATATTATCTGAAATTCTCACATCAGTCACTGCCAATATTCCATCAGCTGTTTCTCATCCTTTCTAGTTTTTTTTTAATTACATTTTGGCTTATGTGGTTTTTGACCTTCCTAGTATAGTCTGAAATTCTCATAAGTTATTACCATTATTCCATGACTTATTTGGACTAATCTTCTCATCATTTGGCTGATGTGTTCTTTGGCCTTCTTAGTATTGATTGCTATATACAGTGTTGAATTATATATTAAGTTTGGTCCTGCAACCTTTCACTATATATATATTACCTACAGTAATTGGTCCCCTGTCTATTATTCTAACCTAATTCAATGAGGGCAATACAATCACCTTTCCTTCTATATATGTTCTGTTTTGCCCTAAATGTCATATATGACTCTTGTAATATGGTCATTTAAGTCAGGAGTGAAATGCGAAAGGAAAAGGTTGCCAAATATTTTAGATAAGGCCTTGGCATGGATATAACATAGACATGAATCATTTATAATATTTAAATAATTGTAAAGTCAGTGATGCCCAAAAATAGAGTAGACTTTCTATTTAAGACATCTTTTATTATTATTATTTGTGACACTCTTGGGTGATAGAGCGGTATTTATCTGAAATTTATAGTTAATAACATTGTCATCTTTTTGTCTGTTGGCAAGATGATAATCTCATAAAAGAACACTTTATATGTCAATATATTTTGCTGTGCCGGGAATTAAATGGCCGATCTGATTGTCTCGAAGGTGAAATGCCTTTGTCCTTGAATAAAAGGGGCCTTAAAAATTATAGACATCCTTCAACATATCACTAAGGAATCTTTTGATAATTTACCAGGATAACAATGTAATGATTTTAACAGTTTTCCTCATTATATCTATTCACAAAATTCATCACAGCTATAATGATTACTTTCTGATAATATAAACAAGTGGGAAGTGGTAGTACCTGTTAGGGTCCCATCTATGGGTTAAATAGATAAAAAAAGAGTTTAAAAAATGTGTTTTGACATGAAGGATCCCAAGTTTGACTAGAAGGTCCTTGAGTTCAACAAGAACCACCTGAGGAAGGCTGGAGGGCACATTGGCTGAAACATTGTGTAGATAACAATAAAGATCAGGACAATAGTCTGAATAAACCAAATAATACTAATTATAAAGCCTCATCTCAAAAATTCAGAGAAATAAAAAAATTAGTTTAAAAAAAATTTTAATATCCAACAATAATGAATAAAAAAAAAAGTTTCCAACATTATTTTCCTGAAGATCCTATTTGGTGAAACCCAGGTAGTAAGCTTCTGTTACTTATTTAGTTCTCTAAATTAGCTCTACATATATATATTGAGAACTTTTTGAATGTCTATTATATTGCGACAAACTTGATTTTCTTTTTCTTGACTAAGTATTGCTGATATGAATTTATATCTACACAAAGGTATCCATTTATTCATAATACTCCATATATATAAAAATATATATACGCAAATCTTTATATGTACGTTTGAGTTCACAATTTTGGTTGAATCTTATCAAGGAAACACTTCATCCATGGATATCATCCATATGGGCCGGGTTAGCTCAGTTGGTAGAACGTTCGGCTAGAAACCACAAGGTTCCTAGTTCGATACCGGTCCTCGCTAACTCAGCGTAGCAAAGGGATCTGTGCAGTAAAGTAAGGAGCTGACGGTAGGTGTGGCGCTCCACCTCAGACGCTAAAATGTATCTCCTTGGTCTAGCACTAGTGAAAAGGGGATAGACTCCCACGCTGATTGGTTGATACCGACTTAAGGCCACCCCGACGACTTTACTTATATATAGTATTTAATAAAAGTTGAAATTAAAAACAATTATATATATGATATAGTTCTTTCTCTTTTTTTTATATGGTTAACAATTTCTTTCTATTTTCCTTCAGTCTTCCAACCAAATCTGATTTCAGACAGACTAACCTGGCTTCAAAACCTCAACAGTAGGCGACTTCTGTTAGCTTTCTTTTCAGTTTTCTTCTTCAGCAACAAGTCAGCCCACACACAGTATTGGGGTGGAGTGGGGTCGGCGATGGAAGCTTCAGTTTTACGCCTGACTTTTATAAACTGACAACAACATGAAAAACATGCAGTGAAATGGTGTTTGCACTTTCTTCCACCTTCGTATATGTTTTAATATCTCTGAACTGAGAAATTTCATTGGACCGACAACTGCATCTTATACTTCATCTTAAGTTATAGATATATTTACCTAAGATAATGTAGATATAAAAACCTGTGGTTTTGGTTTTGTTTACTTTATATTGTCAGATCAGCTGCGTTCTTGTTTGACAATTCATTGTCCTTTTCCTTTCTGTCCACATCTACATAATTTTATACATTATTCATACAAATAGAAACTAGCACACAAGTAGAAAAACTCATATAATCACTTGTAACTTGACATTTTTTATAAACTAGCATTTTCAACATCTGCCCTGTCAGCAGGTCTGTATTCTCTGCAGTGGGTTAAGCCCACCGCCCCAAAAGGAGTGTCCTTGGTATGATACTAAACTGCATCTGGTATTAAGGCTTCAATTCTGTGGCCATTACTAACAGATACACACTGACCTGGAGCGGTTGTAACCCTATAGGATTATTTTGAAAATTATTAGTATTAGATAATAATACTTGAAACTATATAATTGTACACAAATCATAAGTAAATCAAATGCAACTGCATAGAAAATTATTACATCTGATACTAATTGCAATTGGTGCCCTCAGAATAGTCCACAAATGCCAGGAAAAGAGACAGAGTGAACTAGAAATCAGAAAAAGAATCAAGACCATCCAAACTACAGCATTGTTACGATCGGCTAAAATACTCAGAAGACTCATAGAGACCTGAGGAGATTTGTTTTCTCTCGACCTCAATGAACCACTGATTAAGGCAGGTGTAAAAATCTCAAATGGAGTGAAATAATAATAAAAATATATTTTTCATAATTATTAAAGCATTTGATAAAGAAGGTTTTTTTGTTAAGTATATATATATTTACCAACCCCTCCGCACGAGCAGGATGCGACACAAGGTCAATTTCTTAAGCGGAGTTTAACATGTTTGAATTCAGAGTTTTCCTTCTCCTAGACTGGCTGCCTAACCAAGGTTAAAGAGCCCAGACTGCACTACTATTTACCCATAGCTGGAGGGAGAGTAGGATTCATACCTTTCCCAAGGGTATTAGCGCTGAGTGAAATGCATTAGCATGTCCAGGATTTGAATTCGGGGTGACGAGTCCATTTCCCATGACTTTAACCATTACACCACACGCTTCCTTCCTTTTTTGTTAAGTATAGGGTGTAGTTGTTTTGTGTAATGATAGGTGCAAAATATAACGAAAGGACTTTTTGATTTCTTTGTATTACATGTAGACATTGGGACATACCAATCTATCTCTCTTAAAGCAATAGAAATTGTCTGAAAGAATGATTCCAGGAAAAAATTATGTTTGGCTTTTCTCTTTGCTCAATGCCCAGAATAGAAAAAAACCTTTTTGCATAGACATGGATTTAAAGAGATGTCAATGTGAAAATTTTCTTTTTCAATTGATAAAATCTGATTTATTTGCTAAAGAAAAAATATGAATTTGTAATTCTTATAAAATTATTTTTAGAAGTTATAAATAAAATGAACGGCAAATCAATTTTTGAAAATTTGTATGAAAGGCAAAAAAGTTATTTTGCTTAGACACAATGTGATTGTACACATAAAAGAGAAGACAGCTCAATTGTTATATGGGTGGAACCCCAACTGCATTGACTCAATCCCTTGTGTCTGTAGATAATATTTAGTTTCTTTCTTTTCATTTAAAAAACAACTTCTGCCTATTATATATATATATATATATATATATATATATGTACAAAAACCATTGTAAAAGAAAGATAGAATCTTTCAAAATATCAGAAAAATAAATGGAACTTAGTACATAATATACAACTCAGTTTTTCATTTATTTCACACATTTCCCTCATGCTTTGAATTACAACCAAAAAATTATTTTCACATAAATATATAATATATATATAAGGCACATATATAGATATAGAATATAAACCAAAAATTATACTCATCAGATATATATATATATATATATATATATATATATATATATGAAATTTTGTAATATAGTAGTAAAAAAAAACGAGGAAAAGAAGTAATCAGCTGGTGGAAGAAGAGGCAAAAAGCTGAATAATGAATTAAAGAATAAATTACAGAGTTCTGTTTGAAATGTTAACTTTAAATAAACAATAACTGGTTATTTAAATAGCATCTTATTTTAGTACATATCTGATTGACTTTTAATCTAACAAATCCTTTTTAATGATGGTGTACTTAAGCATTTTAACTAAATCATATTATAATGGAGATTGTGTGTTTGTAACTGAAACAATATCAGTACCCAAGTCACAATTCCCTTAGTTATTTACGTCACATTCTCCAGGATTTAATTTTTATTTAAATATCAATTATTAATAAAAATTAATACTGTTGACCTTATCTACATCTAATAACATACAATTTTAAATATATATAAAACAAAATAGTGGTTTACAGTGTAAACAGGAAAGCAAATTTTCATATTGATCTTAAAAATTTGATTTTAATAAATATGTGCTTGGTATCATTGATTTCTAATTGTTTGCTTTTATCTTAATAAATATGAGCAAAAATCTCAGATATAAATCTTAACAGAAATCCATTAACAAGAAGAAATAACTGTAATTTTATTCTTTACTTCCTAATTTAACTTAATAGTTAGATTAGGAAAATTTAGTAATGAAAGACGGTAGTGATGGAAAATGATGGAAAAATTAGTTCCAAAGTTTTTCTATTTTTTAATTATACCCCCCTCTGTTTTAAATCTTTTCATTTTCATCCTTCTTTAGTTTCCTTAGTCTTTTCTTATTTAAAATTTAAATATTTGCACCTAAAGGGTGCATATTTTTGCTAGTTCCTATAATTGTGCCAGTCATCAGATTTCTAGTGCTTGTGCCATGTGCAACTAAAGTTGAATTTCATATTATATTCCATTTGCTATTCCGTATTTTCTACCCATTTGGGAATTTCGTAGAGAATTTTATTATTTTGACACCAAATTTGACTATTTTTCATTCTCATCAAAAAAGAAACAGAAAAAGCCAAAAAACAAACATTTACTCTTTTTATTTAGTAAATATTCTTTTTATTGTTCTAACACCTGTTCATAATATTCTCATCGATTATCATAAAATTTTATAGGAAATTAAAAGTTTCAAAGTAACGTCTTTTAAAACAGTTATTTCTTTTGGAAAATGCAATATTGTGAGCGACCAAAAATTTGAAAATATTGCAGTGATGAGTGAATGCAAAACTGTTTTTAAAATCTTTGAAGAGTAAGATGAGAAGAAAAAAAAAATTGCTCATAGCTGAAAGGAGAATGGTTGGATGCATACCTTTCTCAAAGGTATAAGTGCAAAATGCAAACGGCTTTGTGCAGGATTTGAACTCAGTTTGCTAAACTATACAATCTTTTGTGAATGTCCCATAAATGAGAAAATGATCACTACTGGGTTACCAACTCAGCGTATGAGTATCACAGGGATCTGTACGGTAAAGTAAGGAGCTGATGGTATGTATGGCGCTCCACCTCAGATGCAAAATGTATCTCCTTGGTCTAGCACTTGTGAAAAGAGGATAGACTCCCTCGCTAATTGACTGATACCGATTTTAGGCCACTCCAGCAACTTTACTTCTTTTTATACATATATTTGAACATGTCCTATGTTAAAATTTTATTTGCCTACAGAGCCGTTCACAATTTAAAAGTTTCTTTAACACAAGATTCTTATATATATATATATATATGAGTTTCATAATAATTCTAACACTAACATGGTGATATTGATATATAACACCTCTCAGCTTCTTAGTTAAAAAAAATATTCTGCCTCTGCATAAAATTGACATTTTAAATACTATTTTATATTCTTTAGTCGCCTTAGCCATTTCCTACCAAGATAACCATTACACCTAGAGAACCTCCATATTTATGCATGCTATTTATGTAGATTTGTACATACATTGGACATAAATATTGCCAATAAGAGTATTGTCACAAAAAAATATTGCCACCAGCAGTATATCATGACAATAGTCTTGTCACCACTTCCAATTGGAAGAACAAAACATCTCCAAGGGAAACAGCTCCAGACTTTTATTTCACTGATATGTAAGAGAATTTGCATATACTTACACCAAATCTTCATTATATATATTAGAAAAAGTGTGTATCCCCTGGGCAAAATTATTTAAGTTTTAATAAGATTAGAAAGACTAATAAAACTAAATAAGAATAAATATAAAAATTTTAATATTATTTTGATTGATTTCTATATAAAATTTTATATAGGATTGCTTTTTAATATGTTTGACAATAACATGATTATATTAGAAAACAGCAAATAATTATTTATCAAACCTAGTTTTGTTAAAATCATTATGTAAATTATTCCCACCATATACTATGTAAATCTTTATTTCTGAGAGATATATAACATCTTTCAGGATTTTAAATGCATTGATAATATGGGAAGTTTTGTGGCAAATCTAATTCAGCTAGACTTTAATAGAGACATCGTAAATGAATAAGATGCTAATTAAGATTAAATAATAACTATTTTATAATCGTAGAGAATGTAACTTAAATAAAGGAAAGTGTGATGTCAGTAGTAAAGAAGTTTTGGTTACAACAGATAGTTTTATAATCTCAATTATAATAAGATATTCGTAAGTATACGTGTATGCTTTATATGTTGTTATATTTTTGTGTATAGACCTGAAATTAGAAACAGAAAAGAGTTAGTATCTAATAACATGTCTATGAACCAATGCTTTCAGTCTAGCCTTGAAGCAATGGACAGAAACAAAGATCCTAATTTCTGCCTTAGAGCATAACCGATACTGGATTAAGAAATATTTGCATGGAGGATGAGTGCAGACCAATTCCATATAAGCTGCATCAGGAAAATGGCTCCGAACCAAAAACTCATGTCAGACAATGTTTTTCTGTTCACCAACTGTTAGACAGTCAATGTTCTAGAGACTTGATTACATACCTGACAATAGTTTACTATTTATCTTATCCAATTTCATTTATATATATATATATATATATATATATATTCAGCAGTTTCACAGTTCATGTGTGCAGACACATTCAACCATATATATATAAGTAACAATATATATATATATATATGGATGTGTGTGTGTGTGTCTGTGTAGTAGAGTGTGTCTGCACACATAAGCTGTGAAACTGCTGAATAAAGACTTATCTTCACCTGAATGATTACATTTATAGTAACACAGTAAATTCTGCTAGTAGAGGAAAATATCTATGGAACAAAATAAAAACAAAGTTGTATTTTAACATTGGCTGTATTTTAACCTGGAATACATTGGCAAATTTACAGATATTTTTTTAATTATATCTAACTGAGATCACCACTACTCCAAAACCTCCTGCGTTTCATAATTTTTTTTTTTTTTTCAGAAATTTAATTTTTTTGTTCAGAGGGAAAACAAATCATTTTGAACATTTGTGTGCATACATCTATGTATATACATAAGTGTGTGTGTGTTGTGTGAAGTACTTGTGTATGCATATATATATAATATATATATATATATATGTTTGTATGTGTTTATTTGAGTGTATCTATTTTCTGTTCCCACAGGCTGGCAAGTTATATTAAGGCTCCAATTATTCTCCCTCCAGCTATGGATAAATAGTAGGGCCAACTGTGCTCTTTAACAATGGTATGGCAACTGGCCTAGAAGAAGGAACGTTCTGAACTCAAACCTTTTAAACTCCACTTAAAATTGACTTTGTGTAGCATCCTGCTCATGTGGAGGGATTGGGTAAATACATATACATCAAGGCTGCCAACCGATTCTTGAGATAATTAAAATGGCTGTATATGTATGTTAATGATATTCATTGTTTTTATTCTAGTTGGATAGTTCAGACGTGCTCACTGGCATGTACAGTTTGAAGTGTATCATTTAAGGAAAGAAAGACTCCAATAGTATCTATATGCTCAGAAATTGTCCAGGAAGTCAGAAAAGATCGAGTGAGAACGAGGTGGGTGGGGAAGAAACTTGAGGAAAATGCTGTCAAGAGGATATGTGCCACAACTCCAAATGAAATATACTTACTAATATAGAATGATATGTAATGAGTTGCAATTTTAATATGCAAGTTTGAATTGCCAGAAGAACATCTCTGCCCATTGCATCGTTTTGGGCCAGGCTCTAAATGCAGACTAAATATCCCCCCTCCCCATAAATAATGGAGCGTTTTCCATTTCTTCATCTATAGCTGCACAAAGCCGGCTTCATAAATAAGTTGGTTCATGGACAGGACAACCTTTTACCAATTTAATGACGGCATTCGTATGCCTGCCGATTTTACCTTGGCACTGATAATGGGGAAAGGAGAACAGCCCTTGAGAGATCCCCGGAGAGCCCCGGCAAATTCCTGTATCCGGAACTATTGAATTATGATGCGGGCCAGATCCTGCTTAACAGTGGTAATCTCCAGGATTTCCACTGAGGGCTGGGATTACTGCGCTACCATGCACATGCGAGTCATGTCAGGAGGTATCGTGCACCTAGTTTGAGTCTCACGTTTATTCCAAGAACAGTTAACTGTAGCCATAATTGTAGCTGGAATGTCGGATATAAGTATGGAAGAGGAACAGAATTTTTTTATTATTTTTTTTTTATTTTTTGGTCTCTTCATGAAAGTTTTTTTTGTTTCTTAATTCTAAACCATTTTGCTGCTTCTGAATTTGGATTTTCCAAAAATATGGTTTTGAAGAAATCATGCTGAATACTACTACCCCCACTCTTGTGACCCTTTAACTTACTATATCCGTCTGCAAGATTAGCCTGATAATCTCTGCTTTACAGCAGAAACCCTTTGTACTAAGTAGATGAAAGACCGTCTTTGAGAACTGAACTTGAAAAATACTGTTTGGTTCGCTACCTTAAGCTTTGCAACTGAAAAATGCAACATTCCTAACATAACACAAATGTGAATATTGACTTATTGTTAAGTCAGGCTGAAAGCACTAGCTCCCATCAAATCGTCAAAGTTAAGTATCAATGAGTCTGTTCAGTACTTAGATGGGTGATCATTTAGTAACTTACGTTTACTGATACAGCATTCACCTAGGTTGGTTGAACCAGCTCCAACCAACAAATTCATCTGTGGTGAATTCATGGAAGGAGTAACAAGAGAATATGAAATACACAAGTGGTCCCCAAACCCCACATGCATATCCTGGTCAGGGGAAGGAGATGCTCTTCTTTGATGCAGATATTCTACAGACGCAGTGAAAAGTATGCCAAAAGCCGTTGATTCCTGATGATGGAGAAGCCCTTTGGATTTTTGCCAGAGCTCTTTTGGTTGGGTTGTGACCTAATGCCACTGGGTGCCAGACCTGTCTGCCTCGGGTGACTTAGTAACAAGAGGTACTGTAAGCGAACTATGTGCTATATCAAAGCTCAGTAAATAACAGGAGTTATGATGAAGATATGCTGAAAGCATTTCTTTCTGCCAGTTCACTGCAGTTTAGCAACAGTGAGCCTACTCAATACTTAGATGAGTAACCCCTTTGTAACAGCAGGTAATATAAGCTACCTTATATGTGCCATTCTCAGAAAAGTTAAGTAAATAAGAACATGGGTGTAGATATTTCCCATAACATGTGAGGTCATCAGGGTGCCATGCTGTCTAATTCCTTTTCATAAAATCTCTAGTGCAAATGGGGAGGGGCTACTGGGCATGACCCAGGTGATGCAAGGTCTATTTCTAAGCAGAGTAAAGAAGGGCCAATTTTGATCAGTTGATTGGTTGGCTGTTTGAGTTTTATGACATGCTAACCCATTGGGCCATTTTATGTCTAAGACGTTTTTGTTTTATTCATTCTTGATGGATACTCAATTTTTTTCAAACACATTTGTTTCTATTCAACCCATACATGGAACCCTAACAGATACTACCACTCCGGGTCAGAGTGAACCTGGGAGCAATGGGGATGAAGGAGAACTCCACAATCCCCAGATCTCCAGAACTGTCATACCCAGGACATGAAAACCATCAGCCACCACCTAGCACATATATGATAAAAAGGGTAGGGGGTTGCCATACTCAGTTGGTAGAGTATCTGCCCGGGAACAACAAGGTTTTGGGTTTCATACCAGCACTCACTAACTCAAAGCATGAGCTTGAATCTGTGCAATAAAGTGAGGAGCTGATGATAGGTGCGGCACTCCACCTCAGATGCAAAAACAATCTCCCTGGTCGAGTGGTAGTGAAAGGCGTATAGAATCCTTTGCTGTTTGGATGATATTAACAATAGGCCACTCTACCGATTATACTTTTTACAGCTGGTTTGAATTTATGGTTTTTCTTCTCCTAGACTGGTTGCCATACCAGAGCTAAAGAGTCCAATCTACTCCTAGCTGGAAGGAAAAGATGGATTCATGCCTTTCATAGGGATATTAGTGCAAAGTGAAACACAAACAGCCTTGTCCAGGACTTGAACTCGTTCCACTGTGACCATTTCCTTTAATGGTAACCATTGTGCTGCACTCACCTCCTTTTTGTCAAGGTACGCAGAAATGAATGAGGATTTTATAATTTATTTTTTATCCCATGTTCTTCATAGCATAGTTTTGTGGAAAATTTTGTCTTGAAAAACCGTTCAAAAATATGAGTAAAGTTTTTACCCTGAGTAATTGGGGAACCGGATAATCTTGAAAATTCTTCCCAAGGAAACAAAGAAAGATGGAATGGTTCCAGAGAAGAAATTCTTGAAGTTCTAAGAATTTATGAGCACTCTAAGATTCTTAAGAAGAAATGGTTTTAGTATGGGATTATCATCTATCTGACCTAGTAAAGAGAAAAATGAATAAATAATAAACAAAATTGACACTGGGGTTGTCTACTTATATGTACTATAAGCAGTCTTTAAAATTGCTGCAGTTTCTTTGGAGATGAATCAAAGAAACAAAATTATAAAAGGGGATGAGATATTTAGTTTATTTCTCCTTTAACATTTTTCAAGCTTTCTTTTAAAAGACACTTTATAATCTACTTGGATATACACTGTAGATATGGTATTATATATAGCATATACTATACTAGAATGGCATGAAAGGGAGGAGAGAAGATGGGAGAAAAGGAATAGAACAATAAGTACAAAGAAGGAGTAAACAGAGATGAAGAAAGGAAAATATAAGAAGGAATACAAAGAGAGGAAGATATAAGAAGGAACAGAAAGAGAGGAGAATAGAAAAAGAGGAAGATGAAGAATGAATATAAAGGGAGGAAGTGAAAAGAAAGTATAGAAAGAAGGGAAGAAAAATGAAAGTATAGAAAGAGGGAAAGAGAAAGAGAAAAGAAATAATAAGAATAGAGGAGGGTATGTTAATTAACAAGATGAGGGGGAAAGAATAGAAAGAGAGGAAGAGAGAAGAATGAATAGAAAGAGGGAAAAAAAGAGAAGAAATAGAAAGTTAAGTGCAAAGATAGAATTTAAAAAAAGATAAAGAGAGGGAATTAGAAAAAAGAATACAAAGAGAGGAAGATATGTGAAGGAACAGAAAGTGAAAAGAAAGGTGAGAAAGAGAGCAGAAGGAATAGAAAGAGAATGTATAAAATAGAAGATAGAAGATACAAGAGAGAGAGAGAAGAAGGGATAAAAAAAGAGAGAGAGGAGAGAAGAAGGGATAAGAGAAGAGATAGAGGAGAGAAGAAGGGATAAAAGAGAGAGGAGAGAGAGAAGGATAAAGAGAGAGAGGAGAGAAGAAGAGAGAGAGAAGGAGAGAAAGAAGGATAAAGAAGAGATAGAGGAGAGAAGAAGGGATAAAGAGAGAGATAGAGGGAGAGAAGAAGGGATAAAGAGAGAGATAGAGGAGAGAAGAAGGATAAAAAGAGGAGAGAGGGAGAAGAAGGATAAAGAGAGAGATAGAGGAGAGAAGAAGGGATAAGAGAGAGAGAGAGGAGAAGAAGGGATAAGAGAGAGAGAGGGAGAGAAGGGAAAGAGATAGGAGAGAAGAAGATAAGAGAGAGATAAAGGAGAGAGAAGGGGAGAGAGAGAGAGAGAAGAAGGGATAAAGAGAGAGAGAGGGAGAGAGGGATAAAGAGATAGGAGAGAAGAAGGGATAAAGAGAGAGATAAGAAGAGAGAGAGAGGAGAGAAGAAGGGATAAAAGAGAGAGAGAAGGGGAGAGAAGGGATAAAGAGATAGGAGAGAAGAGGGATAAAGAGAGAGATAAAGGAGAGAAGAAGGGATAAAGAGAGAGAGGAGAGAAGGGATAGGAAGAGAGAAGAAGAATAGAAAAAAAGAGAGAAGAATGGATATAAAAAGAGAAGAGAGAAGGGAGAGCAAGGAGTAAAAACTATGAAAAAAAGGAAGGGAGAGGAAGGAGTAAAAATGATGAAAAAGGAAGGGAAAAGTAGAAATATACATAGAAAGCAAGGAGTAGGAAGAGTGATAGAAAGAGATGCAGTGATGTGAATTTTCACTCCTTAAAGGTTAAGGTGCAAGTTTTAAGACAAATAAGAAAATGTTGTAAAGAAACAAGATGAACCTGAAGGAAGGAAATAAAATTGTGAAGAACACTTTTGTACTCCCTTTTCATGTACTCGCACTCTTGATGTGCAATTTCCTGTTGTCTGCCAACATCACAACCACCACTGAAACTGCCACATCCTATAAACACAGATAACATGTTTATATTTGGCAAAAATTCATGACTTCAATAATTTATTCCTTGTCAATGCTTTTCAAGCGCAAGGTTCTCAAGAGTAAGACTTTATTCTGTACGAGGTAGAGGAGGAGAAGTCAGATCATTTTTATGAGATTTATTGTGAAGCAAACAACACATCCTACACTCTTAGTGCATTTAATTTATTAAAATGATGATAAATATTCATTTGTCATATATGTGTGTGTATATATATATATATATATATGTATGTATGCATATATGACAAATAAATATATATATATATATGACAAATTAATATATATGTATATGCATATATGACAAATTAATATATATATGTATGCATATATGACATATATGACAAATTAATATATATATGCATATATGACAAATTAATTATATATATATGCATATATGACAAATTATATATATATGCATATATGACATATATATATAATATATATGACTATATATATATATATATGACAAATTAATATATATATATATAATATATATGACAAATATATATATATAATATGAAAATTAATAAATATATATTATATAATATATATGACAAATTAATATATATATACATAGTATATCATATCATGCGTATATATGCACATATATA
This sequence comes from Doryteuthis pealeii, assembly GCA_023376005.1. Taxonomy (NCBI): domain Eukaryota; kingdom Metazoa; phylum Mollusca; class Cephalopoda; order Myopsida; family Loliginidae; genus Doryteuthis; species Doryteuthis pealeii. The sequence continues at coordinate 114,340,083 of CM042138.1, forward strand.
TATGTGGTATGTTATATCATGGGTATATATATATATATATATATATATATATATGAGAAAGAGAGAGAGTATAGAATGGAGAAGTTTCAACATGTAGTTTATGTGGAAGAATATGTCTTCTAGGGCTGGCCTGGTGAGTCATCTGAGAAAAGGATACAGTGTCAAATGCAACTGGCACTCAAGTATGCAAAAAAAAAGAGAAAAAAAAAGGAAATGGTCGTGCATGAGTTAACAGCCAAAATATATAGAATAAAGGGGCCGGGTTAGCTCAGTCGGTAGAGCGTTCGGCTAGAAACCACAAGGTTCATAGTTCGATACCGGCCCTCGCCAACTCAGCGTATGATTAGCACAGGGAGCTGTGTGGTAAAGTAAGGAGCTGATGGTAGGTGTGGCGTTCCAGACGCCAAAACAATCTCCTTGGTTTAGCGCTATTGAAAAGGGTATAGACACCCTTGCTGACAGGCTGATACTGACTTTAGGCCGCCCCGACGACTTACTTACTTTATATGTATATATGCAAGCATATATATATATATATATATATATATATATATATATTATTTAAACAGGTTTGGTTGAATATCAAGGAATATTTCTTCTTAATGATTTTCATTTGTTTACATTCAAGCACTCATGTACTTTTACTTATATTGAAGTCCAAGTGGTAGAGAAGGTGTCCCCAAATTTTCCCCAAGTGCATTTAAACACATCCCCTGATTGTCTTCAGGGAGATTACTTGTTGTTTTTCTGCTGTGCAAAGTTTATTCAGTTGGGAAGTTTTATTGTGTTGTTGTTTTGTGGTTGCAGGTTTATTCAGTTTGTAGAGTTATATATATATATAGTAAAAAAAATGTATATATATTAATCTACCTATATAGTATTAAGCATAAATGAATACATCTTTAAAAATTTTCATAAAACATCATTTTCTTCTAAACCAAAGATACCACAACTTTGTTATTTCTAGTTAAATATTATATAACCAAAACGGATATCATTAGGTATTATTCCTTATCAAACTCAACATAATGTAAATTCTGTGACCAAAAATATGCAGTGTAAAAAAAAATATATATATATGAAATCTGGGACAAGGCTCTTTACATTTCACATAGCGCTGATATTCTTGGGGAAAGTATGCATCAAACTATTCTTCCAGCAGAGTCAGCTGACTGGGATCTTTAACCATGGTATGGCAACCGGTCTAGGAGGAGGAAAACTCTAAATTCAAACCTGTTAAACTTTATTTAAGAAATTGACCTTGCATTGTATCTTACTTGTGTGGAGGGGTTAAGTAAATATATATATATATATATATATATATATATATATATATACTGATCATGCAACCTGGTCTCACTAAAAATTAATGAGAAATCCTGTTATGAATCGGCCTCATGCTATCAATAATTAAGGATTTTCTTATTACTCAGCTGTAAGAAGAAGTTTCTAATAGACTACAAAAAGTTTACAATTTGAAAATTGATAAAACTCAGACAAAAGATCTACAATATTAATAGAATAAGACATGAAGGCATTTATTTGAATATTATGCCCTGTTACTACCTCATAAATAATGGACCATTCCATTTTCATTGTGAGGAAAGAAAGGGAAGAAAAAAGAAAACAGAAAGATGGGGAAGAGAATAGAAAGCATAGAAGGGAGGAAAGGGAAAAGAAAGATGAACAAAAGAGGAGGGGAAAAGAAAGAATAGAAAAAAGGGAACATCATAGAGAAAAAGAAAGAAAGGAAGAGAGAGAGGGAGAGAAGTGATAATATTACATTTTGAACTTTTATTGTCTGCTTCCATGGAATGGAGAGGAAGGAAAGAGGGAGAAAAAAGAAGAGAGAAAGAAAGAGAGAGAGAGAGAGGAATGAGTAAAAGAAATAAATTAAGAAGCTTATTTTGAAAAACATACCGGCTGTCCTTAAAGTCCGTGTGCACTTTAAAAAAAAATAAAAACTTTAAAATGCACACAGACTTCGTAGACATGCTGTATTTTGGAAGTGGAATATTAAACAAGAAAATGAAAAAAGAAAAGGAGCTGATATTTCAATAAAATCTTCTGAAAATCAACAAATTATTCAATTTCAATAGAATATTTGGCACTTATTTATTAACAGATGGAAATAAACTGAACGTTAAATCAGAACTGGTCTGATTACCTTTATTTATTTCTATAATAATAATGAATGATGAGAAATAAACTATAAAATAATTTGCACAAAATTTACAATAGAAAAGTGTATGTAATTCAAAGTATGCATTTATTTTATTCTCATTTGATCATTTTCTTTGTAAAATTCATGTCAAAATAAGAAAAACTTGTAAAAAAGTGTAATTTCTCTGTGGACTTCTAGTTAACATTAATACAACAAACATAAAACCAGACAAATCTTATTTCAATATTTATATATATTTTCTTTTTTCATTTTTCACATTGTTATTAATCTTTGTCAGAAATTTAATCAATTTGAAGCTGTATAAATATATTGAAATAATTGTAACTCTATACATTTTTTGAAATTTTTATATTTGTTTGCATTTATAGATTTTTTAAAAAGTGTTATTAAAATTTAATGCATATCATGATGAGAACTATGCTTGGGTAAAAATGTAATCTATATGAATATTAGAGTCAAAAGTTTTGCAATATTTTGGTCATGTGAGTATGTATTACCAACCACTCTGCATGAATTTTTAAGTGGATTTTAACAATATTATTTAGATGTTTCAGACTATTGACCTCATCTTTATTGTTATATACACAATGTTTTGGTCAATGTGTCCTTCAGCCTTCTTCATGTGTTTCTTGTCAAACATGGGAGCCTTCACGGACCTTTGAACAGAACCCTTTACTCAATACACCAGGGTAGACTGTTCTCATTCAGTTAACCATGACTGGGTACAAGTGTTAATCTATGTTAAGTATTCTATGTTATTATCACCCTTGGTCAAGATTGAACCTGCAACCTACTGATCATTGTCACTTAGAACTGTATTAACTCAACCCTTATATTCATTGCGTCATGTGTTCAAAAATTCAAACAAATGAAGTTTAACAGGTTTGAAATTAGACTTATCTTTTTCCTTAACTGATTATCATACCAAGGTTAAAGACCCCAGTATGCGCTACTCTTTTTCTATTGTAGGAGGGAGAATAGTTGGATTCATACCTTTTACAAGGGTACTAGCACTATGAAAAATGCAAACTGCCATAACCATAACACTATGGGTGCCTCCATATATTTTGGTAATGTGAGGCACAATTCAGCAGCTCTGGATGCTTTTGCTGAGGTTGTGAAGGTGATGAACCACACTGGACAGTGAGATGCTGAACTTAAGTGCCACACACAAGATTTACTTCTATGGCTTGGAGCATGGCCTCAAAATCCATAGTTTTGCCTGATCATCAAGGTTCTTGCAGCTCCAGCAAAATTTCATGAATCATCTGGTTACTACACTGTGATCAACTACACTTTCAATTTTTGTACAACAAATATTTTTGGTTGCTTCCACAGTATTGTAGTTTGAACTCATAAATCATAAGTTCTCAAATTAGACTACATTGCACATTCATCTGTGTGGCTTTCAAATCACACACAGAAGGAAGTAATGTACAACATGTAAGTGCACCAACTACCACAATAATACCTTCCATGGCTTGAGCTGCTTGGATTATGAGATAGACTTGTCACATGGAGGTGTTTGTGGGGTAACGGTTATCATTATAGGAAATGGGCATGGCGACTCAATTTCAAATCCTGGATAAGGCTGTTTGTATTTCACATAGTGCTAATGACCTAGAAAAAGGTACAAATCCAGCTATTTTCAATCCAGTTATGGGCAAATAGTAGGGCCAACTGGGCTCTTTAACCTTGATATGGCAACTGGTCTGGGAGAAGGAAAACTCTGAATTCAAACCTGTTAAACTCCACTTAAAAATTGACCTTGTGTCACACCCTGTGCATGCAGTTGGTTGGTTGGGTAGATTTTGTGGCATGTCAACCCTTGTTGGGTTATTTTATGCTGATGATGTTTTGTTTTATTCATTCTTGATGAGTATTCACATTTTTAAAATTTAAACTTAATTTTATTAACACAGATTTTAAAACTCATTTTTTACATTCAACCCATGGATGGGTACTACCATTCCAGGTCAGGGTGGACCTGGCAAAAGGATTGCGGGTTTGCCCTAAGGGCAATAGGGTTGATACAATCATATAGGTGCTAGGGCTTGATGTGATCAGCTATTTGATCGGAGGGGGCCACTCCAACTGCCTGTCTAGCCTAAGTAAGGGCCAAAACAGAGTGTTGCATATCATAGACTGCTGAGCCACCAGAATTCTGTCCTTAAGCATAAAGGGTCACCACCCATGGCCAGCTAGTGGCCACATTGAGGGATATCTAACCCTCCTGCAGAGGTGCAGTCAGTGTATTCTGCAGCCCCAGTCGGCAGGGCTCATCCTATTCGTGTGGAAGAGTTAGATAAATATATATTCACTACAAACTTGCATGTACCAAAATATTGCAAAACTTTTGAATCAGCCTGGTAATATATATATATATATATATATATATATATATGAGAATAGATTAATAATTCCATATCCTGAAGTGTGGTTATTACCTGAATATTGTTATGAACTGATTTATTCAATCTCGTGTCCTTATTTTGGTTGGTACAGCAACAATCTTTCTACCCTCCGGCCTTCTCTTGTATTTGATAACACTTGAAATTTTATACTGACCCCTTTATTCAATCCACTTTCCCCATTCCCCTGTCCATTCTCATGCTCCAAGATATTCCCTTGCCTGTAGATGGTAAGATAAAGATTTAAATCCTGTGACTAATGCAGAACATGAATATATAGAATTTATTAGGTATAATAGCAATAATATAATATCTAAATCCAGGTATCCCTGAATAACAATATTAGTTGTAATCTAAAATAATCATTATATATTAGGAGGGTTCTGAAAGTAATGCCTCCAACTTATTTTCATAGAAACAGCAAGTGATATAGAGAACACCATTGGATAGAGCAAGTTTTCAGTTACAAAACAACATTTTTCATATAGTCACCATCATTGTGTTCCGACTCCTCAGTTGTGATTGAATAAAAGCTGAACGAGTATGAATCCTTTCATAGATCCTTATCTAATTGAGAAAGAATATATTACACATATGCAAATATTGTTATATAACCTAAACTTAACTGATAGCACAAGACATATGCAAATATTGTTATTAACCTAAACTTAACTGATAGCACAAGACATATGCAAATATTGTTATATAACCTAAACTTAACTGATAGCACAAGACATATGCAAATACTGTTATATAACCAAAACTTAACGGATTACACATAACATATGCAAATATTATTCTATAAATGGTACTTAATGGATTATACTTGACATATGCAAATCTGATACAGAGCCAAAAATTTAAAGAATCTTCATAATATTCTTCTTTCTTTTGTTGTAATTATCTTTCAGAAACACATGCATCTGCATTTTTATATATTAGATTCTATATGATTGTAATGCATCACAATTTCCTCATTTTATTATTAGAGACGTCATCAGGTTTAATATTGCAAATTGCACACTGCTGAAGAAGTTTTTATTTTATTTTATGGAAAACATAACAAGTGTGCTATGATATCTATTACGTACAGATATGTTTAATGTACATAATAAGAATTTCTTTTCTGAAATATATTCAGACTGAATACACCAAACAGCTGAGTGGAAAGTTTTATTAATATTTCATGGAGTATCTCATCCGATATATAAAGAAAATTGAGGGCTGATGTGTTGATTATGTTGGTTGGATTTTATGGCATGTCAACTCTTGCTGGGTCATTTTATGCCAAAAATGTTTTGTTTTCTTCATTCTGGAGGGTACTCAGTTTTTTCAAAACTCATTTTTTCCTATTCAACCCATAGATGGGACCCTAACAAGTACTACCACTCAGGCAGAGTGGACCTAGGAGTAATGGTGATGAAGGGTACTCCACATTCCCCAGAGCTCCAGAATTGGAACTATCAGATAGAGTTTAACGTCATACCCAGGTCATTATATCCTCAGCCACCCTTCTAGCACATATATAATAAAAAGGGTTAGGAATGCCATAAGGGCAATAGGGTTGGGATAATGCTAAAGCTTGACATGACCAGCTGATTTATCGGGAGGGTGGGGGGCTGGGGGGCTCTCCAGGTGTTCATTATATTTGTCAATATATTTACTAACTCCTCTACACACATAGGATGTGACACACGGTCTATTTCTTAAGTGGAGTTTAACAGGTTTGAATTCAGAGTTTTCCTTCTCTTAGACTGGTTGCCATACCAAGGTTAAAGAGCCCAGTCTGTCCTAGCATGTATCCATTGCTGGAGGGAGAATAATTGGATTCATAACTTTCCCAAGTTATGAAGTGCTATATGAAATACAAACAGCCTCATCCAGGATTTGAATTCAGGTTGCCATGTCCATTTCCTATAAGGATAACCACAAACACCTACCTATATTGTGTATTAAGATGTATGAAAGAAATAGTCTATGTGTGCATATGTGTAAACGAATATGCCTCTTTATATGTGTTGGTGTATGCGAGAGAGAGTTTGTCATTCTGTTTACCTAAGATGTTGTTGAATCCGCAGCACCATTACTGATGTGATTGGAGATTTATTCTCCATACTGCATCTAAAGATTACAATAAACTAATTTTCAAACATATCTTATTATATAGCAACTGATCCATAAAAAGAAACCCCCTATAACTAGTTTGCAAGAGAGTCTTGGTAGCCACTGTACTTAGTATACACTGTCTGTAGATTTCCATATAATATCTTCTACAAGTATGACTTTAAACTACACAAAGAAAGAGAGAGTGAGATGTTCACTAAGATCATATTTTATACAGAAGAAAAGGCCAAACAGCTAAATGAGAGGTATCTGGCAACAGCTTGGAGAGCAATCTGTGGTAGGTTTATGATTCACATAAGAGACAAAGGCTATGATTGGTTGACCAATCAAAATTTGTAATTCAGATTTTGTGGCAAATGTGGCCATTGATATAGAAATTAGTACAAAATGACTGCTTTGCTTTCCTTTCCCCAAAATGGAAGTGGTTGGCCGTCATCTTTTATGATCGACTTTTATATCACTTGATTCATTGACAGGCCTTTGTATCTGTTTCCCCTTTCCAATTGTAGACATGCTGCTAGAAACTTTCATACCAATAAATTTATCTCCAAAACCAACGCAGAGTCTTAGAAAAATAATCCTAATAATCCACATGTCACATCTAGCCTAGTCGGGTTTTAATAGCAGTTTTTTTGTATAATTATGAAAGATGGAAGTTTACTTTAAAAAAAGAACCCAATGAAGCCAGTTTACAAAGCCTAAAACACAAATCTATATCATCAACTTGAATATATTGATAGTTCTTGATGGTGCATAACATCTGAAAATTAAATGGATTCATCTTAGTAATCTATACATATATAAAGGGCAGTTTGTATGTATGTATGTCCAGATGAAAATATAAAAATAAAACAATTAATGACAATGTAAATATATATATAGATAGATATAAAAAAAATCATCAGTTCCTACTTTTGGGCAAAAATTATGAAGGTTTGGTTTGGTTTGTTTTTTTTTTTACGGCATATCAACCTCAGTGGGTCATTTAATGCCGATAAAGTTTTGGAATAAATCAATTCTTAATGGATTATACAATTTTTTTATAAATACATTTTTCTATTTAACCCATAGATGGGACCCTAACAGGTACTACCACTCCGGGTTAGAGTGGACCAGGGAGCAATGGTGATGAAGGGGTGCGGTGCTCCACATTCCCCAAACCTCCAAAACTGGAACCTCACCATCAGATAGAGTTTAACGTCATTCCCAGGACATGTAGACCCACAGCCACCGCCTTCTAGCACCCATATGATAAAAAGGGTTGGGACTTGCCATAAGGGTATGAAGATTTGATTTATATTCAAAGATATTTTAAAAAATTAAAAATAGAAATTGTATTGAAGTTCTACTTAAATATTTCCAGCATTTGTAAATTGCAAAAGTAAACAAATCAATACATCAATTTCCCTCCCCCACCCACCTGGGTAGTCACTTCTAGTCATTACTAAATTACTTAATGATTATTGTTACTCTGTTTGAACTTTAAAGAAATGTCTGGAGAAAAAGTTAAATAGGAACTACATGAAGATGCTGCATGCTGTTAGGAATAAATCCTAGAAGTAGCACCCTACAAAAAACAGTAGCTGTACAACCAAACTCTCATCTTACGAACATTCAAGTAAAATGATAAGAACATGTTGGACACTGTTAAGAAAGTAAAGACTCATAAGTGACTTTCTTCTACAAAATTCTACATATGAACACACCAGTGTTAGCTAACTAGCAAAACTTTACATTAAATTTTCTCTCCAAACCAATGCAGAGCTTTACAAAAATAATCTAAATAATCTACATATCACATCTAGCCTAGTTGGGTTTTAATAACAGTTTTTTGTTTCCTTATGCAAGATGGAAGTTTACTTAACAAAAAAAAAAGAAAAAAAAAAAAAAAAGAAAGAAAAAAAGAACCCAAGTTTACAAAGCCTAGGAAACAAATATATCTCATCAACTTGAAAAAGTATGACTAAATTAATAGTTTTTAATAGTGCATAATATTTTAATAGTAAACAGATTTTTCTTAGTAATTACTACTAAATTATCCTTTTTCGACTGGTTGGACCTTAAGGAAATGGCTCAAGAAAAAGCTAAATAAGAACTACACAAGGATTCTGTATAATAGCATGACTGGAGTTTGAACCCACTTACTGTCACAGTCCAGTACATTATCTCCTTCACCACAGGGACCTCCCCTTAGCTGTTATTGCCTAATCATTAGAGCACTGCCTTAATCAGACAGGCTCAGATAGGCTTCTAATGTTAAGGGATGTGAGTTCAAGTCTTGCCAAAATCCTTGTCTTTATTTTTCAAGTTGCTTGCTAAAATGTAAAGTAGTGTAAAGTAGCATAAAGTGTTGCAATAAAATTCAATAAAATTCAATAAAATAAGAGGCAATAAAATCTCATTAATTAATAATAGTGTGTCTGCCTCATAAGAAATTTGGGCATTTTAAATTGTCTATTTCATTTAGATGTTTTCCATTTCACCCATACAAGCCAACTGTGTGAAATGTTTATCTACAGTGTAACACCTCTATGTTGTGGCTGTTGCGTATGCTGAACACATGAGAGCACATAATATTCACAAGAAACACAATGCATCATCTCTCACTGGCACACAAAGCATTTACGACACAGACATAATCACTCTAGACATTAAGTGAAAACTGAGTGCTTTAATATTCAAGGGTAGGAGAAGGCCATCAAGTTTCCGAATATTGCAGAATATGGCACTAAAATTATAATGCCATAAAGTCCAATGCTTGCATAAGGTAATAAAATCTTCAATTCCATAATGGTCTGTTGGAAATCTCATCTTAAGGAACCTAACAGACATGGGTTGGAAATTTAGGAAAGACCATCGTGAATCCCTGTGTATTGATATTCATTGTTCTCCAACAGAGTGCGCTATACATTATTCATTTTAGCTGATCATTGCTGGAGTGTTACGAGTTGTCAAAAAAGAGTTGGACTGCAACCTACTTGAAGGTGGTGTATGTGGGAATTCTTCCATGAATTTCAGGTGTCTGCAGTCTGGAGAAAGGTCTCGATCTTAGAAGCCCAGTTGGCTGGTCACGTTAAGCCCTAGCACCTATATGATTGTCCCAACCCTATTGCTTTTATCCCAACCCTTTTAATCATGTGCTAGAAGGCATTGACTGAGGGTCTTTGTGTCCTTGGTATGTTGTTAAACTCTATCTGATGGTGAGGTTCAATTTCTGCAGCTCTGGGAAATGTGGAGTAACCCTTCATCCCATTGATCACAGGTTTACTATGACCCAGAGTGGTAGTACATGTTAAGGTCCCATCTATGGGTTAAATAGAAAAAAATGATTTTTAAAAATTGACTTAAAAAAATTTGAGTACCCATCAAGAATGAATAAAAGAAAAACGTTTTGGGCATAAATTAACCCAATGAGTTGACATGATATAAAACCCAATCAACCAAGACATTTCAACAAGATCAGATAACTCTTTCGATTTTGTGAATTGTGCACATTGAAGTATCCCATGATTATCAGATCAAGTTGAATCAGAAAGAGTAAAATGTCAGCATTGGTATCAATGCAACTTTGATTAATAGCTCAAGTATCTCGTTGGACAGCTGGTTAAGCTGATGGCCTTATTTGGGACAATAGGCAAAAAGGCAATCACTGGAAAGAAGTTTAGATGGGTAATTTGGAAGGATCGACATTTTGGCTTTGGCTTTGTTGAATGACACTAAGAGTTTTATTTATTCTTTTGTTCATTGTTGGCAACTTATCTTCCTCACACTTTTAGACCAAATGAAACTATCAGAAATAATTACACAAATGGAAGTATAAAAAAAAATTGAATAAACAAAAAGAAGAAATTTTTAAATCTTGGAAGAAAAGCAGAAAATTTAAAAAAAACAAAACACACAGACACACACACACAAACAGAATCTTTATATAATTTTGATTTTCTTTTTTTTTATTCTTTATTTCTACAAAAGTTTTGATAAGTGAATAATGGCACTTTCTCTGACCGCCATTTTTTTCTGCTTTTCTTCACTAATTTTTCTTCTTAGCTTTTTAACTGGATTAAAAGTTCATCATTGAGTGAAATCAGCATTCCATTAGATGTATTAACTGGCAGAATTAACAAAGTCAGTCTGATTTTCTTATCTACCTGCTTCTCTCCCCCACCTCATCCTCATATCTTTCTTTAATGATAATATTCCTCTAGTAATATTCTTACTAGCACTAATAATATATCTTATTATTTTTAGAACTGCTATTGTCCTTGTAAAGTCATCAGCATATGTTTTCCCCTTTCTTTAATCAAGACTACTGACTGATTTTATCAACATCATTATTATTACTGCCATTAAGATCCTAATTATCTACACATGATATCTCTTTCTAGTAATGGTTATTTAAATAGTATTTCCAATATTAAGATTATCCATACTATTAAGCTAAAGTTTGTTCGTTTGGTTATATGTCAGTCAAAGAATCACCAAGAAATGGATAGTCCCAGAGATCTTTATTTTTGCATGGATATTGACTTGTACTTAGATTCTGACCAATGCAGGGTTAATCTCCGAGATCATGCGAGTTAAATAAGACATCAGATGGCAAAATATTCCATTTCTGGCTAATTGGAGAAACGGATACGATAGACAAGGTAAAATACATGTTTTTCACATGGCCAGCTATATGCTGACTGTTAATTAAGTAGTGCAAAAGATAGAAAAACAAGAAATACTGTGTACAAAAAAGCTTCCAGATATTAATTAGAATCAGTTTCAATTTCTGAGATAAATTAAAGCAGGCGGTTTGGCATCAGCTGGACAATGAGGTAGTTTCATTAGTGCTTGACCAGTAACCATTTATCACACTGATACAAACTGTGCTATTCATGCACTGAGTTGGCAAGTATCGAACCCGGAATCTTATGGTTCTGGGGTGAAAGGAGTTGTTATTATCTATATTAATTACATGATTTGGACTGTTAAAATCATCATCATGTCATGCTGACAGCATGGATTTCGATGACTATCTCGTTATTCATCCCTAACAGTCATTGCTCCTGGCAGGTCTTCTGCACAGTATCCATAACTACACAGAGCTGATTGATATAGGTTTTTGCTGGTCGGCCAACTGGTGTGTCTATGTGTACGAGTCCACCAGAAAACATTACTTGTGAGTTCATCAGTACTTCTCCAGCTGTGAGCCTTTTACCTATGATCAATCGGCTGGTCACATCAAGCTATAACACCAATATGATTGTCCCAACTCTATTGCCCTATGGTAACCACCTGTATTGCCATTACTCAGACCCGGAGTGGTAGTAACTGTTAGGTCTCATCTATCGGTTAAATTGATAAAAAAAAGGAGTATAAAAAAATGTGTTTAAAAAAATTGAGTTCGAAAAAAAATACTGAATTCATAACAAGAATGATTTGGTTTGAGTTTGTTTTATGGCATATCAACCTCAGTGGGTCATTTAATGCCATAATAGTTTTGAAATAAATCAATTCTTAATGGATAATACAATTTTGTTTATCAACTCATGTTTTTCTATTTAACCCATAGATAGGATCCTAACAGGTACTGCCACTACGGGTCAGAGTGGACCAGGGAGCAATGGTGATGAAGGTGTGCTCCACATTCCCCAAACCTCCAGAACTGGAACCTCACCATCAGGGAGTTTAACGTCATTCCCAGGACATATAACAAGAGTGAATAAAACAAAATGTCTTCAGCATAAAATAACCCAATAAGGGTTGACATGCTGTAAAATTCAACCAACTAAGAATCATCATACTGGTGATAGCTTGTATGTCCTGCAAGACTAAAGAGATATTGACTCTGCTTTATGATTCTTATAAAAAAATAATTATTTGAACAAACACAAATCCTGCATTTATTGTCTAAGATTACAGAAGTTATTTTATCAGATATCTACAATTAAACATCATCAACAGTGACTTATCACATCATCATTTGTACTATTGTTAGGGGCATCCCATTGTAGTGTAATTGTTTGAAAGCTAGTCTCATAGATCCATTACTAATGAATCGCAAGTTCAATCCTTGCTGAATGCCCCATACCTATGACCTTGAGTCACATCCTACTCCTGCTAAACAGGTTGTGTAAATACCTACTGGTGTTAGCTTGTAGGTCCCACAAGGTTCAAGAGATATCGACTATCAGGATTTTCTATCTTTCTCAATATTTCAGCAGCAGCCGTAGAGCGGGAATTTTCACAGGTCATGCTACCATGCTAAACCTTTTACTCTGGCATAAGTATTGCTAAAAGCTTTCTCTGCTGCGATTTAACTATAGAAAAGGAAATATTTTTAGCATCCAAATGATATTTTATGGAAAATTCAGGAAGCTTAAGGAAACAAGAAAATAAGGTGCCAAATGTGTTGAACTCTGGGACAAATGTATAATGGCTCTGGGTCATTCATTTCAATGGTCAGGTCAAGAACATTTCAGCAACCCTTGTAGTAGTTGTAGCCATTCCAAAAAGCTACGATCATTCTCATTGCACAATTATCATCAACATAATTATTGTAATTTCTTTTTAATATTGTCTTGATTGATTTTTATGTCAAAAATCTAATTATCACGGCCATTATCTCTTATTTCTTCATCCTTATCTGTATAAAACCATGACCCAGCCATCAACTTTTCAACACTATATAAGATATTTAATCAACATTAAAACAGCTTTATTTTCAGCCAGTTATTACATTATTAATAAAACACTAGGAGAAAAGAGCTAGATGGAAACTACACAAGGATGCTGCATGCTATCATTATCAAATCATGAAGCATCAAAGACCACAAAATAGCAGCTATATGGCCATTTACCTCCACTCACACAAACAATTCAAATAAGACCAGCAATACATGCTAGGCACTCCTGGTGAATTAAGGATGAACTTATAGGTGACATTCTTCTGTGGACTCCTACACATGAACACACCATACTGCATACTATTTTGAACAATTCCTGGAATTAGCAAACTACAAAATAGCAGCTGTACAGCCACTTAACTTCTATCTCACAAACCATCCAAGTAAGTTTGAACTCATAGAAAACAACCAGCAAAGACATATACAAGAGTTATGTGCAGACACTGGATGCCAAGTTGAGGACCATCCAGAGGGGATGACCAATAGATATGGATGGCAAGAAAGAGAGAGTCATAGGAATCCGTGCTGTCAGCATGACTTGATTATGATGATGGTCGCATTATTAACAATAATGATATTAACAGAAAATTCACAACAAAGTAGACCCTCTACATTTCTGTCCTTCTCCAAGATCTCTAAGACATAGGGAGTAATGGGCCTTACCCTGCCATGTTAGCACATAATATGTTGGTAGGGGTTTGGGATTCAAAATTGTCCTCCCTGTAGTCTGCTCTACTTATTACCTATAAACTTGGGAAAAGACAGTTTCATACCTTTTCAGGAGGAGCAGTAATGAATAGTATATAGGAACAACTGCATCTGCAATTCAAACTCTGCTTGCAGGTTTTATTTTCAATGCTGATAATCATTACACTATATATATATATATATATGTGTGTGTGTGTGTGCATACATAAAAATGCACCAATACATTCATTAACATGGCTTAAACAAATGTATGGTGTGATCAAAGATTACATCTAGCATACTATATATATATATATATATATATAATTGCACATGTCCATTCATTAAGATACCTTAAAGAGGGGCATGGATGAAAAAAATCAAAGATTACATCTTATATATTCACTAAAATAACTTGATTAAAGAAAAACTCCCAACCAATTAACATGTCACTTACTCTGTGACTAAGTACATGTCATAAATCATGCAGCCAATTAAGTAGATAATATCCTGATGTGGCTTCCATAAAAATATATATATAAGAAAAGATGAACAAAAGTGATAAGACAAATAGGGATATTTCTTTTATATTATTCATTTTTCTTAATTGTTTTAAGGTATATATATATATATATATCTATATATAGATATATACATGAGGAGTAAAGGATTGTGTAAATCCGACAAAATGTGGTTGAAAATAGAGGAAAGTGCAGATAAAAAAAACAACTAAATACAAATTATATTTTGCCTCACTATTTTACTAAGCTTTTCAAATTTATTCTGAAGACAAATGGGCTCTACATTTAAAGATAATTTTGGGGAGGGCAGAAGATGAGGGGGGTGTACTGAGTAATAAGATGTGAGCTAGTCATACTGTTGGAGAACTCTGCGTTGACTCTATTATTTATATTCCTGTACAAAAAGTAATCAACATTTTCTGGATTTTTAATATTGCATTTGATATAATGAGTCACAACTGTGTTGAATGCCAAGGTAACTATGTTGAAGAAAATTGTTTCATTCATACGACAATTTTTTGGTCTTGTTAAATATAGGTTAAGTTCTGCTACTTTTTTAATACCCTGTATATGCTCATGTGAGTCTTCATTACTGTGTAGATATATGTATGCCTTTTATGTATACACAGATGCATTAAGTATTTGTATCTATGCATTTACATGCCACCTTCCCATGTATGTATGGTGATGACGATTTGTTTATTAAATTTTGGAACCTCAGCTGATACATTCAAAAGAAGATAATGTCTTTTCTTTGAAATCTGAACTGAAACTAATTTTTCTCTCTTTAAGCACAAATAAACAAGTTGCATAGAGAAAAATTATTTTAGAATTCAATATATATATATATATAGATATAGAGAAAGAGAGAGAGAGAGAGAGAGAGCTCTAACAATAAAAATTCAAATAAACACAGAATTTTCTTCAAATCATTTGATTTTAAGGGGTAAAAACTGGAATATTACACAAAAAGAATTAAATTTTACTTTACTCTACATAACAAAACCTGGATTTAATCATATTTACTAGATGAGTCAAAAGTTTTGCAATATTTTGGTACATGCTTGGTTGAGACACTTATATCAAGTGCTAAAAGCTTTGAAAGGTACCCACTGTGGTTAGAAGTATTGTGGTAGTTGGTTGTTTTGTTTTACAGCATATCAACCCTTTTTGGGTCATTTAATGCCAAATCAAGTCATTTTGATATTAGCTTGGTTACAGTACCTGCTGTTGCTTAAATGGTCACCCAACTAAGCATTGAACAGGTGCTTTTAATAGGATTTAACCATAAGCTCCAAATTAAGTGAACTTGGGGAAAAATTGGAAGGATTCTGACAGAAATTTGGGAAGACCCTAGAAAGGTTATTCTTTCATAAATATTTAATGTGACTCCTTGATTTTACCCTAAACTAAAAACCAATGTTGATAGCAACTGCAAAAGAGGACTTAGCTGACCATTTTGAATGGTGGAAGTTATATTGAAATAAGTATGTGAAGTTCCAATAAGTGCCCCAACCCTAAAGTCATGGTGTCATACTAGTGTCAGAGCTATGCCGTTCAGAACTCAAGTTCCTGGTAGGGCATACCAAGGTAGAGTGGTCTGGCACCCAGTGATATTAGGGCCACAACCCAGCCAAAGGGGCTCTGGTGAAAATCCAAAGGGCATCTCCATCATCATCAGGAATCAATGGCTTTTGGCATACTTGTCACTACATCTGTGCAAAATCTGCAGCAAACGTGGACATCTCTGTCCTCTGACCAGGATATGCATGTGGAGGACACTAACAATTTTGTTCATTTGGGTAGTGTGAATTTGTTGAATGGAGCGAGCTGAAATGACTCAGGGTGAATGCCATCACAACAACAAGTGTACTTTGAAGGGGGTAAAACTCTATTGCCCTAGGTAGGCCATTATTTTGTTTATGATCATCAGGTCACACTGACAGCAGGAATTCCCATGATTCTCTCTCACCCCCTGTTCCTATTGGCCAGTGCTCCTGGTAGGTCTTCTGCACAGCATTCAAAATCTGTTCAGAGCTCATTTCCATCAATGATAATCATTATGCTAAGTGCCTCCATATATATAAAAAACTGTTGCATCAACTTAGTGTCATTGACAGTTTAAGGTCAGTTGAATGCATTGGACAAGTTAAAGTCAGGTGAATTAAAAGATTTAGAAGTTAGATTGTAACATCAAATTTAGTCAGAAAGTATTGCCAAAGGAGAGTGTTTGAGAATTCTATCTATGCTCTCATCAGTGACTTCCTGTTTAGTTGAGAACAGATAATAGTTCATTGTAAATAAAGTAAATATGTGCACATACAAAACTGTGTCTGTGTTCTTCATCCCAACAGAATGAAAAACAGCAAACTGAAAAATAGTGGCCCAATGACAAAAAAAAGTGAGCATCCAAATTTGCAGAAAGAATAAGGGATATCCAACAGAAAGATAAGAGCAGTAATAGACAAACAAAAAAATCAGATGTTTAAAAAAAAACTAATAAAAAAACCCAAAAATTCTTCGTTTCCAAAACATGGATAACAAATCTGAAATCTGTACTCACCCGGATACTGGATCCACAGCAATGCCTCGGGGCTGATCCATTCGGGAGCCAAAGAGAATCCTCCTCCCACTTCCATCATAATTGGACATTTCAAGCCGACTAGTTTTGGCATCAGTCCAGTAGAGATGATTTGTAACCCAATTGACTGTGAGTCCATTACATTCTTCAACATCTGCAAAGAAAAAAGAAGAAAAAATAATGAAGAACAATGAATTAGAAAAACAAGTATAAAAGTCTTCAGAATCTGAAAGGAAAAAAAAAATGGTTTTGCATCAAAGAGAATACTTTTCTTAAAAACTTTTATAATTCTGAAAATCATAGAAAATCTACCGATATCAGTCTATACAAACACACACAATTTTCTTCTGCGTATCCTGTGTGTATAATGTGCACTCCTATGTCATAGTGGCTAACATGCTGGACTGCAACATTGTAGTAAACTCCAATTATGCTATTATGATCCCTAAGACTTGGTAAGGTATGAAAGCCCTCATTCCTCAGCTATGAGTTAAATAGTACCACTACTGTTCCTCTACAAGGATGGCTTTGGCATTAAATAACCCATGAAGGTTGATGTGCTACACCTACCATCCCAGATTCTTTAGTGCACAGATAAGATTACCCAAACCTTATAGATCATGTGCTGAGTTGGCGAGGACTGGTATTGAACCTTGCGATTCCTAAGTGAATGCTCTACTGAGTAAGCTAAACAGGCCCTATATGTATGTATATATATATATATATATATGTGTGTGTGTGTGTAAGTAAAGTTGGTGGAGTGGCCTATTGTCAGTATCAGCCAAACAGCGAGGGAGTCCATCCCCTTTTTGCTAGCACTAGATGCGGGAGATTGTTTTTGCTGAGATGGAGCGCCACACCTACAGTCAGCTCCCCACTTTACCATCGCAGATCAGATTACTCAATCTGTACTACTCATTCACTGAGTTGGCAGGGACTGGTACCAAACCCGTAACCTTGTGATTCTTAGGTGACTGAGCTAAGCCAGCCCATATATATATATATATATATATATAGGCAATGATTTTCTGAAATTATTCTAAGTTTTGTTTACTTCCTATTGCTTTCAATTACTTTAGAAATGCTTATTTCTTTTTTCTTCTACTTTTTCTGAAAACCAAAGTGTTATGAAAATAGGGGGGAAAAAAAACTCCAATGAAAACAGAGAAAAAAAAAGGAATCACAGTTTTGATCATAAGTAGATATGCCAAGCCAATTTGTCCAGCGAACGTGAGTCGTTCTGGATGTCCTAATGCATTGGCAGTTGGAGGGAAATAAGTTAACATTAAGAAACTGGATCTTTCAATGGAAAGGGAAAAAAACACAAAAAATGGAAAAGGAAAAAAAAGACGGGGGAAAAGGAAATTTTTTTTTGTTTCCTGGGGAGAAAGAATTTATTTATTATTTAATGTGTTTTAGTACTTTACTTATTTTTTGTTTTTTCATTTCATTTCCCACGTTTTTAACATCTCAGTCACCTTATTCAGTTGCATCATCATCATCTTTCTAACCGTTACTGACATTGGGAATAAATAGATTCATAGCTTTATTCTTATGTGTACTGCTTGGTTGGTATACAAGATGTATATATGTACACACACACACACACACACACACACATATATATATATATATATATATATATATATACATATATATATTACACACATACAGAGACACATTTATATACATACAGATACATATATACACATATGTACATTTATATATACACATACATATATACTCGGTCATACACACATATGTACAAAGACACATATATATATACATTATATATATACACACATATATACACAGACATCATTTTATTTATATTGGTAATCATCAATATTATAAACATCATTATCATCACAGTAATGAAAATGAAAATTATCATTATCTCCATCATTATAATTGTAGCAATCATCATCAGTATCATATTGTGACAATCGTTATCCTCATAACAGCCTACACCACCATCATCATCATTAGTAGAATTTTTATCATCATCATTGTCATTATTGTTAGTATATTTATAGTATTATTTTCATGTTCGCCCCCCCCCCTCCATAACACACACTCCTGACGTTGGTCACTTTGCTTTCTCTCAGATGTGAGCCTCATCTGAGTCATTCAAGACAAAAAAGCAAACAAGAAGTGTGAAAAAACCCCCCCCCAAAAAAAAACACCCTCAATGTCTAAGAGGAGAAATGCAAAAAAGAATTTTGGTTTTGTATCAAAAGAACCTGTGAAACATGTTGAAATCTAATAAAACGCAAGTCAGAAATAAATGCAAAAAGAAAAGAACAAAAAATGATGGACAAAAATAAGGAACAAAATTTGTGAATAAATGGGTGACAAATTTGCAGTTAAATGTAACAAAATAAGTTAGAAATAATGCATTTCTTCCTCTGGTAGTGTGTGTGTCTGTGTATGTAGTGTGTGTGTGTCTGTGTATGTAGTAATGATTGTGTATGTGATGGTGATAGTGTATGTGTGCATATGTATGGGGGATTGATAGTGTATGGGAGCATGGCGATGATTCTGTGTATGGGGGATTGATATACGTTGATGATTGTGTGTGTCTGCCTGGAAGATTGATAGTATATGTGTATATGATGATGATTGTGTGTGTGTATGGGAGATTGATAGTGTGTGTGACTGTGGTGGTGGTAGTGGTGGCGTATGTGTATGTCGTGGTGATTGTGTGCATGTCTATGGGGGATTGATAGTGTGTGTGTATGTATGGAAGATTGATAGTGTATGTGTACATGATGGTGTATGTGGGGTATTGATAACGTGTTTGTATGTAGTAGTGATGTGTGTGTGTGTGCATGTACAGGGGATTGATAGTGTATGTAATAGTGATGGTGTGTGTTTGCGGGAATGATTGTCTATAGGAACGTGATGAAGATTGTGTTTGTGTGGGGGGAGGGAAATTGATAGTGTATGTGATGTTGTGTGTGGAGTATTGATAGTGTATGTATATGTGATGGGTATTTTTTATGTGTGTGTATGGGAGATTGATAGTGTATATGATGGTGATGGTGTGTGTTAGCCATTGATACTGTGTATATATGCTGTATTGATGGTGTGCGTGTGTGTGTATTTAGGATTGATAGTGATTGTGTATGTGATGGTGTGTGGGGGGCTATCATATGTGTAATCATCCTTAGTGTAGGAATTTACCAACCCCACAGCACAAGCAGGATGTGACACATGGTTAATTACTTAATGGAGTTCAACAGTTAGAATTCCTTCTCCTAGACTGTATGTCATCAGTCATCCTTAGTGTAATCATACCAATCCCATGTATAATTTTATATTGAACTCTAATTGATTTGATAAAATCAAAATAAGTTTTTTGTATACATTCTTATTTACTTTTGGAAGTCTTTATAATTTAATATGAAATTTAATTAGATTAAAACTGAAATATTTGCGCCTGGTGAAGGGTTTTTGCTAGTTCAAATAAAAATATTTGGGTTCTTCAATGCCGAAATTACGGTCGTCACGCTGAAAGCACCGATTCCCGCTAAATCACCGAAGTTAAGCATCAATGAGCATGTTCAGTACTTAATTGGGTGACTACTTAAGCAATAACAGGTACTGTAAGTAACCTGTCCTTTTTTAATCAAAATGACTTGATTCAACATTAAATGACCGAAAAGTGTTGATGTTCCATGTCATTTCTTTATATTCTTAGCATCTTCTAAAGTTCTAAGATGAAGCAATGTCAATATCCATAGAATATTTAGACTTGTATTCTTACCTTTGTTGTCTTGATTACAATCTTTCACCTGCTAGGCTCTCTTGGCTTAAACACAGGTGAGCTATATTTGATAATCTTTAATTCTTTGTCAGAAAGGAAAGCCCAGTGGGCAAAATGTAACAATCAAATCAACAGAGGTGAGAAAGTTAGTTTGAACGAGTCGGGGAATAATAGTAACCTGAGGAAGGTTGAAGCATTTGACTAAAATGAAGGGATCAAATCAAGAAAGGTGAGAAGACTAGTGAGAATAGTTCTTTGAATAATAATAAACTCAAGAACACTGGAAAGCCTTCTTACCAAAATGTAGTAATTAAATCAACAAAGGTGAGAAGGAAAGTTTGAATAATTCACTGAATGATGGTAACCTGAGGAACATTGGAGAATCATTGACCAAAACATAGTTATTAAATCTATAAAGATGAGAAGGTTAATTTGAATAAATAATAGTAACTTGAGGAAGGATGGAGATCCATTGGCCAAAATGTCATAGGTTAATCAAGAAACATGACAGGCTATTTTGTTTAATCGGAATAATAATAACCTGAGGAAGGTTGGAGATTCATTGGGCAAAATATAATGAGTGAATCAACAAAGCTTAGGAAACTATTTTGATTCATTAAATAATAGTAACCTGAGGAACATTGGAGATCTATTGGCCAAAATGTAATAAGTGAATCAACAAAAGTGAGCAGGCTATTTTGTTTGATTTAATAATTGTAACCTGAGGAAGGTTGGAGATCCATAGGCTGAAATGTAATGGGTGGATCAACAAAGGTAAGGTGGTTGTTTTGTTTCATTTAATAATTGTTACCTGAAGAAGGTTGGAGATCCATTGGCCAAAATGTAGTGACCAAATCACCAAAGATGAGAAGCGCAGTTTGAATAGTTCTTTAAATAATGGTAAGCTGAATGCCAATTTGAATAGCTTATTGAATAGTGATAACCTCGGGATGTTTGGAGCGCCAACTAGCCAAAATATAATAACCAAAACAACAAAGATGAGGATTTTAGTCTTGATAATTCTTAAGAAAATCTAAATACAAAATTGAATGGCTAGGCAAGTTAGAAATACTGGATTACTTAAAAAATGGTATAATAAAAGATACATTCTTCTTTCCAAAACATTTCTCCCCAAGCTAAAAAAAACCCCAAAGTTTTAATAGATAATAAGAAATGAAGAAAGATAGAGAAAAATAAAGTAAGAATAGACAAATTCTTGTTACTACTATTGAATAAAATATAAAGAAATGAAAGAAAGTAAAGTTCCATCACCAAAATACAAAAAACTTCTAGAATGAATAGACAAAAACAGAATCGTAAAAAAAATAACAACCATTGAATTATAAAGAGAATAATCAAAATGTAAATGAAAGAAAATGAATTTTCTTCATCCAAACAAAAGATCTTCATTCGGAAAAAAAAAGAGAGAAGAAAAGTTTCTCATTTAATAAAAGTGAAAATGAAAAAGAAAAAAAGAAATCTATGAGAATGGTCGATCGAATGAAAGTGTGAATGAGCTGACACAATTCTTATCTGCATGACAGTCAAGTTGGCACCAGGAATACGTTGTCAGATACACAAGTTGGAAGGCTGGTGAGGCTGCGGCGGGAAGGCAGTCAAAGACTGGGCTGGGGAAAATGGAGAATTGTAAGTTCCAAGAAGATACAACTGCATATCCACAATGAATGGAAACACAGAAGTTTGGCAAAAAATGGTAAAAATTATCAGGAAGGAGACTGGAATCCGAGGCCGAATGTGGTTGGAAGATAACATTCTGCAAGGAATGCCATTGTGCTAAAATGCTACCTCACTACCTTAAGTGTTTAAAGTGTGAGCCAATATGTCGTCAGATATTCTTTTTGATGGACAGATTATCTTTGCTAAGCCCAAATTCAAACAGTGAACCATGATGCTCAATACATTCAGCTTGTTTGAGGGACCGAAGAAAATAAGCTTATTTTTTATTTTTATGTTCTCTTTGAAGAATTAGTTTTCTTGCTTTTCTTATTATTAACAAAAAAAAAAACTATTATCATAAATTGACTTACATAAATAAGAACACGTAAAACATGTAGAATTTTAAATATGAACAGGAGATTACTTCACATTGTTACTTTAATATATTAAATATTAAAGTAAGAATGTAATAAAAAAACAAAAAAAAAATCAAAGCACCTATTTATTTGTGTAACTGTATTAAAAATAAGAATGAAATTTATGATTATTTAGTTAGAAATAAATTTGATATATTTTCTCTTTTGTTAGAACCAAATTAAGGAATTTATTTTATTTATTTGTCAATGTAAACAATTCAATTAAATTTTAAGAATCCTTAATGTAAACAATATTTCTATGAATTTCTTCAAACAAAAGTATAAAAATTATTTCTGCATTTCTATTACTGATGTCTTTTTTTAATTCTTTATATATCATTAAGGGGAAAGTTTAATTCTGTTGGTATCTCATTTGCCAAGGAATCACAAGGTTCCAGGTTGATACCAGTCCTTGCCAACTCAGAATATGAGTAGCACAGCTTGGGTAATTTGATCTATGTGATAAAGTGGGGAGCATGGTAGGTGTGGTGCTGCACCTCTCTATATGGTCTAGCCAAGTGAAAAGGGGATAGACTCCCTTGCTGTCTGGCTGACAACAGACCTCTTTTCTGACTTTACTATATATATATATATATATATATTTACCAACCTCTCCCCGCGAGTAGTATGTTACACTTCATAAGTGGACCTTAACAGGTTTGAATTCATAGTTTTCCTTCTTCTAGACTGGTTACCTAGCCAAGGTTAAAGAGTCTAGTCTGCCCTACTATTTACCAATAGCTGGAGGGAGAGTATTTAGCATACCTTTCCCTGGGAAAGTGCTATGTGATATGCAACCAGCCTTATTAAGGATTTGAACTTGGGTTCATTTCCCATGACTCTAACCATTGCACCATATATCTGACTTTACTATATATATCAATGGTTCTCAAACTTTTTTTTACCTATTGACCCCCTTTTAATCTTATTTTACTATGGTGGACCCCATAGCCATTCGTTGTTTAAAAAATCCCATTGTATTTTACTTGCCTGGGTCCCAAAAAACATTAAATGGTCCCCGGGGTTTCATATGGACCCCAGTTGATAACCTCTGCTATATATCGTCAAGTCCTGCTGACAGCACAATTTCCCTTGACTCTCTCTCACCTTTTGTTTTTATTGGACATTCTCATGTTATATACTCATTCCTCATCAAGTTACATAAACAGAGAGAGACTTCTCAAGTTAAATAATGAAAGAGAGACAGTCATTGATTGGTTTAGATTAGAGATGATAATTCTTAATAGGTAGCCTTACTTGTTACACTGCTCTTTCTTGGTCTCATGGTTCTATCTCATCAGACACCATTTTCTTTGGGCTGACCTCTATCTGCTGGCAGGGGGGGGGTGATTTTCTTTCTTGTTTTCTTTTTACAGGCTGGGCTGGACATTTATTAATAATTTAATAAACACACAGGATTTCATGCTTCTTGATCAAGTTTTATTTTTTAACCCATATTTCCATCACTAGAAGCTGACAATCACATCTGCTCTCCCTGAAAGCTGGGTTGGATCTGCTTAACTAGAAACTATTCTCATATGTCTGTACCAGAGGTCAGTTGGGGTTATCTAAAACATCAATCCTAATCCCCAACAGTTATGGAAAATTACTCACCTCCACTTTTAAATCTATCAAACTTTATCTAAAATTCTAACTATAGGTACGCTCACAATTTATGAGTTCTCATAAATTGGAACACTGATGGCAAATCCTCAACACGGCATATAGTGTTTATACATATCTACATAATTATTTTTTAAAGTTATATTTGCTATGTACTTTAGAAATGATAAGTCAAATGAATAAGTGAGCCAAGAATTGAATTGATATCACCTGCTGGCCAAACCTTGTGTTGTTGTTGATTGTCCTCTGGTGAAGGAAAGATGTCCTCAATTGAAATAATAGTATCCAATCTTGAATTCAACTCTGATTTCCCATCCCTTATTGGTGATTAGTCAGACTGACTGTAGTCATTGATACATTATCAATCAATTGATTGTTGGTCACTTTCAAAAGGTTGGATGAGGAGGGGGGAGGTCGAGGAGGATGTCACAACAAAGGGATTGTCATTTAGAGAACTGACAGGCATAGAAGAAGACAGAAGACGTGTTTCCGAGGGAAATCAATGCATTCTTTTTGGGGTTTTCTCTCCTCTCTCTTTCTCTGTTCATCAGTCTATATTCATATCTAAGCTGGTGAGCTTAGATCTCAGTAAGTATATATCTATCAATCTGTTCTTCTGTCTCTCCCTCTATTTTCTTGTCTATCTATCTCAGTCAATTCATATATATCTATGAGGGGAAGTCAAAATTATCTAAAGTTTTGGTATAACATATCTTTATTATTATCACACCGTATTATATATATATATATATATCCCTGTCTTTTCTTGTCTATCTCAGTCAATTCATATATATATATGTGTTATATATCAATAAGAAATAAAGGTTTATATATTATAGTGTGTGTATAATTTGCATACTAGTTTTAACAAAATGGAGTTCAATAAATAATCATTTGGTGTTATTGATTTCTAATACCATTATTTTATTCTGAAACATTAAAAGCAGACCTATGTATAATTTCATTTAGAAAACAATTAAAAATTAAATTAAAATAAGTGGGATCTTTTTTATATGCATTCTTATTTAGTTTCATTAGTTTTTCTAATTCAATATGATATTTAGTATATTAAAATGTGAATACTTACACCTGATGTGGGCATAAATTTTTGCTAGTATATATAATTATGTATTTGAATATGTGTTGTATACTAAATGTTTTATGAAATATCTGCATGTCTAGTTATTAGCTGAAATGATATTATATTGTTTAGAGAGGAAAGACTATTTAATATTTATGTTTATTTTAATGTTTTGAGGTTCACTTAGCTTAGAAAAAATTATGAAAGTGTTTCATTAAATATGAAAGTTTTTTGATTAACTTTTGGATAATAAACAAAGCTGCAATTAAAACACCCAGACACCCATATATGCACATATAAACACCACCTATATATATATACACACACACACACACCACCTATATATATAATATATATATACACACATATACACATACACACACACACATATATATACACACACACACACATATATATATATATATATACACACACAGACCACATATGAATATATACCAAACTCACACATATATATATATATATATATATAATATATATATATATATATATATATGAGTTTTATATAACTCACATACACACATAAATATATGTATTTGACCTACAAATCTATATTACCAAAACTTAAAATTGGAATACAAATGTAAGGAAAAAATAAAATAGTATAAATATATATGGCATCTATTTATTCTTGAAACTGCTACATATTTCATTTTCAGAGTTTCAATGCAGCAGAATTTGGTCATAAAAATAACTGATTTTTTTTTTTTTGTATAATGGTCAACCAGAAATAGTTGAAATAAGTCTTGGTAGAAATTTTGTTATTTATATATTAATACTCATACTCATGTTCCTTTCAAGTATAACTGTTATCATCTCACAAAACCCTCAGGCTAAAAAAGAGACCGTTCACATCATCCAAGATGAAATGTCAAAATATAAATTCGGATTATCTGGTGGTGCTTATCCACCAAATTTTTAATTCTCATGGGTGTTGTCCCCTCAGCTAAATAAATAGACCATTCCATTTTTAAGATAAAGAAAGAAAGAAAGACGAGAAGAAAAAGGACATGATCACAGAAAAAATATAATAAGAAAGAAGGGAAGAGAGTAGGGGAAAGATAGAGAGAGGGGTGAATGCATGGAAACAATAATACTCATTTTGTTTCTGATCTTCATTTTTTTCTTGGTTCTAAAACAACCAAAATATTTTCCATAATATATATATTCTCATCAGATAAGCAATGTGGACCCCATAACAACATCATATATAAATATATATTGTTGAAATTCTTTTCATATTCTAGTAAAATAACTAATTCCTCCCCAAAATAGTAATCCTAACTTGAGCAAGTGTTTTTGTTCAAACAGCTGAAACATTCTAATAAACAAGCTATAAAATCTTTCTATGTCCTTGAAAACCACAAAATTCTGACCTTTCTGGGGGGAATTCATACACACCCACCTTTCCCAACAAAATCTAAAATCCATTTTCTTATCTTTTGTTGTTTTTTTTATCCTTGAGAATATTTTGTAACTTCAGATAGCCATATGATGTTTACAACATATTATTATATTGAAAAATATTTTTGTTGAAATTCTATACATAAATTGTCTTGGTATATAATCTGGAATATCTTAATGCGACTATTTTTTTCAGTCTGCATTTCATTGGTACAATGTGCTCAAAATTTCAAGGAGGGCCAGTTCTTCATACCGGACATGTTGAAAATGTTATATACCCCTTTGCCTTTTGGGAATTGGTGAGAGGAAAGATGATGGGTTCTTACTTTTGGCTGGCGGCCTTCTTCCACGCTGGGTTGTCTGCTCATTTCATTGTTAATGAATAAGCAAGACTTGTTTTTCAAGATGTCTATTCTTTATTCAAAAACTCCAAAGCCTAAAAGTATCCTCAACCGTGGTGAGAAGTTAGCATCTTAGGGGCAAAGTATCCTTACATCTGCTCTTTTGACTAATGGCCAAAATCTGACGAATTAAATCAGCTACCTTCTCATGCTTGTCTTTAGCCAATCAGCTTCCAGGTCAGA
Source organism: Doryteuthis pealeii (assembly GCA_023376005.1). Lineage (NCBI taxonomy): Eukaryota > Metazoa > Mollusca > Cephalopoda > Myopsida > Loliginidae > Doryteuthis > Doryteuthis pealeii. Next base: position 114,367,835 of record CM042138.1, read on the forward strand.
GAAGATAAAGTGCCTTGTTAATCACCTATAACCATCCCATTATTTGAATTTTAACTACACTTACAGACATAATTTGTAGGTACCCACAAATTATGTACAAAAAGATGAAAGACAGTTACAAAAATAATTAAAGGAGAAAAAATGGGACTGTCTATCTCTCACTCTCTCTCTCATATATATATATTAAAAAGTAAGTAGGCAGAGTAGCCTATTGTTGTCTGTATCAACTGGACAATGAGGTAGTTTTTCCTTTTTTTTGCACTAGACTAGGGAGAACCTAACTGGACATATCCAATCTGTGCACCTACTATGCTGAATTGGCAAAGGTTATACATATATATCAATAATTAGGGGAGTTCTTTTATTTGTTCTCTATAGCTATTAAATTAAGTATGCATCAAGAGAGAATCTCTGATGATGATAAATGGGAAGCCATGTTGCTGTAAGGAGTAACTTATTACAGAGAATTTCAATTTATAAACTTAAACAAGTAATAACAAGCATGGGCTGCCAACAACAGACATCTTGAAATATTTTTTGTCAGGAAACTGCAGCAAAAGTTGTCCTGTTAATAATAACCAAATAGATTTGTTTCATTTTCATTTAATCTCACTTGAATTTTTATTAAAGAAGTTTTATGATATTGTCCTGATGATGGTTAATATATCCTATATATAACTTTCAAAGAAGAAAAACTTAAACTTTGAAAGTTTAATATTGCTCTGTACGTAAATGATTTAATAGTTATCCTATATTGAGCTCTCTTAGGATTTATAAAAAAACCCTTGTATGAATATATATACGTTTGCACCAACAAAAGCATACAGTATAGTTGTACAGTGAGATTATGATAATAAAATCATCCCTTACTTACCAGTCATTTGGATTACATTACGTATATATATATATATATATATATATATATATATATATATATATATGTGTGTGTGTGTGTGAATAAAAAGGCCTTAAATACCATAGGTATTGTGATTACGGTCTTTTTATTCACAAATAAATTTGTTCTGTTTATAAAAATTAAACATTGAGCTCTCATACGGAACCTGAACTCTACAACAAACTATTGCTAGAGAATAGGACCAGCCTAGAATCACCTTGTATCAAGAAACTTGGAACCCCAACAAAGAATATAAACAAAAATGCTTTAATATAGGCAGAACTATTTACTCATTCATAAATAAACACACCCTAATAAAATTTGCTTTTTCATATACATATGTATATATATGGCAAACAAGCTAGAATAAGGAAAAACTCTGAATTTGAATCATGAGAAGTCTTATTTGGTAGAATCTGTGGCACATAAATGCTATAGTCTTATGTTAGCTTATTCAAAAAGTGCCACTGATTCTACATCGGTCTTTTCCACTATAAACAAATCCTCTGTTCATATCTATACCTAACTATAGGGCCATCATACGGCAAGATCGATGAGTTCATCATATATCTATATATCTCTATATATAAGTATATATACCCCTATTTATACATCCTTTTGTTCGTTTGTATATATAGGTATATATATTATAAAGTTTTTGTATAGATATATATGTGCATGTATGATATCATTATCTGTATGTATGTAAATATATATATATATATATATAGGTAAACGTTTATGTATAGATAATTTACAATGTGTATTATGCATGTGCTGACTAGCACATACCCTTGTGTATATTCATTTTTGTATGAAAACAGAATTAGATAAGATGAGTGTATAAATTCCCCTCTGGGTATCTATAACAATGCATCAAGTTGTGTTATACTTAATATATTTTGTAAAATAAACAAAACAAACTGTCACATGCTAAATGTTCATTTCTCTCTCCTCTCTTTCTTTTATCTCTTCTCTTCTGACTCTTTCCCTCTATTTTGATACACAGATATATGTACCTATAGTATGTTCAGCCAGTCATATATATATATATATATATATATATATGCATGTCACATACATATGCACACAGTAGTGGTATTTGCACCTAAACATTAACATATTTACATATGCATAAAACTCAAAGGCCTATGCATATTGATACGCAATTTCAACACACCAATGTAAAATTATTTTGTCCATATCTTTTCAATTTTCTTTATTTCTCAAAATCTTTCTTTCCTGTCTGAAGATTGCCATGTAAAGATGCGCATGAAATCAAATGGTCACAGATAAGCATCCATGTAATTAAATATATATACAAAAACTAATTTATACATATATGTAGAAAAATAGAAAAACACTAAGTGTTCCTAAAGGTGAATTATTTATTCCTGATGGTAATATTGATGCTATAATGTTTCAGTTTAACCAACCTTCATCAGGACATGTGAAATCTTGTGTGGAGATGGTAGGAGACTTGAGGGATATGAGAAGTGCTGGTCTATATATATATATATATATATATATATATATACAAATATCAGGTTTTTTTCATCAAACATTTCATTAGAGTCTAATTGGTGCAGCCATACAGTAGGACTGATATGACTTCAACTTGGAAGAATTTCCATTACAAAAACCAAAGATACCAGGATTTTATTATTTCTAGTGGAACATTATACAAAACCGATATTATTAGCTTTCATTCTGGATTCTTTAGTCTTTAGGAGAATGAAAACTCCAAATTCAAACCAGATGTACTCTGATAGAAAGTGACCTTGTACCACATCCTGCTTGTGACCGAGGGTTTGGATGAACACATACATTTATATTTTCCACAAATTGAACACTTTTTTGTATATTCTATTTATGTATGCTCTCTGTTTATCAAGTGTAAATGAATATATTTTTGTTACCTAAATATATATCTACCGTTTATTTATTTTTTCCTTCTGTAATTTTCTACAATGCACCATGTATTCAACATATATATATATATATATATATATATATATTTAGCTCCCTTCTGGAGCAGTAATAATTACTGCAGAGAAAATGTTAAACAATAATAGACAAAAAGAAGATGAAGGCGTTCTCTTTCAAATGAGAAACAAACTTGGTGACCCCATGCAGGAGGGGATCTGAGGCCCAATCTAAAAATGACATGATTTGAAGTGAAGATATTTTGGCCAACTTGGACATGTAAAATAGGAAATAAAATACCCAGCATTCCAAGGTGAATAAAATGCTAAGTGGTTTCCTATTAATAGAGGTAAGAATTTTTTTTCTGGTCAAAAAACAAAAATAGGAGGGTGTGCTTAGATTAAGATACATAGGAGTTGTCTTGGATCCTCTGCCAACATAACTGCCAATGGTAAACTGATTATATATATATATATATATATGACCAGCACTTCTAATATCTCACAAGTCCGCTACCTACAATCAGATGGATATTGAGCTGAATTGCAAAGGGCTTCTTGGAGTTAATAAGTGACAATGAGTATATCAGGCCTTTTTTACTATTTGAAGAGCAAAGGATTTTTTTAGTTTATAACTGACAATGAGTAAATTGTTATTGTCAAATCATCATTGAGTATTCCTATACTTGGTCAAAATTACAGGTATAATCATGATATATCAAGGATAGAGTAAATCAAGATGACTGGCAGTGGGACTAGCCGAGGTTTTGAAATATGATTTAGGAGAAGGTGAAATTAGATTCATATTAGAAAGAAACAAGAAAAGAAATATTTTTGTGAAAGAAAGAAATGTATTTAGGTTGAAAAGAAGAAAAAAATTAAAAAAAGAAAATTTTGGTTGGATTTTACTGCATGTTAACCCTTGTTGGATTATTTTATGCTGAAAACGTTTTGTTTTATTCATTCTTGATGGGTATTAGATATCTATTTCAAAACACGTTTTTTTTAACTATTTTTTTTTGTATTTAATCTATAGATGGGACCCTAACAGGAACTACCACTTCAGGTCAGTCGACCTGGGAGTAATGGTGATGAAGGGGTACTACGCACTTCACAGAGCTCCAAAATTGAAACTTCACCATTAGATGCAATTAAAGGACTCAGGCTGCTTACAGTAACAGCTGTTGCTTAAGTGGCAATTAAGTATTGAACAGGCACTAATCTACATTCCCCAGAGCTTTGGAATTGGAATTTCACCATCAGATAGTTAAATGTCATACCCCGGACATTAAAAACCTCAGCTACCATCTTCTTGCACATAAGAGGATGGATCAGAGTTTCACCTTCTCTGATAGGATCCACTTGGTGAGGGGAGCATGAGGTTTTTAAAAGACCCAAAACTCCCCAGTGACCCAGTCAATGACAACACCTTCCAAAATGTAGTAAGGAGCGTATATTTAAAGAATTATTTTTTTGTCAAGTTTTTGACTTCATTCTTTTATTTTATACATGTAACTAGCAAGTCTTTGCATGGCTGTTATGTATCCCTAAGCCAATATATGAACTATTCATAAAATACACAGAGCAAATCTGGAAAGGAGGTGGCCTAATAACATGTCAGGTCAACTGGTGGAACTGATGTAATGTTTCAAAACCTGAAATCTGTAAGGAATCAATGCATTTCAGTGATGTTTAACAAGATAAAAAGGGTTGGGGCTTGCCATAAGGGCAATAGGATTGAGAAAATAATATTCAGAAAAAAAAAATACTGAAGGACAGAAATCGAAGATCAAGAAAAAACAGAAAGGAGGGGAAAAAAGGAAAGAGAATAAACAAAGATAGAAGGAAGGAAAGAAAAAGAAAATGAATGAAGAATGAAATGTAAAAAGAATAATGGCAAAGATAACAGAAATAAAGCAAATAGAAGGAAGGAAAGAAAATGAAGAGAGAAAATGAAGAGAGAAAGGTAAAAAAAAAAATACTGGCAAAAAGAAAGAATAAATAGAAGGAAAAAAGGAAAGAAAATGAAGATAGGAAAGTAGAATGAATACTGGTGAAAAGAAAGAAAAAATAGAGAGAAAGGAGAATAAACAGAAAGAAAGAAGGAAAAACAAAATGAAGATAGTGAGGTAAAATGAATACTGGCAAAAAGAAGGAAAGAAAATAGATAGTAAGAAAAAGTTAAAAAGAATATTAGCAATAGAAAAAAAAGCAATGAAATTTGTACTTTAGGAAAAATACCACAACAAGCCATATATATATATGTATCAAACCAGAAAAAAAATAAAGAGAAATGAATAGATAAAACACAAATACATAAATAAGAAAGGAAAAGGATATGGTGACACAGAAAAACAAAACTTAGTTAAATGAAAAATATAATGAACAAAAAGAGAGAGAGAGAGAGAGAGAGAGAGAGAGAGAGAGAGAGAGAGAGGGGGGAAAATAGTTGAGGAAGAAAATCAAAAGAAAGGAAAGAAAAAGATACAAAACAAGAAAGAAAGAAACATAAAATGATTGAATAGAGACAGAAAAAAATGAATAAAAAAATAAAGAAGACTGATAGAAAGTTCAGTTTTATTGGTGGAATAAATTACTTACATTGAATCGTATTTAATGTATAAATTTCAAAGCTACAAAAAGCCACAAGTAATCATCACACTTGATGGTGCCTCACATGGAAGATTCACTTCCTCTGATCCACCCTTCTGGCACCAGGCAGGGGCCTGGCCCAGAAATATGAGATGGCTGAATGACATAACAGATAGACAATGCCACCGGCAAATAGCTATTTCCCACTGGAACCTCTTGAAGCATTCACTGATATTATCCAATTCTAATTATCTCCAGAAGGAGAAGCAGTTCTGGAAAATCACAGAAACTAGCAGAACTTGGAAAGCAGGTTTCTGGCGGCAAAGTATGATTGGTTCAAGATTTGGGGTTTGAGGTAAGTAGTATGGATTTGGTTTGTGATACAGAAGAAAAACAATCAGGATTGCAAATGTTGTTTACTCTTTGTTGCTCTTTATGAGATGAAGTATCATTGTAATATCCTTCTTGATTTATTTTATAACAATAAAAATAAATGGAAGAACACCTGAAGGTCAGAGATGAAGTGAATGGCAATGTTTTTAAGCTAAAAATTTTGGCAACAGATTTTACAAGAATGTGAGATATTAAGCACAGATTATAGTTACTAGAGCTTGTACAAATAAATTATAAGTACGCATGTAAATTTTTATATAATTACCAGTAGATTGAATGAATGATAATTAGAATGACTTATTTAGGAATAAAGTAAATGAAAAATTATTTGAATGATTTGTATGGAACCAAGTGGTGTAATGGTTAAAGTCATGGGAAATGGACTCGTTGCCTCGAGTTCAAATCCTGGATGTGGTAATTGCATTTCACTTAGTGCTAATACCCTTGGGAAAGGTATGAATCCTACTATCCCTCCAGCTATGGATAAATAGTAGGGCAGACTGGGCTCTTTAACCTTGGTTACACAACAGTTCTAGGAGAAGGAAAATTCTGAATTCAAACCTGTTGAACTCTGCTTAAGAAATCGACCATGTGTCACATCCTGCTTGTGCAGAGGGGTTGGTAAATACATATGTGAATGATTTGCTTAAAAGTAAACTGAATGAAAAATTATTCATACAAATCAATTGAATAATTGCCTGAATTACATGATTACTCATAAACTGAATAAATAATTGCCTGAATGAAATGGTTCCTAGTAAACCGAATATAAATTATCCATACTAGTCAATTGAATGAATAATTATCCACAAAAATATATTGAATAAATAATAAGCCAATGTTTCAAAATTTTAACTTTTTCTTGGACAGAAAGTGTTATTTTCTTATTGATTATGCCTAAAATAAAGGCCTGTTTTTATCTTCCAGCTTTACTTTAGTATCTACCAAGGAGTATATAACAAAAACATGATGAGTATCTATATTTGAGGGCTGACATGTGAAAATGATTTATATTACAGTTGAAAAACTAATCACTGCTAAACATTTTTGTTCCCTTTTAGTAGAAATAATTGTAAATTTTGATTCATGTTGTTTTATTCAGACCTTATGTAAATGGAATGTGGAAATATTTCCCCATTTTTACATAGAAAATATGTTAATTTCTAAATTTCATTATCCAAGGCACAAAAGCAAAATTTAAAGAGAATATTGAACATTTTTCTATACTTTTACAACAAAAGCCATTAAGAAATAACATAGACTATCCAGGACCAAGCTGTGTGTTACACAGTGTAATGAATGAATATAAATCATGTTTGTATATTAATTTAATGATGACATTAACAAAGCCAGAACTTAGCAAATGAGCTACACAAGTGATTTGTTTATAAGGTTGAAAGCTTTTGTAGGACCAGCCACATTTCTTGGCTAAGTTGATAATAGAAGAATGGTGCTATAGATTCTCTGAAAGGTACTCCTCTGGTTTTGAAATTTTCCTTTTAGACTGGTTGCTTTACCAAGGCTAAGGAGTCTCATTTTTTGGTTGCTTTATCAATACCAAAGAGTCGCACTCTAGACTGGATGCTTTACCAAGGCTAAAGAGTCATTTTTGGTTTCTTTACCAAGTCAAATGTGTCTCACTCTAGACTGGTTGCCTTTCTAAAGCCAAAGAGTCTCATCTGCCCTGTTTTACTCAAAGATGGAGAGAAAGATGGATCCATGCTTTAGCAAGAAAGTAAAATGCCAACTACCTGGTCAGGTGTCAACTTGAATTACTGAGCCAATTTCTTAAAACAATAACTGTTACGCCACATGTGCCTCCAATATTGAATGAATGAATATGTTTGTCAGACCAGTAGATAAATGATAATCTCTGCTCATAGAATTATTCCTTTAATCTACTAGTATGGATACATCAGTAATTTCAAGAATGCTGGCATTACATGGAGGCAGCCATATTGTTTGGGTTGAATCAATAGCATAGACTATAGTATACTACTAATATATATATATATATATATAAATATGTATATATGTAATTTGATTTGATTATAAACAAATTCTGTCTGTCTGTAAAAGCTTTATCTGCAGATGGTGTGGACAGCAGAGTCAAAAGGGTTAGTTCTGTTGAATGGGGTTAGGGTTGGGAGTGAGAATGGGGCAGATCATCCAGGCAAATAAAAATATTGAAAGAAAAAGAAAAAAAGATAGTATTTATGACTGAAAGAGAAGAAATATTGACTGAAGGAAGACTTCATTATGGAACTGCTGGACTGGCCAGAATAGAATGCTATGTGGTGGGGGTCAAGTGTGGGGGTTTTGGTAGTGGAGGTGGAGTAAGGATATCTGGTTAAGGAGGGGGAAAGGGATGGGAATGGTGGGGGAATTATTTTTAAATTTATAATCTACAAAATAGAAAAGAATAAAATCACATGACGAAGAGAAAAATAAAAAGGGTAAAAAATATGATAAAAAATATTAAGATTTTCTAAAAAAAACTATGAAATAAATAAAAGAAAAGAAAAAAATGAAGGTAATAAAAATGTTTTTCCATCATGAAAAACCTAATGAAGTCTGAATTTATACTCATTGTGACAAAATTATATACTGACCACATACATGCATACATACATGATTATTTATGTGTGTGTTGGTGTATATGCATGTATATATACGTGTGTGTGTGTGTGTGTATATAATATTAGGTAGAGTCAAAAGTTTTGCAATATTCTGGTAATGTGAGGCACAACTTGGTAGTTTCACATGGTTCTGCTGAAGTTGTGAAAGAGACAAACCACCCCAGACTATTGGATACCAAAATGCCTGATACTCTCAGAGTGCTACTCACTAGATTTGGCTAACACACATTTATATATATAAAACTAGGTTCTGAATCAAAAGTTTTACAATATTTTGGTAATATAAGACACAATTTGGCAGCTCCAGATGATTTTGCTGAGGTTGTGAAAGCGACAAACCACACAGAACTGACCACATTTGCCTGATATTCTCCTAGTGCTACACACCAGATTTTATTCTATGGTTTGAAGCAGGCCCTCAGAATCAATCGTTTTAGGCCAATTTGACCTTGATCATGAAGTTTCTTGCAAGCCAAGCAACATCTTTTGAACAATCTGTTTACTGTACCATGATCAAGTTCATCTTTACCTTCTGTATATCAAAGGTTTTTGGTTGCTTCTGCAGCATTAGAGCTAGATTTAATTTATCTATTTATTCATTGATTAAGAGCCAGTTTAGCTAAGTTGGTTGAGTATTAGCCTAGGAATCACAAAGTTCCAGGTTTAATAGTGGTCCCTACCAGCACGGCTTAGGTAATCTGCTCTGTGTGGTAAAGTGGGGAACTGACGGTAGGTGTGGTGCTCCATCTCATCAGAAACAATCTCCATGCTAGCAAAAAGGTGATAGACTCTTTCACTATTAATGACAATAGGCCACTCCACTAACTTTACTTGCACATATATACATATATATATGGAGGCGCATGGGCTAGCGGTTAGAGTCGTGGAAAATGGATTTGTTGATTCGAGTTCAATTCCTAGATGAAGCTGTTGGCATTTCACATTGTGCTAATACCCTTGGGAAAGGTATGAATCCATATATTCTCCCTCCAGCTATGGGTTAAATAGTAGGGCAGACTGGGCTCTTTAGCCTTGGGTAGGTAACCAGTCTAGGAGAGGGATAACTCTGAATTCAAAATTCCTGAGGTCGGTCATTGATTGGGTTTGTGGCAACCTTTGATGCACCAATTCTTTCCTATCGACTGTGCCAAAAAGTGTGGATGGTCCAACACAAGCCTTCACCACTATAAACAAATCCCTGTGTGGGAGTTCATTGTGTGTATGAACCCTCATACTTCGAAAATTGACGGGAGAGTCCATAATATATATATACATATATATGAGTGTATGTGGGTGTGTAAAAGAGAGAAAATGCCTGGTTCTGATCTAAAAATATCTTTTAATATTTTAAATATTATGTTTGGATCATTCATCTTATTGAAATTGAAGCTCTTATCCTCAAATTGATTTTACCATTTATCTATATTCACCAACGTATCATATATTTATTGTCATTAATACATTTACACTTGAAAATAAACAAAAAATTCCACTTGAGCATTTAAAGATGCAACTGTCAACAAAGTTCTTGGTACATTTGAACACACTAACTGAAAAAAAAGGACGACTTCTTTCAGTGATAATACAAAGCTATATTTATACAGCTAGACATTTTAAGTTATTTTTTTTAAAAGTCCCTTAAAGATCTTAAATTTGAAATTATGGAAATGATATACGAGAACACTTTATTCAAGTGGTTAAAGTTTTTTGTTTTTTTTAAATCAATAGAATTTTTTTAAAAGTTTGATTAGGAATAATAAATAAATAAAAGTTATGTATATTGTAAGAAAGAGAAAAAATACGAAAGGATGTATTAGAAGGAAAAGATTGAAAAAATAAAATTAATTTGATTGAAAGAAAAATAAGAATTAAAAAGAAAGAAAGGAAGGAAAAACAAAATAAAAGTGGCAGATGAAAGAAAGAGAAAAGAAAGAAAAAACGAATGGAGAATAAAGTGAAAAAAGAAAGAACAAAGAAGGGAAGAAAAAATAGAGGGGTATTAAAATAGAAAATAAAATAATGGAATGAAAATCAAATGAGAAAAGAAGAGAGAAAAAAAAGGAAGTATTTTTTAGTTGGTTGGATTTTATGGCATGTCAACCCTTGTTGGGTTATTTAATGCCAAATAGATTTTATTTTATTCATTCTTGATGGTTATTCAATTTTATTTCAAACTCAATTTTTTAAACTTATTTTTTTCTATTTAATCAATCCATAGATGAGATCCTGAGTCGACCTGGGAGTAATGGTGATCAAAGGGTACTCAACATTCCTCAGAGTTCCATAATTGGAACTTCCCCCCCATCAGATAAAGTTTAACATCATGCCCAGGATATTAAGACCTTCAGTCACCACCTTCTAGCACATGATAAAAAGGTTTGGTGCTCACGATAAGGACAATAGAGCCAGGGCAATCATATAGGTAATAATGCTTGATGTGACTAGCTTATAGATTAGAGTGGACCTCTCTGACCACCATCTAGCCTAAGTAAGGGCCAAAGTGGAGTGTTGCATATCATGGATTGCTCAGTCACCGGGATTCAATCCTTAAGCATCAGAGGTTGCCAATCATGTCCAACCAGTGGCCCCATTGTAGGGAAGGGGTTACCCCTCTGCAGAGGTGCAGTTGCTGTATTCAACAGCCACAGTCGACAGGAAAAAGAAAGAAAAAATGAAAACAAAAGGTGAAAAATATAGAAAGAAAAATAGCAAAATAAAGATAAATAATTTTAAAAATAGAGGAAGAAAGAAAAGAAGAATGAAAAGAACTAAAAATAAAACACTTTTTTTCTTGCTGTTTTAAAATCTCTTTTCCCTGGCTATTTTCTTTGTTATTACTGAATTCACATATTCTCTAATTCTGTCTTTTTTATTATTCCTCTATTCTATTATTCACTTAATTATTTATTCCCTTATTTGCCACTTCCGCCATATTTCCATTTTACATTTCAAATATGTTTCTTTGTCTACATTCAGCAAATCTGTTTTTTTATACAAATTCCTGTTTTTTTTTTTTTTTTCATTGATTTACTTCCTTTATTTTTCTTTGTTTTACTTCATTTTTATTCACTCGTTCCTGCATTAAGTATTGCAAGTAATTTTTTAAAAAATCGTCTGCTCTTCTGTTCTCACACAAACATCCTTGTTAAGACTACCACTGACAACTGGTTCTCCCAGTTAAGAACAGTAATTCATCCCTTAGAGAGACTGCCTAATTTTTTATGCCTCCTCACTTGCCGAACCACTCCAACCAACAGAGGGTGACAGGAGGCTTACCAAGAGTTACCACTCTCAACCTGGAAATTATGAGTTCAATCTGTAGCCTCACAAAGCAATTCACTATACCTTCCACTCCATTAAGTTTATTTACATTTTTGCTTTTTCTTTTGCTCAAGAGAGGGGGGGGGTAAGAAGGAAAAAGAAGAAAAGTGAAAAAAGAGAGTTGATATCTAAAAAAAAAAAAAAAAAAGAATGAGAAGAAAGAGAAAGAGGAAAAACTATATGAATGAAATAGAGTGAGAATCAAAATTTAAAAATGAATAATGAAAAAAAGATAAAATTTGGATAGAAAGAAAACAGAAAGAAGAGAAGAGGAGAGAGAGAGAGAGAGAGAGAGAGAGAGAGTAAAAAAAGTTTGTAAAGAAAGAAAAAAGAGAATAAGATACAATATAAGAAATGTAAAAAGAAAGAAGAGAAGAATAAAAACAAGAAAAAAATAAAAACATAGAATTTATTTGGTTGGTTGGATTTTATGGCATGTCAACACATTGGATTATCTTATGCCGAAGATGTATTTTTAAAAACTCAATTTAAAAAAAAAAACATTTTTTAAAATTCTTTTTTTTCCCTTCTATTTAACACATAGATGGAACCCTACCAGGTATTACCACTCTGAATCAGAGTAGACATGGGAGTAATGGTGATAAGGAAGTACTTTGCATTCTCCTGAGCTCCAGAATTGGAACTTTACCATCAGATAGAGTTTAATGTTATACCCAGAACATTAAGACTCTCAGCCACTGCTTTCTAGCACATATATGAGAAAAAGGGTTGGGCCATAAGGACAATAGGATCAGGAAAATCATATAGTTATTTACTAAGCTTAGCTTAGATGTGGTACAAGGCCAGAAATATGGGCGCCCATGGAGAATCGAACTCACTAGCAATGGTGTACTAATCTAGCTGACTATGTTGGGAAAATCATATAGGTGCTAGGGCTTGACATTACCAGCTGATTGATCAGAGGGGCATAGAATTTGGAAAGAATGAAAAAGAAAAGAACAAAAAGTACAAAATAGAATAAAAGGGAGAGAAAAAAAGGAAAAAGAATAAAGAAAAAAATAGAAAATTTGAAAGAAATAGAAAAAGAAAGAAAGAAAAATAATGAAAAAGTATAAAAATTATAAAGATAAGAAAGAGAAAAAGAAAACAAAGATGCTAAGAAAAAATGAAGGAAATTTAGAGGAAGGAAAGCCAATAAGCATTCATCATTATTATGTTGTACTGGCAGCACAGATTCCCATGACTATCTCGCCACTCATCCCTATCAGTTATCACTCCTGGCAAGTACTTCTCATGGCATCCAGTATCTGTACAGAAGTGATCAATGTAAGTGATAAGATTAAATCAAAGATGGCCAAAGATATAAACTATTCTGATCTTTATTTTAGATTGAAAATATATAATGAAGAAGAAAAAGAAAGAGATAGGAAGGGATAAAGGAAAAGAGAAAGGAATACAAAATATTAGAGAAAAGAAGAAAATAAATGAGAGGATGGGAAGAAAGAAAAAAAAAAGAGAAAGGAAAGAACAAGAGTGGCAGGGAAAAGAAGGGGAAAAATGAGAAAAGACAGAAAAGGAAGGGAAAAAGGAAAGAAGAAAAAGGAAAGAAAGAAATGGGAGACAAACAAGAAAGAAAGAAGAAATAATATCAGAGAAAAGGAGGAAGACAGAAAAAAAGAAGGCAGGTAGGAAAGAAGAAAAGAAAGAGAAGAAAAGAAAAAGAAAGGAAAAATGTTAAGCAAAACAAAAAGAGACAGGTGAAATTCTGAAGAGTTTGAAAGAAAGAGAAGAAAAGAGGATGCTGGGAAGAGAGAAATAAAAATGCTAAGTAGACTCCATGTTTGGTTAGAAACCACACAACTGTTTGGGGTTATTAAGTTGACAGTGTCACTATTGGTTGACTTTAAATGGTTTGGAAATTTTATTTGCTCTTCTTTCCACTCAACTCATAGCACACATTTCCTTAGAATACTCAGGTCTTGTGAAGGAAACAACAGTAATAAAAAAGGAGATAATAGAAATATATACAGAGAACAGTATTCAGTTATATTTCTATTAAGTTATCTACAACATATATATGTATATTGTCAAATGTATATAAATGTATACAGGTGTATAAATTGTATAACAGATACAGTCCTGACATTTTCCAGGTTTAGTTGGACAGGTGAGAATTAATTCGAAACCTGTAGATAATTAGATACCAATGAAAGCAGAAAGAATTAAATCAAATTTAAAATATGTTCAAAAAGTATCGACTCTAATGCAATATTTACCAATGTGAGCATGAAAAATTAATGAAATCTTTTTTTTTTTTTAAATGGTCAACTTGGCATTGAACACTTACTCCAGAGAGTTTTCAATTGTTCAAAGCACCTCTGAATCTCCTTTTTTCATATGATTTGAAGCTGTGCCATCATATTTCTTATAATATCCTATATGACTTCAAATCTTACCTGTGAGATAATTTTCAATTTAGAAAAGGTCTTACAGAGCTAGGTCTGTTTATTATTGAGGCTACTGCACTTGCACAATCTAGTGTCACACTGTTGTAACTCGAGTGTCAGAGTTCACAGAGAAATAATAAGTAACACAAAGAGCATTAAGGATTGGCAAAAAGGTTTACTAAGCAAAGATACAAGGTCAGCAAATTAATTAGCGATTGCTAGGTTAAATTTAGAAATCCCTTGAGATTTCATTATTTCTCTTCTCCAAGGTTTCACCAAACATTATTTATAGGAAAACATGATTCCATTCTCATATTTTAAGTACTATATGACACTCATCAAAACATTTTGTTCATAAAGTACTGAGATTGGCTATATCATTTAAAATTTTTTTTTTTTGCAAATCGACTTCATCTAGTTATCTCAATTAAAAAATTAAGATTATTGTTATTTGTGACTTGAAACCAGATTAAATTATGCAACAATAGTTGACAAAACCATGAAAGCAAGCAATCATCTTCCTTTTTTGTATTCCTATTTGTTTACACATAAATAAAATTGTTATACTATGAGAATTGTCTCTTGAACAGAACTTTATGTCCTATGAATGTATTAGGAGTTATAAATAGAATAAGCTCAGTAAATCTACAAGAAATTACTGCAGCTGCAATTGCTTCTTAGCAGACACTTTGTGAATATATATACAACAGACTTAATTGAAACTATAAAGATTATTGTCGCTGATAATGATTGATCATATGTCATCTGCAGAGAAAAATGAATGATAGTAAATGAATAAGCAAAATCTTTATTTTCAAAACTTATTTTTTTAATATTGCTTTTTAACCAAGAAAGGTGTGATAGAAACCTATTGTGATTAAAATGTTATAAAAAAAGAAGAAGAGTTACAATGACTTCACAGGAGACTGTCTTTTTTTAAAAATGGTTTGGGATTTGTGAAGGCATCTGGTGGGAAATCAATTATAAATATTGATAAAAATTGTCACACAATAAATCCTACTACTTTTTCTTTTCTTTTTTTGGAAGCAACACCAAATCGATTCAATATCAATATTTTTTTAATTGATTTTCCACCAGAAGTTGTCACGAAATCCAACCTTATTTACTTCAACAAACCGAGGAGAACATTTTTGAACATTTATGGTTCATCTTTTAATTCCTACCAAAAACATAATCAATTGCTCATGCTGAGAATGTGGTCGTGTTTTGTATAAATCCAAATGTTTTCTACGCACTCTTTTATGAGGAGACCCAAGATTTCTGCCAAAAGTGGGGTCAGGTGAATTTCCTGGCTACCTGACAAATCTGTTTTGGGAAAGAAATTAAGCTTTTCAAAGCTGTGGGCAGCCCAAAAGGATTACTGAGGGTATTGACTACACCAGGTGATACCATCAGTTGTGTTTCTAAAATTACTCTCTATAAAATATCTCTGCAGTGTTAAAGCTGTTCTTGTTTTTGTTGATTCTATATATATATATATATATATATATATATAGAATCAACAAAAACAAGAACAGCTTTAAAACTGCACAAATATATATATTTACCAACCCCTCTGCATGAGTAGCATGTGACACAATGTCAATTTCTCAAGTGGAGTTTAACAGGTTTGACTTCAATTTTTCCTTCTCCTAGACTGGTTACCTAGTCAACATTAGAGAGCTCAATCTGCCCTAATATTCAGCGATATCTGGAGGGAGAGTATATCGATGCATACCTTTCCCAAGGGTATTAGCCATATATGAAATGCAAACAGCTCCATCCAGGATTTTAACTCTGGTCAACGAGTCCATTTTCCTACAACTCTAACCATCATACCATGCGTCTTTTTATAGTCACTGTAGATTTTCTTTGTTTAATGGTATCTCAACCCTCAATGGGTTGGTGCCCAAAACATCCTTTTAGAAGAACAGTAGTGGTAATATTTAACCCATAGCTGGGAAGATGAGGGAGTCCATACCTTTCTCAAGGGTATTAGTCCAAAAGAAAACATAATAGCTCAACTGGAATTCAAACTTGTTTACTACAGTTTTGCTGTCCAGCATGTTATCCACTACGCCATAGAGAAGCCCCTTATAGTAACTGATTTTGTTAAATTTCTTGAGGTTTTACAATTCAGATTTTAGTCAGATACAAGTATTGAGGTTCTGGAAATTCTGAATTATTATCTTAACAACTCTCAAAACTACTGAAGCTTCTTGCAGAATTCAGGAAATGGAAGGAAATGATACGAGAGCCATATAATAAAGGGAATTTTTTGGAAAAAAGAAACAAAAATTTTTTCTGGATTTTTAAAAAAATAAATGCAAGAGTGAAAACTACTGAGCTAAACCCACCCACTACAAAATTTAAAAAAAATCCCTTCCATTGAAATCTATTAATTTATAAAGTTAAAAAAAAATGCCTGAAATACAATGTATTGCACACACTGCTAAAAAATAATTAAAAAAAAAAAAAATTCTTTTAAAAAGTTGATAAGCATTGCTGTTAATATCTTAAACCCCTTTTGGATAACATTTTTCATTTATAGCTCTGATCAAGGAGACTAGAATGTGAGTTTCATTCCTTATGGAGGTTTTTATAGTAACTGATTTGCTTCATTTTCTGTTGTTTGTGTTACAATATTGTACTAATTAGTATTTGTTACAGAATAATATTTTTTGGAATAAATGAATAATTAAAGCAAAATAATGATAAAATAAGACATTCTCGGTTCTTCATAATAATGTAATTCAAATAGGAAAGATTGTACCAAACAATTGTTAGAATCTAAGATATATTGCCTTTAAGTAATTGAAAATTATATTTTTCTTGGACTCAATTAAAAATTGTGTTTAACAGCCATTAATCTTTATATTAAGTCTCATCACATTTATAAAATTTATATTATCAAAATGCAAAGAAAGAAAAAAAAGAGGAAGTAATTTATAATTATCACTGAATATTTATCTTCCTTGAGAAATTATAATGATCTAGGTGAACATAAATGCAGTATTTGGGTGAGAACTTTTTGAGTGACTCTTGTGGATGGATAGAAACAGACAGAGGTAGAAGGATAGATAAAAACAGAAGATAATTATGCAGCTACATAGATATACAAAAATAGGTATAAAGGCTAATTCAAAAAGTACTAAGACTCACTGAAAAAGAAAAGACACTTCTTATAAAACTAGAAAAACTAATTCAGATTTCTGTCATAATTTCTGTGCAATACTGTGATCGTAGTTCATTTTTAAAACAAAAATAACTATATAAAAATAAGACATAATTAACTGGTCGGTTTAACATCACCCACATACTATATGACTGCTTAGGCCTCAATTTATCCAATTATTTTTAGATTTATGGTATACCTCTTACATTTTTATAGGCCTCACGCCTATAAAACTGTAAGAGGTATACCATAAATCTAAAAATCTAAAAGGCCTAAGCAGTCATATAGTATTTGGGTGATGTAAATTCTGCTAATCCGACCAGTTAATTATGTCTTATTTTTATATAGTTATTTTTGTTTATAAAAATGAACTATGACCACAGTATTGAATTTAGAGTAGTTTAATGGGTTTAATACCATTTGGTGCCTACCACTGGTTTCTGTGGTCTATCAACCGGAAAAGGGTAAAGTTAAGTCAGAGTTAGAGCTTTTACGTCACTGGTCAGATAGGCAACAACTGTAAGATCTTTCTATTTCTTTAAAAGTATTCACTGTTATCTGTCATAAAATGTTATTTGATTTTCCTTGTACAGTTTCATGGTGTTTATTAAATAAACTTAATGACATCAGTAAAGAATCTTCAAGCCATCCCTTTCCTCGAGACCAGTAGGCATTAAAAGGTGAGGCCTAGATATTTTTGAACAACCCTCGTAGATAGATTTGAACAGAATGAGGTAGATGGGTAGATAGAATCTAAGCAGCTACCATGAAAGAAATGAATAGATATTAGTGTTGTTAAAAATGTTCTGAGCCACTTCTTATAAAACAAGAAAAACTAATTCAGGTTTCTGCTCTAGTTTTTGTGCAGGTTTCAAGTTGTTAATATCTTCAAATCTTATTATTATAATGGAGATTGTGTATTTGTTTGTCTGTAAGCGAAACTATATTACTACTCAAAGTCACAATTCTCTTAGTTATTTATATCACAGTCTCCATGATTATTATTCTTATTTAAACCTAATAAAATTGTTTTACATTATTAATACTGTTGACCATACTAATAATATGCAATTGTATTTATATATACAACAAAATAGTAGTTTACAATGTGAATGGTAAGGCTAATTTGCACATTGATATAAAAATTTTATTTTAATAAATATGTGCTTAGTATTATTGATTTCTAATTGTTTGGTTTTATCTTAATGGATATGAGCAAAAATCTCTGGGATAACTCTTAAAAGAAATCCATTAACAAGAAGAAATAACTGTAATTCTATTCTTTATGTCTTATTTTAACTAAATAGTTAAATTAGGAAAATTTAGCAATGATAAAAGGAGTGTGATAGAAGAGTAACTTTCAGTGGTTCTATTTTTCCATTATAAGGTTTCACATCTTTTTATCTGCATTCTTATTTAATCTCATTAGCCTTTCTAATTTAATATATTTTATTATATTAAAACTTAAATAATTGTGCCCGGAAGGTGCATATATTTGCTAGTTGGTATGAATAATTTTCATTAACTTCATTTGGTTTGTGTTGTTTCAGATTGGTTTGTTTAATGGTATAATAAACCTGTGAGTCATTTAATGCAAAAAATTGTCAGAATGTGAGACAATAGTTGGTACTCAAGTTTCCTTTACTGATGTAATTTTTGTAGATGTATTTTATATTTGATTCATAATTTTTTATACATTTTTATTTCTTTCAAGAAGGATAAAATTTCATCGATGTTATTATTCTCAAACCGATCCCTCATTATTTGCATTGAAATATTTCTTTCTGATTGGAGCAGAAAAATCTTTAAAAAATGGTCAAAACAGATGCACAAGAAACCATAAAGTATCTGGGTGAGGCTTAGAACTTTTTGAATGACTCTCGCATGAAATGTGCAATTCTCATATGTAAGATGCTAAAGAAATCTTAGAAGGTTGCATGCATTATCATAAGTTCTGTTAAGATTAGTTTTGTTTCGGAACAAAACACCCAGCTGCTGCAAAAAGAAATAAATGTTGGTTTTATGAGATACCCTTTAGCAAATTATTCACTAACGATAAAGGACTTAACAGTCGCCGTCTCTTCAGACTGCTACAATAAAAGCAATACCTATTTTCATATATGTCAATAATGATTACCAATCAATATTCTTTTTTTTTTTGCACTTGTTCAGCAAAGTCCTGTCTGTAAAACTGCAGAGGAAAATGAAAGTGAAAGTAGATGAGCAGAAAGAATGTTGTTTACCAAACACTTTTCCATAACCCACCGTTAATGTCTTAACCATTCCACTCTGATTAAATTTTCAGACTCGGCACAACCGATATAACATCTTGATGAAATAAAGAACTCTCCAAACAAAGAAAACATGTGATTATCAGCGGATGTAAAGCATTATTTATCTATCGACTGTACACAATCTAGTTTTCACTATACGTCTAAATATCTAACCTTGGTCCATTTCACTTATTCTATGTAGGACATCTGCATAATACATTTTCTTTAGTCTCGCATTGGTCTCCTCAAGTTATCTAGTAAGTAAATTTTAGGTGAGAATATTAGTCACCTGACAAGCTAGTACAATAGTATTTAGCAGATATAAAGCATTATTTATCTGCCTCTTGCAGTCAATCTAGTTTTCTTTATACATCTAGATGAAGGTGTGTGGTGTAATGGTTTGAGTTTTAGAAAATGGACTCGGTGACCAGAGTTCGACTCCTGGACAAGGCTGTTTGCATTTCCCATAGTGCAAATACCCTCTGGAAAGATATGCATCCAGCTATGAGAAAATAGTACGGCAGGCTGGGCTATTTAACCTTGTTTAGGGAACCAGCCTAGAAGAAGGAAAACTATGAATTTAAACCTATTAAACTCTGCTTAAACAATTGATCTTGTGTCACATCCTGGTCATGTGGAGGGATTGATATATATATATATATATTATATATGTATGTATATAAAAAGTCATCATCAGGGTGGCCTAAAGAAGGTACCAGCCAGACAGTGAGGGAGTCAATCCCCTTTACACTAGTGCCAGACCAAGGAGGTTCTTTTGCTATCTGAGGTACCATCAGCTCATACGTTGAGTTGGAGAGGGCCAAGTATCACACCAGGAACCTTGCAATTTCTAGGCAAGTGGTCTATCGACTGAGCTAAACCAATATATATATTATATCTATACATACATGTGTTATATATATGTCTATATCATATATCTGTGGGAGTATATATATATATATATATATATATATATATATGTTTGTATTATATATCTGTGAGAATATACCATGGGAGTTCTCCTAAACTGATTATGTGCATATATATAAGAAGGCATTTAGCAATATTCTTATATATATATATATATATATATATATATACTTTGTGTAAATGTATATGGTGTTTATGCTTGTATATAGTTGTGCATACATTCAGTAAGTAAATATATATTAAAGACACACAACCCTACTGTCCCTTGATGTTCGATTGCTTCTATTTGGTCAGTGTTTATATTTACATTTTATTCCAGTCATTGCTTTGTGTTGGAGCTGACCAAATTTTGGACCTGCCTCAGTTTTACGAATGAGTTTCACAGAGGCAGTTTCCAAGAGGGTGGTCTGTTCCCTTGCCCACCAATTGAAATGCACGTTCTGTATATCTTGCAAATTTGGAGAGTGCAGTAAACCCATTTTGGATGGTATATAAAGAATTGTTTGTTTTTCATAATCGATTCTCAAGATGTGTAATATCTGCAAAATATAATTTGCTTTGCCATGATTGCCAAAAGTGAAGAATTGGTCAGTGCCAAGATTTAAGCAGTTCAGGCACACAGATATCAAGTTAAGGCCTCGGCAGTGCCAATACACCCGCCCCCTGCTCTCTTCTCATCACTGTAACAATTGTGTTAGGTACACAAAGAAAGGGTAGATAACTCGTTATTGGCCATAAAGGCTTCAATGATCTGTAGAAGATATCAGATTTAGAAGCTTAAGAATTACTATTATGCCTCAGAGCTGTAAGGAAAGTTTTCTAGAAGGAAATTTTATATAAGCATTCACCCTTTTCTCATTGACCACATACACCCTTATTTCGAAAATCTACTTCTAACTGAAAAGTATAACCTCTGACATTGTTGGCTGTCCCCATTGCTATTCTCTCGTACTGACACCCCACTGGCGGTTCACATCTATGGTCACCTGATATGGGGTGTGTAGGTTGATTGGTTGAATTTTATGGCATGTCAAACCTTGCTGGGTTATTTTATGTCAAAGACATTATTTTATTCATTCTTGATGCTTATTAAAAAAAATTTTTAACTCATTTTTTGTCAACAGAGAGAGAACCAGCCCAGTTACCCAGGTAGATGATAGCCTACCCAGGCAGCATAGAATAGGCCACATAGTGGGTAGATGAGTTGGCCAAGACAGAATCAAATGAGTATAATATGATAAGAAAATGCCCAGTATATCTTACTTGGATGGTTTGTGAGATGGGAGGTAAGTTGCCATACAGCTGAATTATTGCTGAATTTTTACAATATAAGAAGAAAGGAGGGGTTATACAATACTTACTTCTCTAGCAGTGCCCAGCATATCTTACTTGGGTGGTTTATGAGATGGGAGGTAAGTGGCCATATAGATGAATTATTGCTGAATTTTTAATTCTGATCTATATGAAAAAGTTGATTCCTATTTCTAGCTATTTTTCATCCATTAGAAGACAGGATTTGCTGACGAATAAAAATATTTTACACTTTTTTGAAGCACATTAAAGAAGATATATTCAAATGCGTGTTAGAAGTGAAGCCCTTAATTCTTTTTTTTGTTCCCCTCTGCAATGGTCAGAGTGCATCTGAAGAAAAGTTATTAACCAAATATATTTCATGTTCTGATACCAAGTTATGGACAACCCATTTATCGTCATTTCTTTTTTTTTTTGTTTGTTTGCTTTTCTTAAGGCAAAACAAATAATAGATCAAATGATGGCCCGTATTAAGAAAAAAAGAAGAAAAAACGAAAAAGAAATAAAAACTCATCACTGACCAGACAAGAAACAGAGACATAAAATAGTATCAAGATTGAGGAAAGGGGATCTCTTAGATTTTCTTTATATTATCTATTTTATTATTGTTTCGCTTGAATATTCATGCAAAAAGGTCTTTATTCAGTGATTTAGTATGTGTGTTTGTGTGCTTTTATTTTTTATTTTTCCAAAAAGAAAAAATCTCATAGATAAGCATTTATATATATATATATATATATATATATATATACATACACAAAAACATACTTATATACATATGTACTTCTTACAGATTTATACAGAAATTGAAAGATATCATACTAATATAAACAGAGAATCAAACACACATGTGCGTGTGTGTATAAATATATATGTGTGTGTGTGTGTGAATACAAACACATATTGCTAAATTTTAATGTAAGTATAAATGCATCTATGTGTTTTAGCATATATAATATATATATATATATATATAAAAAGAGTGCGAGAGAAAACTCAGGTATGCATAAACATTATATATTTTAGTATATAATGTTTATGTATATGCATATATATAATATGATATATTCTCATTCTAATACACACAGAGAATCAAACACACACACATATATATATATATATATATATATTGCTAAATTTTAAAGTGTGAGTATAAATGCATGTTTGTGTATGTGTATGAATCTATATAGAGTGAAAACTTAGGTATGCCTAAGAACTATATATGTCCATGCAAATTCAGTTTATGATTGTTCCTATATATATATATATATATAAAATGTTGTTCTGGTTCCAACGGGAGGAAATTCAATATTTTATAAAAAAGAAGGTCCGCAAAATGTAATGTTTTCAGAAAAAGATTTATTCAGTAATGAATATTGACCAAAGCCTGAAGAAGATACCAGAAGATCTGAAACACATGTTGCATATGTAAGATAAAAAGAACAAATTTTTTTCTGAAGACATAATACATTTTGTGGACCTTCTTTTTTATAATATATATATATATATATATTATATATATATACTAGCATCATTCCCATAAAAATGACAAGATTATTTATGTATTCATTGGTACTTTTGATTGCAATCAAATTGTTACACTTATATTTATGCTGAAGATAAGACAGTAGTGCCTGTGTACTCTTTGAGAATTGTTGCACCCACAAATATGCATATAAATGGATACACATTTTATCTTTGCTATCCATATAAAACTTTGTTGCTGCTTTGATCTATGACCAAATACAAAAAAACAACATATGAACCTTTGAGCTATCTGCACACATAGACAAATATATATGTGCAAAAAACACTCACACTTGTACACATTCCTCCTACAAATGTAAATATAGTAAATATATTTAATGGTTGCAATAATATCCAAGAGTTTGTGATGATAAATTACTATATATACACTTCCATGAAATAAATAAGAATGTGAATATTCTTTTATAATTTAGTTTTCATTTTTCTATATTATCAAAAATATTCCTTGAACACATACACAATGCACATAGATGCTCACACATATATAAAGTCAAAAATAAATACAGACTCAAAACATATGTACAAACATACAGATTCAAACACACACACACATGCATACTAACACATACACATGCAGACACACGTGCATACTAGCACACACACGTACATACTAACACATGTATATACACACACATACATACTAACACATGTATATACACACACATACATACTAACACATGTATATACACACACACATACATACTAAACATATACACACACACATACATACTAAAACATGTATACACACACACACACACACACACTCACATAATAAAACATGTATACACACACACACACACTCACATAATAACACATGTACACACACACACACACAAACACATACATACTAACACATGTACATACACACCCATACATACTAACACATTACACACACACATACATACTAACACATGTACATACATACACACACACATACATACTAACACATGTACATACATACACATACATACATACTAACACATGTACATACATACATACATACACACACATACTAACACATGTACATACATACACATACAACATACTACATGTACATACATACATACATACACACACATACTAACACATGTACATACATACATACACACACATACACACACATACATACTAACACATGTACATACATACACACACATACATACACATACATACATACATACAACACACACATACATACTAACACATGTACATACATACATACACACACACACACACACACACACACACACACATATATATATATACATACACAGGGTGTCAAGATAAAATTGACATCATTTGAAATGGGAATATCTGGGTAGTTGCAAGTTCTAAGCAAACAAAATTAAATAGGCTTCAAGTTGAATTATAAAAGATTTATTCATCAAAATTTAAAGAAGATACTCCGAGGGAAATTAGAAATTTTTATCAATTTCTCAAAGCTACACACTGTGTTTGGGAGAATATTCTAACTCACAAAATGCCTTTTCATTGCAAATGAGTGTCATTGTTACCCCTGGGAACCCCTTCCCCGAAAAAAAAAACATAAACTTAGTTTTTACACACTTTAAAAAAAAAAATTTGACATCATTTGAGCAAGAATTGTCTATATTATTAGTCAGACTGATATATTTTACAATTCATTCTTGTTTTGAAATGTTTGGTTTAATGTTTTTGGTGCACAAATATCTGTTCGTGTTTTTGCCACATAATCACAAGAGTTACCCCTAAATTATGCAGGTGGCTTCTGGGGGCTTTATTTTTGTGTGGGGGTCTCTATTCATATTTTATTTGTTTAGAACTGGTAGTTAGAATGGGGAGAGGGAATGGTCAAACTCTCCAGTTAAAGTGGCCATTTTGGGGGAAAAAATGGCTGCGTCCGTCTGTTGAGGAAACTCGGATGAATTATTCAGGTCCGAGTAAATTGATCGTCTCAGATTGGCACTGGTTGTACAAAAAGGGACAGTCTTTGTTTAATTTTAAATGCATATAAAAAAAGAAACTGGCATAGTATAAGTTTGTGTTATTATTTGGTTGGTGTTATTTATGTTAAAAAGTATGTATCATGTTAAGACTAATTACTACATAGCCCATGGCTGATTAAAGTGCAGTGACTGTTAAGCATTTGGGAGAAGCAAATCAACAAGAGTTTAGTGATTGTCTAGTGAGAGAAGTGATAAATGAACAATGACTTGCTTTTTGAACAATAGAATCTTGTTTATTATCTTAAAGGCTCTTCTTTCTAACACATTTTTTGTAAACTCATTATTTTATCTATTTAACCCATAGATTGGACTCCAAAAGGTACTACCACTTATGCCAGGGTGGACCTGGGAGCAATGGCAATGAAGAGATAATCCACACTCCCCAAAGCTTCAAAAATCATACCCAACACACTAAGCCCCTCAGTCACTGCCTTTTAACACCTATATGCTAAAAGGGATTGGGGTTTGTCATAAGGGCAGTAGCATCAGGACAATTATATAGGTGCTAGGGCTTGATGTGTCTAGCTGATTGATGGAAGAGGGTCTCACCGAGAGCCCATCTAGCCTAAGTCAGAGCCAAAGTGGATTGTTGTATGTCAGCCACCAGGATTCTGTCCTTAAGCATCACAGGTCGCCACCCGTGGCCACATTGGAGAGACTTAGCCCTATGCAGAGGTGCAGTCAGTGTATTCTACAACCCTGGCCGACAGGATGAGTGGAATTCAGGAGATACCAGTTACTTGTATGAAATGGTATGAGATGATATTTTGCATTTGGGATATTATGTCCGGTCTTGAACAGAAGCCTGACACAGTGGCTCTTCTGGTCTGACCCAGTCTTCAGGTCTACAATAATTTCCCTCTCATTTGCAATGAATTTCAGATAAATATGGAAATTTTTGTTTTGTTTATTCTGAGTGTTAGATGCAACTGGAGGATATTCTGACTTTTAAAATTCTTTTAAAATATAAACATACAAATATTTGAATTTTATATGTTAAGGTCATGATCCCTATAAATAAAATACTGATAGACTCATGCAATTCCTGAGGGTATTGTAATGTAAGTTGTGATGTAGTTTCAGTTACAGATAAACAGCAAATCTCCATTATTTATATATTTACCAACACCTCCACATGAGCAGGATGTGACACATGGTCAATTTCTTAAGCGGAGTTCAACAGGTTTGAATTCAGACTTTTCCTTTTCCTAGACCAGTTGCCTAACAAAGGTTAAAGAGCCCAGTCTGCCCTACTATTTATCCATAGCTGGAGGGAAAGTAGGATTCATACCTTTCCCAAGGGTATTAGCGCTAAGTGAAATGCAATTACCAAGTCCAGGATTTGAACTCAGGGTGATGAGTTCATTTCTCATGACTTTAACTATTACACCACACACTTAGATCTCCATCATATATAGATATGTAAAGCTGTTGTGTCTTTCATTGTTTTTTCAGTTACTGGTTTACAAATTAGCTTTTCCAGTGAGTGTATTCATGCACATGTATCACACTTATCTTTATCTACTGTCATAAGATCTTTAGGCCAATATTATATTTGGAGTAACCAGTTTAAAAACGACACCCAATATTTTCAAGTCTTGAAGTACATGTTAACTATAAACATCCTTGTTTAAATAGTGTCACCTGTCAATAAGTGACCTTCACACTCTTCTTTACTATTTCATTTAATCCACAAAACTAGCTGTTGGTCTCATTTCATAATAACATAAAATAATCTATTGGGCCTATCTTGAGGAGATACTTCTTACAAACATTTGACAGCTTCTAAATTTTTCAGGTTTAGAAAATAATTCTGCAAATGGCAAGTGTGAAAATTGCCAAAAGGTGAGTGACACAGAATAAACAAAGAAACATGGCTTCTTGGGTTATTTTTCAAGTATTTTTAAGTTTCTAAAAATGCCATACTGATCCTATCTTTCATAGTGTTGAAGAGAAATTTTTAGCAGTTTTCAAGGTAAAATTTAATTTGTTTAAAGCAGAATCTGAATACTAGATCTATTTAGGCTGAAAATAAAATTAAGATATTTTTTTTTCTTTAACAAAGGCCAGTTATTTATACAATTGTTTTTAAACTCAGTCTATTTTTATTAGGTGGGTATCAATTTTTTTTTCAGGTGTGCTAAACTAAAAATATAATACACACTAAATGGTTAAAAACTTTCTCATTTTTAAATTATATAAATACTAGCAGGACATGTGCATATACCACAGTATGATAATTTAATTATTACAGCGTTTGATCTGTTTACTACCTATTGTAATATAGTTCAATATGTAAAAAGTATAATAATCTTGATTTAACTCTCTCTCACTCTTTTTTTCCTTTCTTTCCTTCTTTTCATCTTTTCATTATGTTCAATTGAAATAGATTTGCTTTATCACTTCTTTCTTATTATATCTTTTCTTTGTTGCAGGCCATTTTTTTTCACTTTCTTTATAATAAAAAACAGAATGGTCCATTATTTAACTGAGATGACGACACTCACAAAAAATAAGAATCCGGTAGATAAGCAACACCAGATGATCAGGATTTACACTTTTGAATTTCATCTTGGATGACTTGGACGATCTCATTATTTAACCAGAGGGTGTTGCAAGATGATAACGGTCATACAACTAAGGAACACGAGTATGAATATACATAAGTTTTCAATTTTTTTTACATCATTTAAGTCTGAAAATACAATTTGAAAAAATTGATTGAAAACCACTTGACATATTTCAAAATTAAACAAAAGTAATGTGCAGTTTTTTCAGCAGAATGATCTCTCAGATTTGAAAGAAAAAAAAATTATTCCTGATTATGAGATGAAGACTCTCGATTACAAAATTAAGGTTTCTGTGTTCCTCAAGTCGTGCAGAGTTTGCCCAGTTTATTGCCTCTAGTGATGCTGTGAGTTGATGAGTTAACTGTGGCCCATGTTTAATGCCTTCAGCTATTTCCAGAGAATGTAATCACAAGGAAGTGATCTGTCACATGGAATGTCACAAAGTTAGGGAGATGATGTGCTCTGAAAAGATTCATCTCAGAATATGTATAAATGCCCACAGATAGGGTAATGGTTATCATTGTAGAAAATAGACACAGCGAGAGGAGTTCAAATCCTGGACAAGGCTGTTTGCATTCCCTTGAGAAAGGTATGAATCCAACTATTCTCCCTGCAACTATGGGTAAATAGTAGAGCAGACTGGGCTATTTAACCTTGGTATGACAACAGAGTTTGATGAAAAACTGACCAAACACCACTGAATCTGTGTCTATGTTCTTCTTAGATCTCTCTCTCTCTAAGAATATCATAGACAAGTAAAAGTAATTTGGTGGAGTGACCTATTGTCGGTATCAGCCGGACAATGAGGGAGTTTATTCCCTTGTGCTAGACCAGGGAGATTGTTTTTGCTGGGGTAGAGTGACACACCTACCGTCAGCTCCCCACTTTACTGCACAAATCAGGTTACCCAACCTGTGCTACTTATGTGCTGAGTTGCCAGGGACTGGTATCAACCCCAGAACCTTGCAATTCCTAGGTGGATGTTCTACCAACTGAGCTAAAAGAGACCATAATATCAAGCTAAAATTATGGATGTTGAGAATCAGTATAAAAAGCACAGCTCCAAATCACCTTGCTAGTTTACAAAGGAGTTGGCACGTTTTAACTGTTTGACAATCAAATAAGCATCTTTTCTTGCGGGGGATTACAATGACAAACTGAAACCTGAGAAATGCATATTAGGCAAACATCTTGATAATTTCCATTAGATTTCAAGCATTTAATAATCAACTAAGCCAAAAAAAGAAGCAGCATAAAACTCCAAATGTTAAGACTTTAAAATCATCTATAAATGCATGAAGAAGATGGGCTCGCATTGACTCCAGCGCCATCTAGCAGTCAAGAGGCCTGTCACAGAAAGTGTCAAGTCTCCCAAGAGACTGTTTATATTGACAAGCTGCTTGCTGTCTGTTTTGTTTTCATGTCAGAATAATGGAAAGAGATACGGCGTATAAGGAAGTGGTACCAGATAGAAATGGACCATGATGACAAGGCTGATGACAAAGGTATGTTTCTGCTCAGAGGAAGAAAGAGAAATAAAGAAGAAGAAAAAATGGCGGCAACAGAAGGAGAGGAAGGAAGTTCACCCATTATGGTGACTACTCGGGGAGAGAATTACAGATGATATAAAAATTTGGTTGCTTCAAAGCATTTGGTCTACTAATTTGAGGCATCTAAACTTTGGTGCTCATTCAATTTCTTACGTTCAAAGACACATATATAAGATATAAACAAAACTTAAAGGTTATAGTGACTATGCTGACTCATCAAAGGATGAACGGACAATGACAATCTTTCACTCAAATGATCCAAATAACACTTTCAGACAGCAAACAGAATTTGGTAACAAATTCCTTGAATAAATACTTTGGCCAATCAAACTTCTCTAAGCTTTATTCAAAACTAATGTATTGATTGTATATTTTTGAGATTTACAAATGCTGGACATTTTTAACTGGCTTTTCAATCCTATTCCTATATAAAAAAAATTTTTTTTAAATATCTTCAAATATCAAATCATTATAATTTTTGCACAAAATGCAAGAACCAGTGATATATTTGTCATTAATTGTTTTATTTTCATAGTTTCATCCGGATATACATACACACATATACACCAACAGGCAACACCTGCCCCCTTGATTTAAAGGTGGAGGGCTGGGTTTATAGCCCAGTGCCTTTTTTGCACCCGCATTTTTTGCACCGGCCACCAATGAGTCACAGCTTGTGGTTGGTCCCACGTTAATAGGGCTTTGTGCCTAACACGTACACATGAGGTATGTGGTAAATATTGAGTATGAGTACTTTTATATATGTATATATAGATGAATATAAATAAAAGAACGTTTCTGACCAATCAAAAGACTGAATTTTTCAATAATATCTCTTTCATCCTATTTCACTTAAGGAGTAATCCTATAGTAATAATATTTGAATTTCTGAGATGAAGAATTGCTAATTATTATTCATTTTTACTAGTGGTTCCTTCTTCTTAATTTCAGGTGCTTTTTTTTTCACAGATATGTATTTTTAAGGTTTGTTCATAGAATAACTTTTAGAATAAAATTACAGCTTTTTACTGTTTCCCTAGTCTTATTTTATACACACTGACACACACACATATATGTATATATATATATACACTCACATACATATGTATAAGCATGCAAGTACACACACACACACACATTATATATATATATATATATATATATATATATATATATATATATATATACAAGCATACATACATATATTTGTTGAGAAATTAGACATGTTGAATTTTAACTCACCTGTTCAACAATGTGAAACTCTGAGTTGTGAGTTTTTATAATTATCCTATTAGCATTTATCATGCATTGATTACTGTTAAGATTTTGCAAATTAAATTGCTTTTAGCATTAAATTGTAATCATAATTGATATATATATACACAAACACAGATATACATACAGATATATCAATATAAATCAAATGCAATGAGCATATATATATTTATATATAAGTTAAGGTAGCATGAATATGGAATCAATGGTGCCTGCTTACAGTTTCTTGCCTATGTGATCTTCATGTTTAGGTAAATTATGAAGGAGAACAACTAAAATCATGGAAACAGAGCAAGTAGAATATAAACCAGGCTTTGGCCTTAAAATCACATAGGTGAGAAACTCTTAGTAATCAGGTGCCATTGACTCCATGTCCATGCTAACTTAACTTAGATATAAAAGCTCTATCAATAATATTGAGCACTGTTTACTTATAAATATAGCACCCATACTATCTATATATTCCCACATTTTCACTAAAGTAGCATTAGTACTTAATCCAAAAAGTGCCCAATGTATTTCATAAAATATAGAGAATTCTATATATATATTTTTCTACAGAACTGTTCTCCTGAAAAAAGAGCATCTTATGCACCAAAACCATGGTAGAGAGAAAAACATTTTGTATTACAATTATATATATATGTGTGTGTGTATCCTAGAATGGTTACCTAGCCAATGTTAAAGAGCCCAGTCCTTCCTACTACTTACCCATAACTAGAGGAAGAGTAGTTGGATGAATACCTTTCCCAAGGGTATTAGCGCTATGTGGTTGATGAGTCCATTTCCTATAACTCTAACCATTAAACAATGTACTCCCCCCCCACATACATATGTGTGTGTGTAACAATTTTCATAAATAACAATAATCTGATAGAATACACAGATATTGTTATTTCAAGGGAGAAATGCTGATCCATATATAATCCATCAATTTTTGACAGTTTCTATGCTAGTTTGTGAGTGTGTGTAAAATAGATTATAAACACAAGCATTGAACTCTTAAACAGTAGCATTATACAAATGCATATTCAAATAAAATATGTACATGCATGTCAAATCATAAAAGATATTGGGATAAAGACAGACTGCTCTATTAAGCCTGAAGACACTTAACTTGTAACAAACTCTGTAGTTTTGTCATGTGACTGCTTTGGGCCAATCACAATGATGGACCACTTTTAATACACTGCCGACTGTTCAGTTAAAATGTTTTGCATTTTTACTTGTTTATAATCAAAAGGAAAATATTAGATTCATTTATCTGTCCAAAATGAAAGCAGTAATTGTTGATGGAACAAACAACAAAGTAAATCTTTCCAACGAAAGGAAATAAAAGAACACAAATGTTTAGGTAAATTATGAAGGAGAACAACAATCCTGGAAACAGAGCAAGTGGAATATAAAATGTCTAGGGGCATTTAAAATCAGGATCTTGTTAACAAAAAACACAAAACAAAATAAATGGAAGTGGGATAAAATTTGGTAAGTGGATAGAAACATCGAAGAAACAAAAAAAGGAAAATTTGATATAAGAAAATCATGGGAAAAATAATGGTTAAGAAAGAGAATCATGGGGAAAATAATGGTTAAAAAAGAGAATATTCTGGAAAAAGAATAAAACAGATACTCTATTATCATCATCATCATTTATGATAGCAAGTCTCCTCATCTTTCCAAGACTCAGTGTTTCACCCTGTCAGCTGGCTGTATATCCCCTGCAGAGGGGTAATAAGTAGTCATCGAGGCGGCCTAAAGTCGGTATCAGCCAGTCAGCGAGGGAGTCTATCACCTTTTCAATAGCGCGAGACCAAAGAGATTATTATGGTGTGTGAGGTGGAGCGCCACATCTACCATCAGCTCCTTACTTTACCGCACAGATCCCTGTGCTACTCATACACTGAGTTGGCGAGGACCGGTATCGAACTAGTAACTTGTGGTTTCTAGCCGAATGCTCTACCGACTGAGCTAACCCGCTCCTCCCAAAAAAAGAGTTACCTGATTATAACACTAAACTACACATGATAACGTGGCTCCAGTTCTGAATCAGAGTGTAGAGAACCCCTTAATTGCCATTACTCCCAGATCCACTCTTCCCCAACTGATAAAACATCTTAAGGTCCCATTTATAGTTCAAATAGATCTGTTTAATAATTATTTGTATTTGATAGAATCATGAGCAAAAAAAAAAAATTAAGAAAACTTTTTATGATGACATCATTATTTAAATTAGATCATCCTAAATTCTTCAACACTTTGTTTGTACAACAGTCAAATTATTCAAAATTATTTCCCTGTTTGAATCATTACTAAACTGGGATAAACAAAATCTTAACACATGCTTCTCGTCGGGATTAACTAAATGTGACCAATCTACTCTAACAATTACAAGAAAAACCCAAAGAAGGTTGGAGAGCACATTGGCTGAAACTTTATGTATATAACAATAAAGATGGAGACAACACTCTGAAAAATCTAAATGATACGGATATAATCTATTTTAGTATTTGAATTTGGTTTATTTCAATAATTTATTATTGGTTCCATAAATTACTATGAAATCTTTTGTAAAGATTAACATGTTCTGAAACAAATAGTTTTTATCTAAATCACATTTAGATAAAAACTAACAGCCTTAAAATTCACTTATTGTTGTAAATGCCTTACTCATACTAATTCTTGAAGATTATGGGACTTGTAAATCTAAGAGGAAATTATTCCATTTCTTTGAACTATAATCAAATATATTTTTCTTTTTGTTTATCAACCATCTGTGACTTGTTCAAAGAAAGTTGAACTAATAACATAGATAATTTACAACCAGATGCTCTTCTTAATGACATTGAGACATATCTTTAGTTTATTGAGAGATTAAAAATTAAGATCATGAAATTACTGTTAAAGTAATCTAGCCAGAGAGCATCCTCATTGACATATAACAGATTTGCTCATCATGAGTTTATTGAGATGGAGATTTCTTTTCTTTTTTTAAATTTGCATTCATGTCATTCAGAGGTTTGAGTAATATCTCATCTTCAGAACTGGATTGCTATAGACAGATTATTGATGATATAGATCTCTTTAAGATAAAGTTAGGATTCTTTCAAGCTGCAGCCGTGTCAGTACTACTGTATGGTTGCACTACTTGAACTCTAATGAAACGTTTTGTATTGTTTGGATTTTTCAGACTGTTGTCATCTTTATTGTAATATATACATAACAGATAAATAGTATCTTATGAAACACTTGGGGAAAAAGCTAGACAGGAACTGTACAAGAATGCTGCTTGCTGTCTTGAACAAATTCTGGAAGCAGCACACCACAAAAGAGCAGCTATATGGCCACTTTTTTCCTATCCCACAAACCATCCAGGTATGATTAACTGGCTACTGCTGAAGAAGCAAGGACAAGCTAATAAGGGAAGCTTTCCTATGGGTACCTATATATGGATACACCAGTGTGGGTCAGCCAGGAAAAACCTACATCAGCTATGCATTGCTACTGGATACATTGCAGATGACCTTCCAGAAGTAATGGTCAATAGGGATCAATGGTGAGGAAGAGTTGTAGAGATCCATGCTGTCTATACGACTTGATGAATATGATGATTTCCAGTCAAAATGTTACATTGAAGGTTTGTAAGGTTTAGTTCAATCTACACCCAGGGAAAATTTCTGTATTGCTATGATCATGATAAATAATAATACTGGGCAAAACAATTTTCATTGAGTTGGAACTGACACTTGTTTTTGACCTCTGAATCTAAAAATGACCCCAGTTTTTCTATATTACATTAAATTTTTGAGCTACAGAATACTCTTCATTTTTCTCAAAAACCATAAAAATACAACATCTAATAGATTTGTGCTTATTTTATGGAATGTCTTATAATAAAACATTATTATTAAGATAGCCGGATTCAATATGATAAAAGGATTAAGAGATTGACTGAAGAGATTCTTTGTTCTTCACCCCCCACCCAACAATACAGTTTACATGTTTACTAGTTCAACTGAGTTAATGACCATTCCATGTGAAGAACACCTGCAATGTTATGGCAAGTAACAACATATCTCCCCCCAAGAAGATTCAAATAATGTTTTTTACACTCATTCAAATCTTGGCTTATTTACACATTAAATCTTTTTTGTTGTTTTGAAGAATAGATTTTCCTTAAAATCAGCTATATATATATATATATATATAATAATATATATATATATATACAGAGAGAGAGAGAGAGAGAGAGAGAGAGAGAGAGAGATATTAAATGGAAATTTGTGCTGTTAGCACAACGAGATGATAAATATTTAGTCACCACTATTCCAACTCGTCTGGAAATTATTCCGTTCATATTTAGAACACAAACTGAACCGTTTCTATTTCATTCTAATATATATATATATATATATATATATATATATATATATATAAGTCATTTTTAATATTGGGAATTGAAAATAAAGTGCTCGATTATGGGTGTACGAGCTGTATTTATTTATTATAGTGTACAATACATTTAAGGTGCAATTGGTAACATTGGTTTCCAAGCAGCATGTTAGTCACTTTTCTTCAAGACAACGCGCCTGTCAAGAAATGCTGGGAATGTCAATTCATTTATATATGTATATATTTTTTGTGAGCCAAATCTTTGTATTTCTCCGCATTATAGTGTTCACATACATGCCCATGCATCTTCACAGAGTTTTAAGTAATACCCTGAACATGAAAAACCTCAGCGACTGTCTTCTAGCACATATAGGATAAAATGGGTCAGGGCTTGCCATAAAGGCAATAAAGTTGTGACAATCATATAGGGCTTGCCATAACTAACCGATTTAAATCATTTACAATGCTTGGATCCCATTTGTAAAACAAGGCATCAAAAGTAGATATGATATAATATGAACTTTTCAGCTCACCCTCGTGTGTGTGTGTGTGTGTGTGTATATATATATATATATATATATGCTCTCAAAACCTGGTAGAGCTCTCTGGAAGAGACTTCAACTGACTTTCATCATTAGCGTAAAGCAAGCGCTCTGTTATTTATGGATTTGAGCACTCTAGTGATAATAAAATATATACCTGTGCCTGTATTTATCAGTTAAATCTCTGCTCCTTAATGGCAGTTGTTGACGGCCGAGGGGTTAAGGAATCAGACTGATGAAAAGTCAATCAGGTTTCGTTCCCAGTTAGCAGTATTTGCAAAGTCTAGCTGCACTGAAGAGGCATGAAACATCAAAACATGATGTCTGTAGATGACGATATATATATATATATATATATATATATATATATATATAATGAATAAATGTATACATTGATGCAGATATAAATTTATTTCAGCATTTCTTTACCTCTTCAGACTTTAGTAATTCAAAGACCTCATACCTGGTCTCACTGGAATGCTCTTCCCGTTTCACTGATTTAAAAAAGGTCTTTGAATTAATAAAGATCAGACTGAAGAGGCAAAGAAATGCTGAAATAGATTTATATCTGCACCAAGATATCCATTTATTCATTTATTTATAATACTCTGTATATGTAAAAATATATACACAAATCTTTATATGTATATTTGAGTTCTCAATTTTTGGTTGAATCCTATGAAAAACACTTGATATCATCCATATATATATATATATATATATATATATATATATATATATATATATATATCATCTCTGTCACATATAAAACATCCATCATTTTCTTCACCCCAAGAGACATCCTGATGAAGGTTCAATGTAACCGAAATGTTTTAAACATCGATTATTAAATTCATCCCAATTTCGGATACTTGTTTTTCAAATTTTTTTATATTGTCGGATTTAATTTCCATATTTACTCCATATATATATATATATTATATATGTGGTGAAAACAAATTAAAAAAAACAAACGTGTGCTGCTACTGACAGTTCTATATATGTATGTGTGTGTATATCAATATTTATACCATGGTTTGCTGTATTTATAAGTTAGATGTGTTCAATATCATTGATAGAGCATGTATATATCCAAGTTAGAGTAGTGAGGACATGAAGTCAACGGTGCTTGGCAACTTAAAGTTTCTCACCTGTATTATATGAATATCAAATCATCATAATGTACATATTTCAGGTATATTTAATGTCAGTATATTTTCTTAGTATTCTTTGTAATGACATTGGTAAGGAAACATGCAAGAAGTCTGCTAGTATGCATAGAAGACAGAAAGAATCGTATTAGGAACATTCCTCAGATGAAAGCCTCGTTCTTTTGTTTCTTTAAATAGTCTTTATCTTATTCTTCCATTAAGCATCAAGGGCTGAAATTCAATTAAGGAATATGTTATGATCTTAAAGAGTGGTGCAAAAAGCTTCATGTGCTTAGGATTGGTTATTTTTTCAGAAGGAGGAAGAGAGAGAGAGGAAAGGGAGAAGTGAAAGGTGAGACTAATGTGGGAGGAGTGTAAAGAACAGGCAAAGGTGGTGAATGAAGGGGAGTATGAGAATGTTGAGAGAGAAGAAAGAAAAGTAGAAGGTATATGAGGGGGAAAGATAAATGAAGAAAGAAAGAAAGTAAAATAAAGAAAATATTCACTGTAGAAAGAACTGTTAAGTGAATTCAAAAAGAAAAGAACAACAAGAGGAGGAGAAAGAGAAAAAAGAAAGAAAATACATTGATAAGAAGGAGAGCATCATTAAAAAGGAAATAGAGGAAGTGAGAGAGAGGAGAAGAGAAAAAGAGAGGGAGAAGAGAAAAAGAGAGAGAGAGAAGGTTGAGTGGAATAGAATAGATACATCTAAGGGGTTCAAATAAGAAGAATTAAATGAAGATAAAAATGTGATAATGAAATATAAGAATAGGAGGGAAAATGTAAAGACTAGCAGTTGTAGGTGAAATGAAATATATATAATATTATCCATAAATAAGTACACATAATTACAACATAGAAACTCTGTAACCAAATATATAAATACATAGCAGTACAAAAATAAGTTTTATATATATATATATATATATATCAATGTATATGGTTGGCACTATTACACTTGAAGAGGCAGTAGTGAGCCTACATACAGTATTATTATTATTAGGAGAGTGCTCAATATCTGTGATAGAGTGTTAATAAATGAATAAATACATAATAAATAAATATTTTAGTATATATTTATTTGTATGGAAACAGGTGTGCTACCATAGGTTTCATGCTATCCAAACTTAAGAACAGGCACATCCAACCTTATACATAACACAAGCAAACATGTAAACAAATGCAGATACAGTTAAACAAATGCACAATATATTTGACCATATTTTTATAATTTAAAAAAATTTTTTTCACTTTCCATTGCTCCGCTTAAACAATTAAGTTTAGATAGCATGAAACCAATGGTAGCAGACTTGTTTCCATACAAAGAAATATATACTAAAATATCTATTCATTTATTTATCTATATTTATATATATATATATATATATATTTACCAACACCTCCGCATGAGCAGGATGTGACACAAGGTCAATTTCTTAAGTGGAGTTTAAACAGGTTTGAATTTTGAATTTTCCCTCTCCTAGATTGGTTACCTAGACAAGTTTTAATATCCCTGTCTACCCTACTATTAACCCACATCTGGAGGGAGAGTAGTTGGATGCATACTTTTCCAGGGGTATTAGCACTATGAAATGCAAATAGCCTTGTCCAGGATTTGAACTTGGGCTAATGAGTCCATTTCCTATGACTCAAACCATTAAACCATGCACCACCAAAAATTTTCTATATATATGTAATTTCATTTTTTATTGTAAAATTTTAATAGTTCCGGATTTGTTCATAAAGTAATAGTTAGAAATATTCCTTTTTATTATATGTTTCATTAAAAATAAAAAAAGATCCTGATATTTTCGCTTTAGAAGATAATCCACTTTTAAAGATAATTAGTTTAGCTGTACTTATTTACGGGTGTTACTGTTTATATATATATATATATATAATATATATATATATTTATAAATGTCTGCAAGTACATGCCACATTAACACCAACACATGGGAGACTTGTGCAGAAGACAGTGTGACCTGGTGCCTCCTCGTCAAATAATGAATGAAAAGAAGAGAGAAAAAAAGTGACCACCAAAAAGGAAGGACAACAGCAACTCCAGCAAGCATCACTGTTTGTTTGCAGTCACTAATCCAGAGATTGCCATTCAAAAATTGGTCTGTTCACGTAGTTGTAGATTTTTTAAAAGTGGACACTATGCCATCGCCTTTTGTAGACGGAAGGATGCCAACAACAATATATATACATATATATATATATATATATATATTGTTATCAGCTAATCAAAAAAGCATCATTAGAATTACACAAGTCTTCACTATAAGCAAATCAACTGTGTAAGCATTCTAGCAGTTGTCATCTTTAACTGAACAGTTGGACATTGTTGGGCATGAGAAGAGAATTATGTATATATATATATCACAAAGAGAGTGAGAGAGTGTGTGTATGTGTGTGTAAGTGAGTGACACAAAAGTCACTTACGATTTTAAAAATTGATAATCTTTTCAATAAAAAAAAGTTGATAAATTTTTCTTTTGATTATGTTTGACTGTTGAAAATCACTTTGAACTAAT
The DNA here is from genome assembly GCA_023376005.1 of Doryteuthis pealeii. Lineage (NCBI taxonomy): Eukaryota > Metazoa > Mollusca > Cephalopoda > Myopsida > Loliginidae > Doryteuthis > Doryteuthis pealeii. The sequence goes on from CM042138.1 coordinate 114,407,247, forward strand.
TGTGGAATATGATATCCCTCAAACGTTTTCAGCTTCACAGAGATTTATTTTTTAGAATAGTGGATTTTATGTCACTATATATATATATATATATTGAGTTCCTTTCCTAACCATTACATTATTTTAAATTATATATGTATGACACATTTAAAAAAAAATAACTGCAAATGTTTCACGTCTGTAATAAATGGTGATTTTATATTTGTATCCAGTTGCCAATAAAACTGTTTACTAAATAATAGAAAGAAAAGAAAATAAGAAAAAGAATGGATTTATAAAATTTGGGAAAATAAAATGGAAGAGAGAAAGGTGAAAACACAAAGAGAAGGGAAAAATATTAAGAGTGAAAGGAAGAGGAGTTCAGAGAAGGAGAAGGAAAAATACTGAAGAGTGAAAGGGAGAGTATAGAGAATGAGAAGGGAAAATATTGAAGAGTGAAAGGGGAAGAGCACAGAGAAGTAGAAGAAAAATATTGAAGAGTGAAAGGGGGAGGAGCACAGAGAAAGAAAAAAAATATTGAAGAGTGAAAGGGAGAGTACAGAAAATGAGAAGAAAAATATTGAAGAGTGAAAGGAGAGTACAGAGAATGAGAAAAAAATATTGAAGAGTGAAAGGAGAGGAGCACAGAGAATAGAGATAGAGAAATGAAAAGAATAAGGCAAAATAAAGAAGAATATGAATAACATAGAAAGAAGGGCAAAAGGAAATGTCTGGATAGAAAGAAAGAAAGAAAGAAAGAAAGAAGAAAGAAAAAGTTATGAGATAAAAGAAAGGGAGTTCTGCATGAAGGAAGAAACCAAGGGGAGATAACTGCATAATGCATGAGAAAGATTATGAGAAAGAAAGAGAGCACTACTTGGATTACTGGTGAATGATAATAACTACTCATGATTGATATGCTTGTTGTGTTTATGATTTAATTGAAACATTTGATGAGCCTAGAGAACAATGAAATAATCAGGGAAAAGATGGTATAGTCTCCATTGCAGCCATGGAACCTATCACCATGACTGATTATTATTATTATTATTATTTTTATAATAATAATTATTATTATTTTTAATAGTGTTGTAGTAGAAGGCTGTAGTCATATGAAAGGAACAGGGAAAAAAAGGTATAGTCATGATTGCAGCCATGGAACCTATCACCATGACTATCATTATCATCATTATTATTCCTATTATGTAATAATACTGTCTTCCTTAATCTTCAGATTGTTATCATCCTACAAAACACTCTGGTTAAAAATGAAACAGTTCAAATCATCCAGGATGAAATACAAAAATGTACATCCTCATTATCTGGTCTCATCACCATAGCTAAATAATGGACCATTCCATTTTTATCAGAAAGAAAGAAAGGAAAGAAAAAAAAGGACATGCCGCACAGAAAAAATATGATAAGAAAGAAAGAAAGAAAGAGATATGGGGAAAGATTATATATATATATATATATATATATATATATATATATATATGTGTGTGAGAGAGAGAGAGAGAGAGACGATAATGCTGTTTCAATCGAACATAATGAAAAGAATGAAAAAATATATGAGAGATTTAAATCAAGATTATTATACTTTTTAGATATTGAACTATTTAACAATAGCTCTTTAATGAACATTGTAATAATTAAATTATCATACATGATTCCTATAATTATTATTTGTAACGGTGTAGTAGTAATAGTAGTAAAAGTTGTAGTCATATGAGTCATATTAAATAGTATAAAAGTTTCTTCTGTTTTTTTTTCTTCTGTTGTTTGATGGAATTAGAAGGAATTAGGTTTAACTAACTTAATTCAGAGGGATTGTTTTTGTTTGTATTGTGACAGTTATCGTATCAATAGCATTTTTTTTTAAATTGTCGGAATTGGCATATCATTTATTGATTTGAATCATCGAGGAGGAAGAAAATAAACAACATTTTCAGCAGAATATTTTTTATGATAAAAATGCAGCTTAATTGCAACAAAGATTTATACTGTTTATGCAAAAGGGAGGGGGTGAATGAAGGAATGTGTCAATTGTCATATTTGCATTTTTTTCTCTGCAGTAGTTCATACTTTGGTTTTAACATATTCCATATGAGAAACGAGAGATGTGAAAGGTAAAGAGAGGGTGAAAGTCAGTAAGAGATAGAGAGAAAAGGATTTGGAAACAATAGAGAAGAGGAAAGGAAAGGAAGGAAGGAAGAAGAAAAATAATGAGAGAGAGAGAGAGAGAGAGAGAGAGAGAAAAAAAAATAAGGAAAAAAAATTCTTTGAGAATTTCAATTATTTGTTTCAGTTCTAAAATGGACTCTGAGACACAAGTTCAAATTCTGGTTGAGGCTGTTTGCATTTCACATAGTGCTAATATCCTTGGGAAAGTATGCATCTAACTATTCTCCCGCCAATAATAACCCAAAGAAAATATGCATATCCATTTATATATGTGGTGGTGCATGGTGTAATGGACACAAGACGAGTTCAAATTCTGGACAAGGCTGTTTACATTTCACGTACCACTAATACCCTTGGGAAAGTATGCATCCAACTATTCTCCATCCAGCAATGGGCAAATAGTAGGGCTATTTGAAAAAATTTGCATAGAGCTAAGTCTGTTAAATATGGAGGATGTTGCACTTGCACAATCTTGTGTCTCACTGTTGTTCAAAAATATTGAGAATTGACTAACTCATATACATGGAGTCAAGACATTTATAAATCATCATTTTATCATATAAGGGATAGGGTTTTAAAAAGTTCATTATGTCTACTGTTTTTGACCAATGGGACCAAGCACTGTGTAAAGTTTTTATGGGCCATCCTTTGGCCTTAATGCAGGAGCGCTTGTTCAGTGCATTTGGATCCCTGGTAAAGAGTCCCGCAATTATAAATCCTTTGGTTCCTCTGGTAAAGAGTTCTCAGTTCCTGGTAAAGAGTCCTTTGATAATAAATTCTTTGGTTAATCTAGTAATCGTATAAGTCCTTCCTGAGTATTGATAAAGATCTGGTAATCCTATGTCTGTCCTCAGTGAGCATAATTGTAATTATGACCAGTGAGGTGGGTTTAAATAGTTGTCTTCCACACAGTATGGTTAGTGATTGGCTGCAGGAGTAAATCACGTGACCTGGCCAGTCTATAAATATTGGTGGGGAATTAGAGCACATCTTATATGAAAATAATTCGGGCACCTCTCGTGGTGTAATGGTTAGCAAGCTCGCTTCGCAAACCATTGTTAGTGAGTTCGATTCTCATTGGGTGCCCCATACTTCTGGCCTTGTGCTATATCTAAGCAAAGCTTAGTTTTATAAAGGGCACCTCACGTGGTGTAATGGTTAGCAAGGTAGATTTGCAGACCATTGATAGTGAGTTCGATTCTCACTGGGTGCCCCATACTTCTGGCCTTGTGCCATATCTAAGCTAAGCTTAGTAAATAACTATATGAAAATAATTCCAACACACTGCACGACTGATCGAAGAAGCATGTGGACAGCAGGAAGGACTATGTTGAAAAATTAACTTCATTTGTCACATTCCTTGAAACCATTTGGTTAGCCTATGAACTTTCAGGTAACCTTCATATATGTTGCTTAACTTTTCAGTTTATTTATTTCAATTTTAAATTCAGAAGAAATTAAATATTCTATCTTGATACATTCTTATCATACCTGTGTGTTGTGTGTGTGTGTGTATGTATATATATATATATATATATATATAATATAAATGTATATACTTATAAATTGAGGTAGGTGCTTACAGTGTTATTGATGTATTTTATACATATATTTGCATATTAATATAAATGCAAGCCCATCTCCATTTATTTATAATAAGAAGAGAGATAAAGAGGTAGATGAAATTTCCATTCTTTGACAAAAATCTATCAAAAATATTACAAACCCAGCACCAGTCTTTTGAAAAGATAAATCCTATAGTTGTGTGTGTATTTGTATTGTAGACAGTACAATTGTTAAAACAGTACATACAATTTTCTTTTGTCTTCGTATTGTAGCAATGTCACTGTCTTTGGATGTGTGTGTGTGTATATATATATATATGTATGCATGTATGTATATATGTGTGTCAGTGAAACATATGTATGCATTCATTTATATATATATATATATGTATGTAAAATCAGAATGGAATAAATGTTGCTTTCTTTTGTCACAGTATCTACACAATATCTCCTCTCTCTTTCTTTCTCTACATACATACACACACACACATATACACACACACACACACACACATATATATATATATATATATATATATAAACAAAACTGGTTTATATAAATATATATATATATATGTATTTATCTATGTGTGTTGGTTTTTATGCATAAGTAAGTCTGTCTATAAGTAAGAATTGTAAAAGATTTTAAAAAAAGAAAACAAAACAAAAAAAAAAAAAACGTATTTGTTGCTATGGCAATTAAACCATGATCTTCTTCAAGAAGACTAAATAAAAGGTTTTTTTTTTCCTAAATCAACAAAAATTTCTTCAATCATCTGGTTCCCAGACTAAATCTGGTGCCAGAGATATTTGAAATTAGAAGCGCCTGCGGTCAAAGAGTTTATAGTTGTTGAAATAATCATCTCTTTTCATCTGCTTGGATAGACAGGATTTTGGGGGTTACTTACATCCTTGTCTTTCCTGATGCTTACAATATTTCCTGTTCAATCTCAGGTGGCCATTTTTTGAGAAAAAAAAGTTATGTTAAACAAAGAAAAGGAAAAAAAGAATGTGTAAAAAAAGAGTTAAAAATACACAAAAAAAATGTTTCTAACTACATAATGTGTACCAGTATGTAACACATATGCAGTTGATTTAGTGAAAGACAATTTAATAAAAAAATAAAATAAAAATATTTTTGTAAAATAATGAGATGTGGAAATGTGGCAAAACCTGAAATTTTAGTTATATGTTATGTAATTGTGGAAATTAACTAGAATTTAGGATGATGTGCAAAAGGCTGACCTGTTGGCTTCTGATTGGTTGATGAATGCCAACAAGGTGAAAAGAGTTAGGAATATGAGAGAGTCTGTTATATGCATGGGGAGTGTCTGGGCTGAGTGTTTGAGGAGTACAGATGGAAGATGCAGTCTATCCTCCAAGGCATTTTTACTTGGGGGTAAAAAACAACAACAATGTCTTGTGATTGTTATTAAGAACTGCCAACAGATATAAACATCCCACAAAGATTCCAAGTAATTTCCAGACTCAAAGAACAGAGAAAATGCCAGCCTAGTAATAGATCAGAATACCAGGTACTTCGATAACAGAATAGCAGAGACCACAGATCCAGATAAGTATAAAAAAAAAATATGCTCCTTCAATTAGATGCCACGTTACAAATTGAAATTTAATAACCTATAAAAAGAATATGTAAAAAATAAATAAATAGATTAAAAAAAACACAAAAAAATGTTTCCAACCACATAATGTGCACTAGTATATAACACACATGCAATTGATTTAACAAAAGAAATTTATTTAAAAAAATAGAATAAAAATATTTTTACTTTGTTACCAACCTCTTACAAAAAAAGGATTTGCTAATTGCTTGAAGGAAAAAGATAAATTAGTATACAGTTGGGGATAAAACTTTATTATTGTATGACTAGTTTTTGTAACAATAGACATTCACCTGATTCTAAGCGTCAATGTTGCCTGGTATGTCTGACTTACACAAAGGTTGGGAGAGACGATTCTGATTCTTCACTGTGTATCATGTTAATAAAGCAGGCAGTCGCACTCCATCCGGGTGCTTCAATTTGCAGCTTCCAGCATCCTGGGCCTTTGCGCCACAACAAAACCAACTGCCACCCACACAAAATCTTAACATGGTGGGGGTGCATGGTGTAATGCTTACTTTGTAGGAAATGAACATGACAAGATGAGTTCAAATCCTGACAAGGCTGTTTGCATTTTACACAGCACTAGTACCCTTGGGAAAGGTATGAATCCAACTATTCACCCTCCAGCTAAGGGTAAATAGTAGGGCAGACTAGGCTCTTTAACCTTAGTCAGGCAACTCGGAGAAGGAAAACTGAGTACTAACCTATTAAACTCCACTTAAGAAATTAACCTTGTGTCACATCCTACAGATGCATAAGGGTTGATAAATACCTATATACATCTACATGTAGGTGTGTGTGTGTATATATATGTATATGTGTGTGTGCATATATGCATACATAATATGCTTATATTTATAAAGATATGTATACATGTGTATATATATATATATATATATATATATATTATTATAATGGAGATTGTGTGTTTTTCTGTCTGTAACCGAAACTATATTCCTACTCAAGTCACAATTCTCTTAGTTATTGACATCACATTCTCCATGATTTTATTTTTATCTAAACCTCAATTATTAATAAAAATGTCTTACATTATTAATACTGTTAACTATGTCTACATACAAGCAACATGCAATTATATTTATATATACAACAAAATAGCGCTTTACAATGTGAACGGGAAGGCTAATTTGCATATTAATATTAAAAAATCGAATTTAATAAATATGTGCTTAGTATTATTGATTTCTAACTGTTTGGCTTTATTTTAATGAATATAAGCAAAAATCTCTTCAATGAATCTTAAATGAAATCCATTAACAATATAAAATAACTGTCATTTTATTCTTTACTTCCTCTTATAACTAAATACTTAAATTAGAAAAAATAACAATGAAAGACGAGAGTGATGGAAGAGTAAGTTTCAGTTGTTCTATTTTTTATTATACTCCCTCTGTTTCAAATCTTTTATTATACTCCCTCTGTTTCAAATCTTTTTATCTGTATTCTTATTTAGTTCCGTTAGACTTTCTAATTTAATATAATATTTTATTACATTAAAACTTAAATACTTGCACCCGGGGGGTGCATATATTTGCTAGTATATATAAAAGTTGATGATATCAACTGTTACTTTGATAGGATTCAACCAAAATTGAGAACTCAAAGGTACATATAAAGATTTGTGAATATATTTTTTACATATACAGAGTATTATAAATGAATAAATAATAAAAGGATATATACCTTTAGAATATAAATTCATTTTGATATTATAGTCTCATCAGTTCTATTTTTGTTGATTTTTGTATTTAATATTTCACTGTCGGTCTTACTGGTGTGATTTTCCCATTTCTTTAATCAACAAAAATAGAACTCATGAGACTATAATGTCGAAATGAATTTATATTCTAAAAGTACATATCATTTTGTGTGTATATATATATATATATATTTATTTAAGAATGGAAATGAGTAACCTACTCGAGTTTCATCGATAGATTCTTCAGGGTTACTTTTAAATTAATCGAGTTTACGATTAATCTTTGGTGTTATAAACATGCCCGTTCCAACGGGCATGTTTATAACACCAAAGATTAATCGTAAACTCGATTAATTTAAAAGTAACCCTGAAGAATCTATCGATGAAACTCGAGTAGGTTACTCATTTCCATTCTTAAATAAATTTATGCTCTACTTTGTATTGAGCACTTTGTATTTGTTTTTCCTCAACCTTAACCTCTGGATATTGTGCGCTTCCAACGATCGTACTCATACCCACCGGTAAGTTAATACTTATACATATACAAATATATATATATATATATATATCCTCACACATATGCACACAAATATGTTAACAACAGTTATGGTTATTGCCTTTAGATTAATTAAATGTTTACCCAATAAAGAATGAATATTTGAGTAAATCTTGAGAAGCAAATGAAAACCCTTTTATTTTAACTTTTACGTCTTCAAAATAGTTTCTTTTCCTCCTCCTCCATCTTTTATAGAGATAGAATTACTGATATCAGCAAATATTTTGCCATTTTCTTTTTTAAATTTATTCTATTGGGTCATATCATGTGAATGTTGTCATTAATATTTGCCAATAAGAAGAAAATTAATTTCAAATGAAAGTGAATGAAGCTGGATTTAACACTGCCTCTTCATTGTATTCATTTGCCCGGAAATGTTTCATTAAAAGCTGACATCACATTAAAAATTAAGTGCTACTCTATTTTGTTAAAAGCGAAACTCCTCCACTCTATCAAAAACCAAAGAATCCCTAACATAATTGTACTTTGGAGCACACACAAATACATATATGTATAGGGTTATTTGTATATTTTGTATACATATACACGCACACATATATATATACATACATACATACATACATACAAGTGATAAACTGAATGAGCAATTTTTTTCCTAATCAATTTAATTACAAAACAGCTTTATCCCTTTAAAATAGTTACCTTAGGAAGCTACATATTGAAAACAATATTAGCAGGACCTGTGGTTATACAACAGTATGATAATTTAATCCTTACAATGTTTGATATGTTTACTTAAGAGCTATTGTAATATTTCATTATGTAAAAAGTATAATGATAATCTTCATTTAACTCTCTCACTCTTTTTTTTTTTTTTTCATTTTTCATTATGTTCAATTGAAACAGATTATCATAATCACTTCCACGCACTCACCCCATCTCTCTCTTTCTTTCTTTTTTATTATATTTTTCTGTGTAGCATGTAAGAATGCGGAGGATAAACGACACAAAATAATCAGGATTTACGTTTTTTCATTATCTTTTTATGATTTTGGACAATCTCATTTAAATAGTAAAGTAACTGTGTTACAACATCTTTTTAAAATCCTTTTCTATATTTTCAATAAAATATGCCTACAAGAGAATCTGATGCCTAAATACACATTATTTGTACACGTATATATATACATATATATATACACATATATACATATGCATATATATATATATATATATACATATACATACACATATATATACATATGCATATATATATATATATATATATATGTACATATATACATACACATATACACACAAATATACATATGCATATATATATATATATATATATATGTACATATATACATATATACACATATACATATACACACAAATATACATGAATATATATATATATATATATATATATATATGTACATATATACATACACACACACATGTATATATATATATATATACACACACTTATGATTGTAGTTATTGTTATTTTTGTTCTAATTAAGGTAAATGCTGTAAAATCAATGAAAATTACAGAGGGACTAGACAATATATATCTTTACTTATATGTCTACACACATATAAGAGCACAAATATATGCTTGATACTCATTCATTCATATAGTACATATATTTTAATCAACTAATAACAAAAAAAAATGCTAAAATTTTGTGTATATTTTTGTTAAGCTAAACAAGTCAACTGATTGTCTTAATTCTCTTTTCGTTCTCTATTTCCAAAGGAAGTTGTTAACAATTCCTTTGGTATTCGAATCCATCTAAATGAAGACTAAATCTTTTGAGACTCTATTACACTAAGTTCCCAATTCATTTTACACTGGAGAATGAAGTTCAGCAGCTCAGTTGCTGCTAATAGTTTTGATCTTGCCCTGATCAGCTGACCTGTTCTCTGACCATCTCTTTCTAAATATATGAACTACAATTAATTCTCTTCTGAGCTGCCTTCTTCTCTAAACCATTACCCACAATCCTTTGCAGACAAATCAATCCCCTGTCAATTCCTGTACGTGTCAATCATGACACTGTCCGCGAATATCGTCTGAACATCACAATATGACAAGATACAGTGGAATGAATTATTGGGGGAAGATATTGGCTTTGGACGGCCGTCAAGTTACATGACAGTAAATGCTGGGCCTATTTTTGGAAACCAAAGAATGGAACATTTCCAGACATCATGAAAAGTCTCTTTAGAGTAAGAGATGCCATATTTGGTGTTCCTAGAAAATACAGTGCTTCAAATATTAGCCTGATTTTATGCTCGTGATGTCATAAAAGGGCGGGAATAATAATGATAATCCAATCTGATGAATATATTGCTGTGAAATGAGGAATATATTAAGATGTTTCACTTGATTTAGAAGAGATGAAAAAAAGAAAAGTAAGTAAAAGAAAAAAAGAGAAACAGATATAAAGAAAGAATGAAAGAAGAGAAAAAGAAAAAAAAAAAAAAAGAAGAAAAAAGAAAAAGAAAAAGAACGAAAAACTAAAGAAAGAAAGAAATATAACCAGAAATAATGAAAGACAAAAAACGGGGAAAAAAAAAGAAAGAAAACCAAAAATAATTAAGAAAAGAGAAAGGAAAAAAATATAGAAAGGAAGCAAGAAAGAAAACTAAAAAGAAGGAGGAAAGAAATCAAGGCAAAAAAGAAATAAAAAGAAAGAAAGAAAACATAAAGGAAGAAAGAAAAAAGAAAACTTGAGAGGGCCTGATGGATTGGAGGAGGTCTCTCCAATCAACCATAGTAAGAGGCAAAGTGGAATGTTGCATAACATGGAATGCTCAACCACCCGGGTTCCATCCTTAAGCATCAAGGGTTGCCACCCATGGCCAACAGCTAACCCAATTGGGGGGATCTTACTCCTCTGCAGAGATGCAACCTGTGTATTCTAAATCCCCAGCCAACTGGACTGAAATCACTTTGAGGGATAAATTTATAGGGTAAAGTTTACCCAACAAAAGTAGAGACTGATAATAAAATGCAAAAGAAACTGTTGACATTTGCACAACTAGATAAGTTTTCTTGATTCCTTGTTATGCACTCAGTATAATCTTTGTTCTTTCATATTTTATTTGCAATTAAAATCAATATATTTCTGCTGACACAGAGAAAGTATATTTGTGTGGAGAAGCACGCCTGGATTAAGTTGACTGGTAATCTGTGTTTGGTATTTAGTCTTTAAACATCTTTTGATAAAAAGTTATTTTACTCAAACGCTTTATCAAAATAAAAGTTGTTGCTATGAATATGTACAATGTTGATTCCTTGGTCTGGATTTTTGCAATTAACTGCATATTTCTTTAATTCCCATCATGTATATATATATATATAGATATATATATATATATATATATATATATATATATTAAGAAAAATGAAAAAACGCAGGTTTAAATGGGTTAAGTGGTGAGTTTATTGGCTGACGCTGCAGTGTTTCGATCTATTAATTAGATCATCTTCAGGGCATTTGTTACATATATATATATATATATATAATATATATATATATATATCCTCTTGCTCTACGTGTGGCCTCATCTGCAAGTCGCTGGCTGGACTGAAATCTCACAATTGCCATAAATATTTGAGCTGATTTTGCTTTTAGACACTCATACGTCAAAATGACGGAAGAGTCCATCATCATATATCCATATATATATATATATATATATATATATATATTTGAGTTAAGGTATGCTAAACATTTGACATCATTATTTGAATATGATCTCCCAAAGTTCTTTGACACTTTTATATCAACAGTCAAACTATTAAAAAATGATTTCCCAGGTTGGGTCATTACTATGCTCAGATACACAAGGAACACCTGAGAAGGGCCAAAGGATACAGTGGCTGAAACTTTGTGTTTATACATACCACATTAAAGATGAGGACAACAGTCAGAAACATCAAAATTATTCACATCAAGCCTCATCTCAAAAATACGAACAAATAATAGTCTAGTTTTGTTATTCAAAAAGGCACATTAAAGTCACTGATCAGATTCTGTTTTCAGTTTCATGCGCCAATTTAAATTCTAACTTAGGCTGTTTGAATTCAATTTGTGCTAATGCTCTTAGAAAAGGCATCAATGTAGCTCTTCTGTTATATACTCACTTCATCTGATGGGTACATAACTGGGTACCTAATTGGCGAGAGAATTCTTAGGAGGTTTATGAGATGGGCTTTGGGAGGCATTCGTACATGTATCCTGCTTGTTTAAGTCTTCATCTTACTTACTTGAGTAGCTCGGCTGGTACCTTATTTCTGTTTCTTGCATAGCTGGGAAATTCCTCTAACTGGTCGGTTGATTCTCTTAATTTCTTCTAACTGGCCTTTCTTAGCTCTGGCCTCTTCATCTAATTGATCAGGTCTGTATTTAAGATGCTGGTTCACCATTAGCAGAGACAACATGAGGCTTATATTTCATATGATCACATTTTTTAAAATTTGGAACCAGATTTTCTCAACTGTGGCTGGAGTGAAGCAGAGACAATGCTTACATCATGGCGTCTCCCACTTAACTGGTAACTGACTTTTCTTTTCCACAGTAACCAGAAAGAAGGTCACCTAAAGGTTAGTACATGCCAATTGTTGAAGTCAGTATACTGTTGGTTTGAACAACAGCAACCAGCTAAGCACAACTGAACTGGTGCCCAAAACAGCTGGTACTTATGGAATTCAGGAATACTCCATTCATGCATTTGGGTGATTACTTTCCTCGAGTCTTGATTGGCAGCTTGGTTTCTGAGGTGTTATGGTATTTTATAAATAACCTGTCATTTTGCAGTAAGCTTGCAACAAGGTAAGATCCATATTAGGCTAGGGTTTCCTTGTTGCCTTGTCTGCCAATTCGATAGTAATAGGAATTCTCTACACCAATCATCTACCCTATGGATTTTGAATTTCAACAAATTTTAATTCAAAATCTAACTACACTTACCGTCCAAAAAATAACGGTTTATCACTATACAATTCTCTTACCTTGGAAAGTAGTAAAGGAGACTGGGCTCTGTAATCTTGGCAGACAAACAGTCTTGAAAAGAGAGAACTCTGAATACAAAACCGTATATGATGTAAGATAGTTGATGCAATCATATCCTGGGCTGGACATTGTAAAACAAGTTATAAAACCAAGTGAAAACATCACTATTCAGTGGAGAGACGTCATAATTATAGAGGGAAGGGAAGAAGATAAAAAAAAAACATGGAAAAAAGAACTGGAACGTGCAATTTGATTTAGTGATCAATATACAAGGTTATTGACTTTTCACTGATGCACTCACCTTCTGTGGAACACGGAACAGAAAATGCACTGATAAAATCACTCTCTACATTTCTCGCACATGACATATGTACATTAATTTTTTTTTATATATTCAAAATAAAATAAAAACTGAGAAAGAGGCCCACATAGATTCTCTACTGCAATCATGTGCAAATCATGAAAGTTCAGTCAGAGAAAAGAGTTAATAAGATCATATGCCTCAATGTAGGATTTCAGATACACTGATATAGATATCCATATACATGGGCATTCATAGAATCCAATACATGTCTAAAGATCCATGAAAATCTTAGATATATCATTATTATTGACATGTCAGCTGATTGTACTAATATTATCTTTCTTGAAGGTTTTATTGATATTCTATTTCAGCTGTTGTCTTCTTGAATTTTTAACATTATCTAAAATTCTTCCACAAGTTATTTAAACTAGCAAAAGTATAGACCCACTGGGTGCAGGTATTTAAATTTTAATGTTATGAAATATTATATTAAATTTGAAAGACCAATGAAACTAAATAAGAATGAATATAAAAATATTACACTTATTTTAATGTTATTTTAATTAATTTGTATATAAAATTATATATAGGATTGCTTTTAATACATTTAAGAATACCATGATAGTATTAGAAATCAGTAACAGCAAATAATTATTTATAAAATCCAGTTTTGTTAAAAATCATTTTGATACTGTATTTCAGCTGTTGTCTTCTTGAGTTTTTAACATTGTCTAAAATTCAGAGATGAGTTACTTTAAATCTTCTATAAGTTATTTAAACTAACTATCAAAAGTATGCGCCCCCTGAGTGCAAGTATTTAAGTTTTAATGTAATAAAATAGAGGGTAGGTGAGTTTAGAACAAGTTATCAAATTAGAAGAAGTTGTGTTGGTGAATCCGAAGTTTGATCATTGGTTTGATAGGATCTACTAGCAGGGATCCTCAGCTTCTTTCATCAAGCAATTTTTAGTTTATGTTGAAAAAAAAAACAAAATGGTTACCGTTCAAATAAATAAAACAAATGTTCAAATATCACACCACTACCATCGTGTCCAAGTTCATCTGATGGTAACTAAAACATGTCACAGTTGATGACATTCAAACACAGTCTGAAAATCAACAAGTTCTCTACAAAACTTTAACTGATAAGATATCATATATCATCTGTGCTACCAGCACCAACAGTGATATTTGGTTGAATTTCTGATGTAGTAAACATAGTATTTGTGGCTCCAAGCAATGTAAAACTGACCACTAGAGTATTTGATCTCAAAACAGGGGAAACTGCTTACCAACTGTAAGGATTATCTTGCCTTGTTTTGTTGCGGTTAACGTAGGTAAGGGTTAGTCTTTCCTTGCTGCTAGGGTTTGCTGTTAGGAGGCATTTCGACCTAGATATAAAAAGGCCATCCCGTGAGAGTGATTCTTCTCTGGAATCTCCAGATATGAACTAGACAAGTTGTGTCTCCATCCATTTGGACTTAGGGTGCTTTGCCCTCACCCCCAGCTACAAACAGTAAGTGACAACCTTTTCATCATATACCTCAATTATATTCAAGGACTCTTTGTTATTCAGACATTTCTACATGTTCCTAGAACACATGGCGAAACTCTTATATGCTTGGGAAGGACCTAGTTCCCTCCCCGAGGTTTGTTGAATTGAATGTTATATAGTAGAAATTGACTTGTCTTTATTTTCCTACCAAATATTATGTGTTGGGTTAGTCTCTTTTAGGTAACCTAATGCATTATGAGAATGGGAGTTAACACCTCTCTAAGTTTTATACCCTTATTTATTGAGACATTTTGCCACTATATGTTCCAACACTAAGACATTTATGCATGTTGATTGTGTATTTAAAAACTTTGATATTCATTTAGCCTTAAAAAAATAAAGTTTATTCTAATCAGAAGGAAGTTCTAGTTACTTTGAAATCCTTACATTGTTAATTGTTTGAATTAAATGGAATTAAGGAAGAGAGAAAATTTGCAGTGAAGGATATCAATATCGATTTAACAAAGTAAGTGAGAAAATAACCTTAAGTTTTGACAATGCCATCAAGATGGAAGATGTAAGGGTAGAATTCATTGAAAATGATTAACGAGTATATGCATTCTCAAGCTGCAGTTAATGTTAAAGAGGAAAAGACAAAAATGAAATGAGAGAGAATGATTGAGAGAAATAAATAGGGATAGATAGAAAGAGATATAGGCATTGAAAGAGAGAGAAAGAACGATAAGCATTGAAAGAGAGAGAGAGGGGGGAGAGATAAGCATTGAGAGAGAGAAAAAGAGGAATAGGCACTGAGAGAAAGAGAGGGACATATATAAATAGCCACTAAGAAAGAGAAACAGAGAGACTGACATTTAAAGAAAGGGAGAATGAGCAAAACAGTGAGGGGGAGAGAGAGAGAGTTAAGAAAATGTGTGAACCTCCAAGCATTATTAACAAATGCATGAAAAATATGTCTAAAGCTGGTATTATGCAATTGCCAAATTGACAAGCAGTGCATAAAATCATCAACTCCCTCAAAGACCTCCCCCCAAAAAAAAAACAACAATGAAATGAAGTAAGTCAAAATTCCTGATAATCCTAGAACCATTCAAGAGTTAGAATTGCCTCATGAATATAAAATGTATAATCCCCATTCTTGAAACAGAAGAAGAAAAGAAACAAACATTGCTTAATGGATAGGTCAAGACAGAATTATAATTTCAGGAAATTGGAACTTTGCTAGAATATATAGCAAGTTCAAAAATATATAGTGTTGTAAAGGAAGATATTTCCCCTACAAGCAAATTGGACTCGTCCAAAGAAACTCATAAATGATACAGACTAAATGAGGGTATTAGTTGAGTAGTGAAGTAGTAGCAAGTCTGGCTACAGAGATTTTATTTACTGTTGTTTAAGAGCTGTGTTGGATTCTATCTTATCTATATCTTTTTTACCAAAGGGTAATAAAGCCATGTTAACTTTTTTTTCCAGATTCAATGTTATTTGATAACTCAGACACAACGCAGACATAACAATTGCAATTGAACTAAATTTATTTTTATGAAGTTATTCATGTTGTAATCAGGAGCCTTCGAACTGAACCCTTTATTCAATCCATGGAAATAGACTGTTCTCATTCCAGTAACCATGACCAGGTACAAGTGTTAAGCTGCGTTAAGTATTCTATGCTATTATAGCCCCTGGCCATGATTATCACTTAGAACTGTATTAAAGTAATGTCATCGGGTAGCCTAATGTCGGTATCAGCTAGACAGCAAGGGAGTCTATCCCCTTTTCACAAGCGCTTGACCAAAGAGATTGTTTTTGCCTCTGAGGTGAAGCGCCACACCTACCATCAGCTCCTTACTTTACCGCACAGATCCCCATGCTACTCATACGCTGAGTTGGTGAGGGCCTGTATTGAACCAGCAATCTTGTGGTTCCTAGTTGGACACTCTACCGACTGAGCTAAACCGACCCTTAGAACTGTATTAACTCAACCCTTATATCAGTTGCGCCATGTGTCCAAGCCTCATCTAAAAAATTCAGATAAATAGTTCTCCTATAATTCTGAACAAAACTTTTGCGTTCATGTTCCACTTTATCTTCAGTTCTTGCAAAATTTTTTTGTTTTTTTTCCCGAGCTTTTCACTGTTGTTGTTGGCTGGAACAGTAACATCCACTATCTGAGAAAATGTCTCAATCCCAATCACTAAGTCCTCTCTCAAGCCGGGTTTGAGTGATTAATTTGAATTTCAAAGTACCAGAGAATTTTTATTTTTCTTTCTCTAAAACAAAATCCTGGCTTTCACATTTACCATTGATTATTATTCTTGCTATTGATGTTTGTGAGTCTATTGATCAAAAAAACCTTCCAGCTGGTCCTAAATTGTCTGTGTCTTTGAGGCATAATGTTATGGATGGAAGGAGATTTGGAAACTCTGATAGGGTCTGAGGCATAAACAATGTGACCTGATGGAATGAGACCAGATAATTGTCAGGGAGATTTTAGAATTATTCAAGAATTATTAGAAATCATTATGATAGGAGAGAAAGGAGAAAAAGAATGAAAAGAAAAAGAATAAAAGAAAAGCGAAAAAATGTAGAAAAATAGAAAATAAAATAAAAAATAGATAAAGAAAAAGAAAAAACAAATGAATGAGAAAATAGAAAAAGAAAAGAAAGAAAATCAAAAGAAAAAAAAGAAAGAAAGAGCAAAAGAAAAATGATAGAATAGAAAGGAAGAAAAAAGAGAAGAAAAAAAAGGAGAGATAAAAGGAAAAGAGGAATGAAATAAACGAAAGGAAAAAGACAAAAAAGGAAATGGCAAATAAAGGAAAGAAGGAATGAATAAAAAAAAGAAAAACGTGAAACAAACAAGGAAAGAAAGAAAAAATATTAAAATGGAAAAAGGGAAAAAATAAAAAAAAACTTATGAAAATAGAAAAGGAAGAAAAGAGAAATTTGTAAGTGAGATTTTACAAGTATACTAGAATTATTAAAAATCAATATAATAAATGAAAGAAGAAAGAAAAATGAGAAAAAATAAAAATAAAAAATTTTAGAAATAAGAAAATAAAAATTATGAAATACAAAACGGAGAAAGAAAATAATAGGATAGAAAAAGAAATGCTGAAAATTATAAAATTAGTAAAAGGAAAAAAATTATAATAAAGAAATTTTTAAAAAATGTTAAAAATGAAAAAAGGAAAGAAAAATTATAGGAAGGAAAAATAAGAAAAATAGAAAAAGAAAAATAGGATGAAAGAAAGAAAAAGGATAATAATAGAAAAAAGAAAGAAAAATTATAAAAAGACAAAGGAAAGAAGAAAAATGATGAAAAGGAAAAATAAATTATAGAAAGAAAAAAATTACAAAAATAGAAAGAAATAATCATAGAAAAGGGAAAGAAGGAAGAAAAATGATAAAGAAAGAAAGAAAGAGACATGATAAAATGGGAAAAGACTGAAGAAAAATGATAAAGATAGAAAAAATAGATAAGAAAGAAAATGATAAAAGCAGAAGAAAGAATAAATAAAGAATAAAAAAATAAAGACAATAGAAAAAAAATAGAACGAAAATTAACAATGTGCCAAAAAAAGACTAATGAATTATAAATTCTATTGCTAATACAACTATTACTAGTTGTATTATGAATAGACACAATTTTAATCAGCATCAAAATCAATAATAATAATAATTCTGCCGTTAACTGTCTAGATAAAGGAAGGAATTGAAGTTAACATGCTAGTGACTCAGTAGCAACCCCAGGAAACTCAGCTATCAACTTTGAAAATGAATAGGGGCTCAATCTTGCATAAAAATGTCCCTCTCATCTGCCTTCCTCTAAAGAAAGGGATGTATTTGCATCAACTGGGCCCTGACAATTCAAAGGAAGCTATCATTCCTTGGCTCTCAATTTAGACTCCAATTTGGGCCTGTTTTTCCACAGAACAAAGTTTCCTGTTTGATTTTAAGAACTTTTTTTTTATTCATTTTCCTCCCTATTTCCTGTGCTTGCATAACAGCTCAAGAACTGATTGCCCATGAATACAGTTTTATGGTAAAAAAAAAAAATTATTATTATAAAAAATAAACAAATAAAAAAGAGAACAATTTAAAGAAAATATTGCAGTTTTTTAACTAAAGATTCAATAATTTTTAGGACAATCGCTTTATTTTTTCAAGAACAAAAAAAGAGAAGAAAAAAAAAAAAAAAAAGAAAAGGAAGAAAAAATATAAAAATAAAAATAAAGAAAATATAGTTTTTCATAATTTAAAAAAAATATGAATTAAAAGAAAACCAAAAAATAGACTTTGAAAAAAAAATTTGTAGAAAAGAAATTAATTTTTTTTCTTCTCATTTTTTCCTCTCTGTTTTCCCTGCTTTAACTCAAGAGTCAAAATGTCTGCCATTATTTCAGTGTGCAGACGGCCTACAAAGGAGATGGTCTCTTTTTGAAACCATCTTTGAATCATTTTGTTATCCTTTGTTGTTTTTTTTCTTCTTCCCTTCATTCTGTTTCAACTCAGTTCAATGTTCCTATATTAAATTACATTCACTTTCTTGTGCTTTTCATTTGGTCTGACTTTGTTATAATTGATAATCATTTGAGAGAGAATTTCCAACTAGTTTTTGTACTCATTTCTTTTGTTTAAGTTTTCTTCTCATTGGCTGGAGAGGAAAAATTGAAAATCCTTTTACATGTTTATGAGTTTTCTGCTGTCTACTGGTCTGAAAACATTTACAGGAGAATTTAACGATGATATGACTTAGTAAAATTAAGACCACCTCTCGTGCATAGTTCAAAGAACTTTCCTACTTTTAAAGTTTCAATCAAATCCAAAGATTCTAGCAATGTTTGGATCACTTTTTAAAAAATCCTTCAAAATTTAACTTTTATATGAATTGATAAATTTAAGAGTAATATATGATTTTGATATTTGAGACAGTTTTCATCATCTTTATTGTGGTATATATATATATATATATATATATATATTTTATAAAAAAAGGAAGGTCCGCAAAATGTATTTTGTTCTCAGAAAAATTTTTTAAAATTCTTTTTGTTTATATATATAAAATGCTAATAACTGAAGAAACTGATGTAAAAGGAACAAAATGCGCTTAAATCTAAGAATTAAAGCATACCCAAAAATTATTTTGAGATATCTCAATGATCTCATCTTCTTCACGGCCATTACAGCAGCTGTCTCTGTCTGTCTGTCTCTCTATATATATACATATTTCTGTCTGATGATTGTGTGCTACATATGAAACTCTGAATCCTGATCTTAATGGTAAGTTAA